>JACVEC010000224.1:0-38673 GCA_025215565.1 Flaveria ramosissima | reverse complement strand
TACAATGGGAGAAAACATAAATCTAACTCGTGATGTCAACAAAGAACAAGATCAAATCCCAACTCCAACCGGCTCAAGAAAACGAATACTTTTTCCGTTAACCACAGTCACATTCCTTCTTTCTTTACCAATTATCTTTTGTGTCGTTTGGCTTTTGTACATGAGACAGGGTAAATGTGAACGTGTACTACCGTTGGCAAAGCTACAAATTGGGGTCGTGATTGGTTTAATTGTCTTATTTGTTGTTAGCAACATTGTAGTTTTCGTGAAGTCGCGGTTTTTAATGTTGGGATTTATCATTGTTATGGTGCCGCTAATTGTGATGCTTACAATAGGGTCCGCACTCATAGGGACATACAAAATAGAAACGGGAATGATCCCTGGTTCACCGGTATGGCTTAAAATGATGGTGTATAATGATACTAACTGGAAATCTATTGAGTCTTGTATTTACAGTACAAGAACATGTCAAGATTTGGCCTTGCAATCATCGGTGATTAGATCTTACGATTTCTCAAGGAGTCATCTCTCTCCGATTGAGGTACAAGTTTAAATTTTTTATTCAACATTTAAACATATACTAAATACAAAACTTAACAGTAAACATAATTTTCTATATCTTTTACAGTCAGGATGTTGCATACCACCGTCAATATGTGACATGAAGTACGTTAATGTAACATTCTGGAGAAAGAAGTATGAAGTTTATGATGGCCCGTATGACACCGATTGTGATTTGTGGCAAAATACGGTTACCAAGCTTTGCTACGGTTGCAATACGTGTAGAAAGGGCTTCATAAGTACCATAAGACAAAAATGGTATAAGCTTGGAGTGTTCCTTGTGACGATAACGATTTTACTTATCGTTTTTCATCTCTTATTGTTCATCGCTACAATGTGGGTTCGTCACGCGTCTTAGATATACCTCCATCATTTTTTGTTATTTGAGATTTTAGCAGTTACCGTTAATTTTTCAACTGTTTTGATGATAATGATGATGTATATTTCAATAATTCATTTAGAATTTGAAGTCTTTTTTCTCTAATCAAAGATCATCTTGGTTGTCAAAATTTGCTAAATGAGTAAATTCATCAACCTTTTGTAGATTACATCATCAACCAGTTAATAATTGTAATGATAAAATTTAGACTACTGATCTATAAGTTGAACAGTTACAAGTATCATTTCACCTCGTTTCTAATACAATTATACACAAACAAATTGAAATTAAAACACCAAATGATTGTAACTTACACGTCTCGAAAGACCGTCTACTTTAACTAACGTGTCGAATCAATTTTGGACGAACGGTTTGCCGTAATACCACAAGTACCATTTAACAAACTCCCTCAACCCGGTTTGCAAATCAGTTTTTGGTTTATACCCGAGTTCCCTCTCAGCTAAACTGATATTCACATACGCAAATGAATCGTCACCGTTACCACACATATCCACCACGTCTTTCGTCACCTTCATCTTCAAATTCTCCTCTAGTATCGCCACCAAAGCGGGCACAGTCACCGGCGACCCATTACCCAAATTATAAATCCGATACGACGCGCTTCCATTTTTCACCCCACCCGACCCCGTACTCCTACCAGACGTATCCAATGATGCCACACACCCTTTCACAATATCATCGATATAAATAAAGTCCCGGGCCAGATCAACCCCGTTTTTAGCCCGGTATATTGTTATCGGTTTACCCACTAAAATATTCTTGATAAACGAGAAATAAGCCATGTCAGGCCTTCCCCACGGGCCGTAAACCGTGAAAAACCTCAACCCGGTTATCGATAACCCGTATAGCCGATTATACGTGTGCGTGATCTCTTCTCCGGTTTTCTTCGTCGAGGCGTAGAGAGTAGCGGGCGGGTCGACCCGCTCCGTTTCCGAATAGGGTACTTTATTATGCACCCCGTAGACCGACCCAGAGCTCGCCCAGACAAAGGCGGGCTGCGGGTCGGCCGACTTGCATGTCTCGAGTAGCGTGACCAGACCGGCCACGTTACTCCGGACGTACGCGTACGGATCCTCGACCGCGTACTGCACGCCAACCTGTGCAGCCAAATGCATAACGTGAGTAAACTCCACCGTGTTAAACAACACCGATAACAAACGGTGGTCGTTGATATCACCGTCGACGATAAAAACACCATGAAGATCAAGCAAACTCCGGCGAGTGTTCTTCAACGATCGCTCGTAGTAACCATCAAAGTTATCAACGCCAACGACACCGTCCCCACGGTTCTTCAACGCGAGTGACACGTGGGAACCGATGAATCCAGCGGCTCCGGTGACGAGGACGGAGATACCACCGTCACGGCGGATGACGGCGGAGGAGATCACGTTCTCCCGCCAGGAGTTTGATCGAGAGAGAAGGCGGTGACGAGGGTCGAGTAACGTCAAATACGATGTCGTAAAGGCGAGCAGTAACAAGGCCCAAAGGAACACCATGGTGGCGGAGGGGAACCTCCGGCGAACCATGGGGTTGATGATGATGATGATGATGATGATGTGATGATGATAGAATTGTTGAAGGTGAAAGATGAAGGTGAAATTGGGGGTTGTCTTGTATTCCCCAACATGAACAGGAAGGGGAATTCAGAGACAGATGCAGAGGTGGGGGAAAAGGGGTCTCCTGTTCGTCTGGTGGAGGATGAAGAAGCCCATCGAGAATATATATGACGACGAAGGTCATCGGAGATTTTCGTACGTTGTTTTTTGGTGTTATTTTTAGGGGGGTCCATGGGTCACGTACTCACGTTAACGGTTTGTTTAGTTTATAAACGTTTTTTCGTAGAAAACACGATGCTTCTTAACGAGTTATTCAAACGAACTACAATAACATAACATAAAAGAATACAATAATTTTAAGAGAGAGTTTACGGTACAAATTGTTTTTTTCGTGTTAAGCGTACGAAGTTATCACGTAAGAATGGACGTTACGAGTGGAATTATAACGCAAGGGTAATAATTAATCACGCAGATATGGAATTATCATGCAAAGGTGAAATATTACGCATGAATGTATTTTTGCGTATTAATTCCATCTCTGCGCGATAATTTTACGCGGTAGTGTAATTTGTTTTGCGTAATTATCACTTTGTTCTTTCGTGATTACTATTGTTCTTGCATGATAATTTCACCTCAGAACTTCGTACGCTTCGCCTGAAAAAAAAACTTTGCATAGTAACCGGCCCTTTAATTTTAGAATTAAGAATACAGTTTTCACCACAAACATTATCCAGAATGCACTAAGAAAACATAACTGTCTTTAACAGGGCGGAGCTTGAATGAAATCATAGAGGGCGAGGAGAAAATAAACTATTTTATAGGGAGCAAACTATATATATATTAAAAAATTTACAATACCGGACAAAAAATTAATACTATTAACGAAAAAAAGAGGAGGACGGCGCCCCTCCCGGCCCTCACTAAGCTTCACCTATGCTCTTTAAAACATAAAATATAAAAACTTTTAAATGAACGAACACAAATAAAAAAAATGAACACGTATAGAACGTTCACGAACATTAATAAACAACATGATTCTGTTCATGTCTATTTTTAACTAAACAAACGCAAATTTATTGTTAGTGATCCTTCATTTATTAAACGAACAGACATAAGCAAACTTCCTGTCAAATTGTTTGTTGAATGTCCGGTTCGGTTTGTTTACGGCTCTAGTTATTCATATTTAGTTTACATATACCAACACATTTATTAATCCATGTTTTGTTTTTGTGTAAATAGATCGAGCGTAACTATAATAATGTATGATAAGTATATTTGTTTAAATTTGTGCTAGTAGTTTAGCTGTTTGAATAACGTTAAGACTAGATACAATTATATTAATAGGTTATATGAGACGCACTATGATGTTTTGTTTGATAAAATAAATCAAAAAATAGTTGTTTTAAAAGCCGGTAGTTAAAATATGTAGATTTTAGCGAGGTGATTAATAACACAAAAGAGTGAAAATTGACTTAAACTGCAAATTAATGATGCATCAAGTTCATTTGTTGGGTTCTTGTTTTTGTAGTTTTAATTAAACGACATGAAGCATGATGTGATGTTAACCGTTTAACTATGTAATGTTTAACTATATCTATCACTACAATTATGTAAAGCTGGTGCTTGTTTTGACGTTCGTAGATACCATTGACTTAGAATAATATATGTGTTGCTTTCAACTCAGAGATCATTAGTTGTTAAGGTTAATGGTTTTAAATGAACAGAGCGTTCAAAAGTCGAGTGATCGATGGCTATGCACTCGCCCGAATGCAAACATTGGCTTGTTAGGTTTTTCTTTGAGCGAGCTGTTGGCTACTATTTACAATAGAAATGAAAGTAAGAAAACAGGCATTGAGAAGAAGGCAACGATCTAGTTTTTTGCTATTGGCACAAACAGTCCCTACTATCTAAGAACACTAGAAATGAGATCTTATCTCTCCGACTTAGGTTCCGAAGCTTGTCGCAAATAAGAGAGGGAGAGAGCGGAAAAGCGTGTTTTACGTCAACAAATATTTCTCGTTCCGACAAAAAGTGTGTTTCTTTATTCTTTTTTAGCTTTGAGCTTGGTTCAATTGGACACGTCCTCACTCGTTCTTTTTTCAAGATCTTTGAGCCTCTTAAGGATGTCGTAGGGATTCTTCTAACAGATTTGTCCCTCTGCTAATAGACTCACTCCAATCCCGAGTTACTATCAACAAATTCCAAACCAAGTTTGATCGGGTTCTGTGATCCATCCCATTTTTATACTTTGTAATTTATAAATAATACGATGAATCCACAGCTGGTTAACCCGGGTCGGGTCGTGAAGAACCCGGGCTGATGGATGAGAGAACCCGGTTTGAAACCGACGGATTATACCAGGTTAGGGGCACCGGGTTGAACCCGACCGGGTCCGGACCCGGTTTGATTGTGCACTTTTTACTAGTAGTGATCTAGACAAGTGCCACTTTTTACTGGTAGATTGATTAGGGTTAGCACACGTCTGAATGTTATCCATTGGAGGTTGCACATGATAACGGTAAGCTACCGGAAAATATAATCCGTCAACCAAACGGAATCAAGTAACAAAGGTGTAAACATGAGTCGGTTGGTTTTCACCACCATTACCACCACTAAAGCTTTCTTATTGCCCCCATCTTCCTCTTCATTTCACTTCAAATTTTTCAAATCTTCTGCTTCTAGGGTTTCCACCATGGCATCATCATCATCATCATCATCTTCTTCTTCTTCTTCATCGCCTTCTCCTTCGTCTGCCATTGATTTCTTAACTCTATGCCACAGCCTGAAGGTATTATTACATGTTCATTACAAGCGATTAAGCGAATTCGAATTGTGTGTGGAATTGTGGATCGAACTATACGTTATCTGTTTTCCTTTTTAGGTTTTGGATCGCATTGTTGTGTTTAATGCTTATGTTTAGTTTTATGCGGTGTATGTGAGGAGATCTGTAGAAGACTGTTATTTTGTTATTTGGTTATTAGTTATTTGCGTGTGCCTGTTAGTAAAACTGTAAAAACCCGATTTATTGGTGTTTTGTCTGCATTTGAATCGTAAAGCCCTAAATTGTGACATAGGTTGGTGATTAGAAGCCTGTAAATTTACAACTTATGATGCTTCTCCATCTTCTGTCAATTTTAATGTGTATGTTTTGTAATGCCTTGTTTATTACCATTTATATGTATCTTCTAGCTTAAGCAGGTCAAACACTGTTTTTAAAGTTTTTAAACATTCATTAGAAATTGACCAAGTGACTCTACACCATTCTCTTATATCACCTGTAATTTACTACCAATCGCACTCCTTTGTTTTTGGAATGTGTTATACATACGTACTTGAAATTAGATAGGGATCTGACGGCCTATAGGGGACTTGGTTACAGGCATAGTTGTGAAGAAATGTAGTTTTGTTTGTTTATTTATTTAGCGTGGTAAGAAATTGTTAAATCTATGATTTGGAGATGTTTTGAAGGAAGTTGGTAGTGAATTAGTGATAGATTTGTTTATCCACAAACATTTCAGTTGATTACTAGGAAACCTTGTGATGCCAACCCCCTCTTGTTGCTACATGGTGAGCCAATCTCATTTTTTGCTCACTATTCAAGATGTTTGACCACCGGTTATCAATAGCGACCGTAGCGGTCGCGATCGAGATCGCGCGCTACGTCGCGTATAGGTCAAGGGCCACTATATGGTATATAGCGGTATATAGTGACTTGCAGCGGTATTTTTATTTTATTATTTTTATTATTTTTATTCTTCATTACTATAAAATTGACACAAATATAGTATTTTAGCTAATTTGGTGGTGTTTGCTTATATACTCTACTACTTTATAGCTAAACATGTTTATTTATTGAAAGTAAAACATTTCTTAAAGCTTCTATTACCCTATCGCTAAACACAAAATAGTGGGCACTATTTATCGCTATTTGCTACGTAGCGTATAGGTGGCTTGTCGCTATTTACCGCTATTAGCTATTGACAACTATGGTTCGACCCAAATGATATATCTGTGAGCCCACTGACCCTTGTGTTGAAACCCAGGGCAAGTCAATGCACTAAACAAAGTAATCAGTTAGCAAAAAAATATGACATTGAGCTTAGCATGTACCAAAGGGGATTTCTTGTACAACCTAAAAATTTCCGTTGTTATTATTTGCCTAACTTTTTCTGAATATAAGACAAACTTTTCTGTGGACGTTCTCAAAATCATGGATTAGTAGTTTCTTTAATGATGCATTTGTTCACAATTATGCCTAACCAACTCTCGATATCAAACTCACTACTTAAGCTTCTTAAATCATCATCATCATATGGTATAACATGCAAGGAATATCTACATTATTCCAAATTGAAGGCATTGTTATTCCCTTCTAAGTCAAGTTTTTATGGCCTTTCACTCTCATAATTGATTTCAGCTCCAAAATACCTGCAAAAGGTGAGCTGTAGGGTATGAAAACTCTGTCTGATAGCTAACATGAACAAAATAATTCAAAACAAGCAGCTATGAAATATTCACAGCTTACTACACGAATGCAATTAAGCAAACCAGGTTTTTATTAGCGTGACTTCAACTAATAAAGTACAAATAACCACCTATGCATAAAATCTGTTTTTTTCAAATATTCCATATACCTGTACCAGAAAAAGGTTAGGAACTGGTTGGTTATGATGAACAAAAAAGCCAGTTAAATTTAGAAAGAACAAAAATTTTGTGTGTTATTGTTCAAGCACTCCATCTCCCCCTCATTTGCAATTTCTTGTTAAGATTAAGACTGAGAGTAGTTGGCGTATATAAGAGAAGGGGAAAGGAGACAAAGCAACAGGATGGTGTATATGCACTTGGTTAATAACAGAAGAAAAAATGTTTGTAGGCTCTAAAAGGCTAGAAAGGAGGGAAATCAACAGGATGGAGTATTAATGCTTGGTTAATTACAAAAGAAAAAAATGTTAGTAGGCTATAAAAGGCTACATGTAAGATGCAAGCCCATACTTGGATAACCATTATTTTGAAAACCATAATCATAACAATAATCATACCCAGTGAATCCTGTCCATAGCAAAGCCCATACTTGGATAAACATTATTTTGAAAACCATAATCATAACTTTAATCACATCCAATACATCCTGTCCATAGCAAAGCTACTGACGGGGTCTAAACCAATATGAAGGTGCCAGTTGATGCATTCAACCCATCTTATATACATATCATGTTCTTTCTGGACCTTTTGGCTTATGTCCACCGTCTCTTGAATTACTGTTCTGTGGGTAAAATAGTAAATGAACAATTTTGGATTTCTTTGAAAATTAGTTCTGAATCAGCGGATGATGATTTATAGCTCATAGATTTTTATGTATTTCTGATGGTATGTTTGAGTTCTTTTTTATTCGACTTATGTTGATCTTCGTCATATGCGGTTGTTGGTGTATTTTTTGTCAGTCAACCAAAAGAGCAGGATGGGTGAAAAGAGATATTGCAGGCCCTGAGTCTATTGCAGACCACATGTATAGAATGGGGTTAATGGCTCTTATTGCTAATGATACTCCTGGAGTCAACCGAGACAGGTTAGCTTTTTTTTTTGTTAAATAAATATTCATTATGCATCTTGAATGCGTGAAAGTATGCAGACAAGAGGGTCCTATTCCTAATTTTAATCTTGTTGCTTTCATGTTACAGGTGTATAAAAATGGCAATTGTGCATGATATCGCAGAAGGTATTCAGGTACCTATATATTATGATCAAATAATTTTTAGTTAACACTTTTGGTTTTGTTTCTTCGATAGCCATTGTTGGTGACATCACACCCTCAGATGGGGTCCCAAAGGCAGAAAAAAGTCGGCGAGAGAAAGAAGCGATAGACCATATGTGTAAACTTCTTGGTGGAGGAGAAAGAGGTGCATTAATACTCTTCCTGTTAAATGGTATAACAAATTCATGGGCATTTTGGTAATTGCTTACTTGCTGTAGCATATTACAGCTGAGGAGATACATGAGTTATGGATGGAATATGAAGAAAATTCTACAACTGAAGCGAAGGTTGTCAAGGACTTTGATAAGGTATGAAAGATCTTTTGTGTCTTTCTAGTTATCTGTTTGCAGGGAAGATATAAAATCTACAATCTACATCTTTTTTTGAACTTCATTTTTATAGTGTATTAACTGATGTTGGTTGTTCTTTATCCATTCAGATTGAGATGATACTTCAAGCTCTGGAATATGAAAATGGTAAGTGTTTCTGAAATCTTGAAGGTGGCACCACTTGATTGGGCATATGGTTTTCTTTTGTATTGTTTGAACATTTGATTTCTAATATTCGCTCCACTCATGACAAAAAAGGAAAATTTTTGGACCATAATCAATAGTATCAGTATGATGTAACAAAGGGTAAATATTCATTTGTGTATTATTCGTAATGATTATATTTAAGTTAATAAATGTTTACTTTATATGCAGAACAAAACAAAGACTTGGAGGAATTTTTTCAGTCTACTGCAGGTACAGGAAACTTGACGCACTCTTTTTTTTAATAAAAATTACACGTGCATGTATGGGTCAATGTGCATTGACCATATTCAAGTTGAAGAAAACCCATACCCCTTTTTGATGGCGATGATAAAATATGTTCGTATCGCATCTCACTAGTAGGAAAATCTCTCTCTATTTACACAAAATTGTAACTTTCCACGTATTGAGTACTAGAAGCGGAACCAAGGGAGGGTCAGGAGGGTTCACTAACCCCTTAGACGTTTGGAATTTGTAGCCATGGTTCATTTTTTAAGAAAATATGAGTTGGACCTCATAGTTGTAGTCGATAGAGAAGAGAAACTCGTGATGACCCTCTGGCTAATTTTGATTATGTCACTATGCTTTTTCTTGAAAAAAATGAAACTAATGCTGAGATTAATCGCAGGCAAGTTTCAGACCGACCTTGGTAAAGCATGGGCCTCAGAGATAGCATCAAGGAGGAAAAAACAAGGGTAGCTTTTGGATATGAAGATTATGAACCCCTAATTGTGAAGATTTTAGTGAAAAAGTCACTACCATAAATCTTTGCACATCACTTTGATGGGAATAATAATGTTTTTAGCCCTGAAATTGTCCCTCGGCATATTCATGTCAGCAGCTTGATTCTTCGGCTTCTTAGTTTTTACTACTGCGGCTGTCTTGTTTCAGAAATGAACCCCGTTTATTGCACTTTGATTCTAGACGCTGGTAGTTTTTTTAATGAAACTCATTTATAATATTTGTCGTCCATCTTTTACATCAATATATTCCATAGGCAGTTTCTAATTGTGTCAATTTGAGTGTTTATCTTGAACGGGTCAAATAAAAAAATATAGTTAAAAAAGCAAACGACATGGTGTTCCAACAAGTATAGAAGATCATGGAAATGGTTGTCTTGAATCTGTTTAAGAAATATAAGAAACTCACATAGCCCAAAAAAGCAGTTAAGTTAACCAACGACAAATTGTTTATGAGAAAACTTTACAAAAGCAATGTGTCTGATCAGCTCATCGTGACTCGACCACACCCATCTTGTGCGGTACTAAAATACGGGGTGTGGTGACTCTAGGGGTATGTATCAAGTTGACGTGTAGACACATTTGACATAAACATGACTCATATTTATTCTAACTAAAGACATTAACTCTAATTTGAAGTATGAACATACATAAAATCATGTAACATGAACACGCCCTAATAACTAATACATCCAAAACAAATCAGACTGGTTGATGGGTCATAATCAAGTTGTAAACACTAATAACCGATATATCCAAAACAAGTCAGACTGGTTGATGTGTCATAATCAAGTTGTAAACATGTTAAGCACAACGGATTAAATAAGTTAAATTATTGACCTATTTAGTTAAACATGTTGGCTCAATAAGATTATCCGTTTATCGAATGAGTTATATTACAACCCAAAACCTATTTATTTTATTGTCATGTTTCAGGTCATGTGAGAAATTATCACCCCAAATTGACTCCGGAGATATTCCTCTTACCAAACTTGTAAATTTGATATCAATCTTTCTTTGTTCCTTGTACTGTTGTACATCCTTAATTGACCCACAAACATACGAGTCAACCATAATTATTTACATCATGTCCTCCAGTACATATGAATCCCCGAGAGACACCATGTCCTACATTGTTGGGTAAAACAGTTATATGAAACTTAACTTGATATTTTGCAATACGTAGCAAGTAATAAAAAATTATGTTATATAAACTCGAATGTACGCAAGTTACAATATTATTACAACAAGAACTTTGATACGCTTATCTTTCTATCCATCCGAATTGAAAAACTACACAATCTTTGCCGCCATTTTCAATGTTTTGTTTTCCATATCTTTGGCCTCATTTACCTGATCCGACCAACTTATGATAAAGATGTAAGAAATTAAATAATTGCTAACAAAATTTAATTGTTTTAATGGGTTCATGCTTGTATCACATGATCATTGTTGTATTCATCCCTTTGTGTTTGAAGTCCCTTCTCTGCTATCATTTCCGCATGTTGCTCAAGATACTCACTGCTGTTCATTTCTGTCAACCTGTATGCAAATGTCAAATAGATCAAATCCAGAAACAAACTGACTTTTGAAGGTCAAACCAACTTTTTCACATTGATTGTGATCTGGTATTTTATAATTTATAGTGCTTATCAACTCAGATGTAGTTATAAAAGAGTTTCATGGTAAATTTTGAACTGGTGGGCGGTTTTGTTGACCTCAAAAGTAAAATTGTATCGGTAACTGTCAAACAGCATTTTCAAGATTCAGACCAACTTTTGAAAGTCAAACCAAGAACCACTTGACTAGATTACCAAAGTGGCCGTACCTGCTAATAGTGCGATCTTTGGCGAACCCAAGTTCATTGTCAACACAAAGGTCATAATCATCGTTTTTCCTTGATCTTGAGGATGTTCTAGGTGCCCTACTTTGAGCATCAGAAATTGTCACAATTCTTTCAAATAATTGAAAAGGAGTCCCCTCAGCGGTACACATTAATCTTGCCTTATTCTCATACATCACCTGTATGTATAATGTCATATTATCATTGTTAATATTACAGGTATGCATGTTGTGAGTTTTGACTACAAAAATTCAACGATCGCATGAATCAGAAAAAGAAGAGAAGAGACTAACATCAACTAGAGTGACGAATCGGTAGGCTGCTGTTCTGTTATGGACCCCAAATATTGGCACATTATCCAAAGCCAAGGTATGAAAACTCTCTGCCATTACAATTATATTACATGTCATTCATTTTTGTCTACACTTCCACTCACAAACACGTAAACGGGACCCACTAAATCAAAAATGGTAAACAGAATAAACTGTGACATGTATGTCAATGATTTCAACTCCTTTTTGATGTTTGAGGTCAGCAAGACCAACAATCAACTTAAACATTAAATGGATGCTTTTAAAATTTTATCATCAATGTTTCCCCCTTTATAGTCTTGTTCGAACACTTAATCTGGTGTTGAAAGTTCTAATGAATTTAATAAATTAGTTACAGTTGGACAATATTGACCTCTAAAGTCAAACTTTTCAGTCCTCTTGTTAAACACATAAAGAGTCTTTTTAAATCATTAAGTACGAAAATCTTCGTCATCACTTAATCTATACGCATAATAGCCTCAAAACTAAGTTTTTGAGTCCATGAATTAATTATTTAAAATCACATATTAAATAATTTACTTACTGCATAATCCAAAATAGTCAGCAGCACCAAGAGGTTTGTCACAAAGTTCCTCAAAAGGGAAATATGCACATCCATTAGCACCCAATGGGACCTACCCATTGCACATGATATGTAAAATAGAGTTACTTAAAAAATGATGCGCATTTCATACAACATAAAACTTAAACTAGCCATCTTAGATATACGGGCGTAAAAGATTAGCAGTAACTTTATAAATTATCAGCATCAACACGCAAATGTTGCATTAAATTATTAAAAATGTTCCCTGATGCACATTGCGTGTCTTTGTGTAACACAAATATATGCATGACCATTTACTTAGAGGTGACAATTTCAGTCCATTTACTTTTGAACAAGTTGATTCGGGTTATTGTTTCTTTCTAACTTGTCACAAATGGTTTGATCAGGTTGAGAGTTAAACAAAGTGTAGTTTTGATGCTTACAGCTAGCTAAATTGATTTATTTTAAAAACCATATTATGAATGTAATAACATGGTTTTATAATTATATTTAGAGCATTAACTATTTATTTGACAAATGTTTGTAGAAGGACCCATACTAAAAACTTGTTTCAACCCGAATCAGCTTAGACCCATTACCAACCTAACAGACCCGCCCCGCCCCACCTATTTTGCCAGCTTTACTTTTTAGCATATTTTTTCAGTTGAATGGACATACTTGTAGTTTTCTACCCATAACAACTTCCACTTCTTGGGGTCGAGCCATATGTTCCCCTACCAACTCTCTAAACTTTTGCATAAGAAAATCAGGTGAGTCATTCTTTACGAAGTAGAAACCCTCTTCAGCCTGCATTTCAAAATAAAAACAAGAAAAGATTAAATTAGATCATACCTTGCCTTCTTAAAGTTAGTCTTTTCCTTCTTTTTTGTAGAAGATAAGTTGACATTTTACCGAGGTCCTTTTCCTATAATCTATTGATGAACCAATTTCATGTACTACACATCTTTCCTGCATCCATTACACAAAAGACATGATAATTAACAAGAAAACTGGGAAAGAATCAAAGATTAAATGAATAACCCATTTAGTTGTACATAGGTCAATTCAGGTTATGTTTCAACTAATGGGTAAAATATAAAAAGGTATTAGAAAGAAATGGATCGAAAGTCACCAAACGTGTGACTATATAAAATTACCTTCAGAGTGGCAATGAATGGTAGAAAAAGGTCTCTTTGCAATCCACCTTCATAAAGATTGTCTGGAGCACGGTTTGATGTAGCAACAAGTATCTATACTTCCATCATAAACAGAAAAATAAACCGTTCAGTTTTGTTCACTCGAACACTAATGTTTATTTTAATGAGGTAGGTTGCACATTGCAGAGGAGTTCTAAAGCAAATGTTTTTGGACGCAAGATGACTCTTAGTTCAATTTGGTTTTTTTGTTGTTATTTAAATTTATTGTAGATTCACATCATATAGTTATCTCATTTTTGTTCAAGGGTGTGCGTAGTTCAGACCAACCACAAAACCTGTAGAAGGGAATAGTCATTAACCCCTAGCTAAAATTTATTATATAGTTCAAATAAAAATGACAAAAATGTGAAATTGTTAGTCACTTACAGCACCATTGCTAAAAAGATGGCCAAATAAACGGTTTAGTATTAAAGCATCGGCTACATCATTAACCTACAAATAACATAACGGAAAGAATAATAAATAACCAGCATAAAAACCAAAACCATGGCCACAAAGTTTGGTATAATTTTAAATTTTCCACCCTACCATGAACTCATCTAAGCATAATAAGATGGATTCATCTGATATCTCTCCTGCAACGACTTCAAGTGGATCAGACACACCTTTGTGCTTCTGCATTGTGAAATACAAACATATCATCAACTATACCTCATCTTTAGAGCTCATAAAGAAGCTTGAATCCATGATATGGTAATCTATGTTCCAGAATAGTTTGATGTTAAGGCTGTTTTATTCAAATTCAAAATTAATATAGGTTTTACAATCACAAAAACAGCATACTTCTTATTTGTATATCTTTTATTGGGAACATCATCCAGCTATCATATATGTTCTAAAATATAACTAATTTATGTTAATTTAGAAAGTGAAATTCATGTGTCTCGTAAGCAATAAAACACAAGGAAGTAACTTACCTGCAAGCGACTATGAACGGTCAACATGAAGTCATGAAAGTGAATCCTCTTTTTCCTCCAATTGCAAGGCCTAGTCATTTGAATTTATGTATGAAAATTTAAATCAACAAGGACCTAAGCGTTTCATAGGGCATTAAAAACAAATTATGGTGCTTACAGTTGATCATAAAATAAATCCATCAACATGGTTTTTCCGGTCCCAACTCCTCCATAGAGATAGAGTCCTTTTACTGGTGAGACTGAAGACTGGGGCATGAGACGTGACCATAACCACCTACTCCTGTAATCCAACTTAAGAAACTTCGGTCATTAAATGCAAAATATGCATAAAATAAACACATAATGAGACGTATTACTAATTTAATTTTGACAAAGTGTAAACATTTGACTTTTCGATGTAAAACGGCAAATGTAGGATTGCTTTGTTGGTGAATTGATGAAAGTCTAATGTAATAAAGGACATTTGGATATGCATTATGGACCTAATAATCGAAAGGAGGTTTCAATGAGTGCATAAAACAGGTTCGCTTTACATTTTAGGGTCAAGTGATCTGTTTTGTATCATATCAGTTGCAACAAAATCAAGAGACTTTAGTTTACATTTCACACATCATCTCTAATTTTTTACTTCTTTTTCAGTAATCTTTTTAATTTCATTCAGATATTTGGAATTTACCAAACACTCAAACATTTGAGTATATGATATTGTGACTCGAAATTCGCAAAATCACATCCGAAGACTATCTTGAGCATCCAGTTTTATTACAGTATAATTATTCAAAATCTCATAATCACATCCAATCACACCCTAGAAACATTCTGGAGCCAATAAAACAATAGTTCCATCGTGGTTTTAATTTAAAAAAAAAGGAAGTGTTCTGTTTTCAAGATTACAAGTAAACAGAGTAATAAGAACATATATACCTCCCAGCTTTCCCAGAATCAGAATAACGATCCAAACGACAAGAATCAGCTGATGCAACAAGCTCATCATAGAGTCTTTGAATTTCTTTTAAGGTGCCTATCTACAAACACACAGGAAGAAAACAGTAAAAGTCATATGTGTTTTGTATTTCAGGTATAAATCCAGCAAATATTCCCTTGCTATGTCAATACTAAACTGCTGTAGACATTTTACAGTGAAACATGTCCAGAATTACCTGAGAATTATCACCATCCTCGAGATCCCCAGCTGCTATTCTTCGCTCGTACTCCACAAGCGGCCCTGCTCTTTTCACTTCTGTTATAAATACAACATAAGTATATTCATCTCTTACCACAAATAAATAACAAAACTAATATTTTTATTAATAACATTCAGAACCTTTGTAGTTCTCACCAGCAGCATCAGAAGACATATTTCTTGAAAACATATATGACGGGCGCCCACATTTACAGGTATCAACATTGTAAGATGATTTAACACAAATCCCATCATTTATATCCGATACCAGTAATCTTTTAGCTATCCCAGTAGATCTTCTATCCCCATGATGTCGAAAAGCCGACCGAAATGGCCCAAAAGATTTGACAAAAGCTCTCCTCATCTTGAATCCAGTTCTTCGATGTAATTTAGAAAACTGACCACTTAATTGAAACAACCTTCAGGGATAAGCACAATCTCGAACTCTAAGAACAATTTGTAATACAATATTAATATATTATAGCAATGATTACGAATATATCCGATGACAGAATCCATAATTAGAGCCCTGTTTTCATTTTTAATAGTCGAGTGGATTAGCTAACGAAAATTAAGTGGGAAACTAAAAGTCGAAATTTTTCCAGAAACCCATGATAATTGCTACCGAAATTTACATCTTCTTGAAGAAAATTGACCGATCAATCGATAAAACAGATACAATCCCCAGTGAATTTTGTGGTTTTTAATAAATCCCACCACCATAATATGTGATTCAAACAAAATTATGATGCAGGAAAGAACGAAAGGCTACGAAGATTGGAAAAGGAACCTGAATTCAATTGGCTGATGAAGAAATTTATACCGATTGCTGAAAATGGAACACCGATTATCTGAATTAAAGTGTGGGAGAGACTGATTTTAGAGGATAAGAGGAATTCCCAATTTAGATATGATCCGATTTTGGATTAATTACCGATAAGGTTCCGATCAAAACGAGAAGAAGAACCCTAAATTTGTGGAACTTGATGAAAATTGTTGGAGAGAGAACCCTAATTTGTTGGAAATGCACGATGGGATCTTCAATGTTATTATTTCATAATTTGTGCCTTTGGTGAGTTGTCAGAAATGGTCCCTGGTTTATTCTTCAGTTGCTAAAATTAATCTCATAAAAGGACATTTAGTTTTGATAATTTCTAATACAAAATCACCCGAACATGCATCCTTCGAGATTAAAACGTATAACTTTTTAGTTGAAAATTTTTAGTTGGAAAGTATATCACTAATCATCAGTTGAGAGAACAAAAAGTTTAGTGGTATGTTGGTTTAGTTATATGGTTTTATTAGATTTAATAAATAAATCATTCTTTTAAGAAAATCCTAAAGTACAATACATTAATCATACTAGCATTCAAGACTTTAGAATCAAATTCCGTCTTTTTAATGATCATTCATTAAACCGATTAAATTTGAAAAGAAAACATAAATGATATAGTATACAGGTTTAATTATGAGATGTTTAATACATAGTCGGTTTTAAGTGTAGGACCATTTAAATATCTATATGTAATAAATATGGTGTCAAACGATTATTAATTGTCTCTATATTCTCTTTCATTTATATATGATTATCTTTTATGATTTAAATACATTTGTTTATATGGATCTTGTAGTTCGTATTTATTATCTAATTAATAAATATTTTATTAACTTTATAACTAAGGATGTATGAATAAACGGTGGATGACACGTGTTTTCTGTTGAACGTATATGCCAGCTTTGAAACCAAAACAAAATGATTTAAGAGGCTATATAAAGAAATATGGGGGTTGTTATTGTAAGTTCCCAATAAAAACATGGATATAAAATGAAATTATAATGGCATGTTATTAGAATAAACCTGCCCACGTGGTGTTCAGGTACAGAAGGTTTAAAAAGAAATGTTAATCTTAAAAATTTGTTATGAAAAAAAATATAATATGAACACACATAGATTATATAAATGAAAGACCTTATGTTATTTTGGCCAGTTTCACGCCGGTATTTTTAAAAAATTTAACCCCCGTCGTGGAAGATAAAAAGAGGAAAAATAAAAAAATAATTAAAATAGATATATGTATATATTAATTTGATAATTATTTTTTTAATGTCATTTATTTACCTACACCGATTTTACCACCATCAATCTTCTTCCTTCGTTGTGAATTTATTAATTTAACATGATCACCTTTGTCTTCTTCCAATTGTTTCAACACCATCATGTCTACATCGCCGTAACAACCCTCTACGATTAGCATTCACTGTTTTAAAAAAACATAACATTATATCCTATACAAAAGCAACATAATTTATCAAACGAGAACATATGCCTACAATCAAACATTATAACAAAATACCTGATCCATGTTAAACATACATTTTATGCCCAAAACCTAAAGTTCAAAATCTGGTCATAGAAAAGAGTTTGCAATTTGTTTGCTAAGACTTAAACGGAGACAGACAATTAAGATTGATGTGATGACCTGTAATCTGGTCATAGCCAGATCCTACTTTCTAATTAGTAATCCCAATTATCAATTACATGCTTTTAAGATGATAGTTTGATGATAAATTATGCAGCGTGCAAATTTATGATTATTATTCAGATAATACAAATTACTGTTACAGAATTTGTAATTAAAAATTTTAGCATCCGAACAAAACCTAAAACCCAAAATCCAATTTCCAAAACAAAAGTGCAAAAACATTGGTTGGTGGTCTGAGATCGGTGATCTTGCATCAACAATTCAACGAAGTACACAATCAATCAAGGTATTCAAAGCTCAAAATCTCTTATTCTTGTAGACTCTGGTCTTAGGGTTTTTCATTTTTCTCTCATTTCCTTCAATTTTCATTTTTCACACACTCAAATCAATCGATCTGAAAGTCAAGGCGGAGAGCACGAGGATATGGCGAATCAAGGTGCAAAAAAGCGAAGGGAGGAGAACACTCGTCACATGAACAATCTATTTCGCCTCATCATCGCTTCCAATGTAAACTCTCATGCTTTCGTACTGTTACAATCCTTTTGTGAAATTATTTGTTTCGAATTGTGTAGTGTTTACTGTTTAAATCGATTTCGATGACTTCGATGCTCATGATAATCAATAGTCAGGCCTTCGTTTGGTTCTATGAGTACAGGCTACAGACTAGAACTGTTGCATATGATTATGTGTTGTACAAGCAATAGGTATTACAAATAGATAGGTTGTAGGTTGGACCTGAGGAATCCAGTGTGCCTTTTTGTCCTACTCACTAATGGCAGTAAGTAAGTTTCTATTTTCAATTGGATTAGGAAAGTTAGGATTCCTGTTTGTTTCTCCAACTTAAAATGTACTGTATTTTTTTTGGATATTAAGTTCTTGTAATCATGTTTCCCTTAATTAGTTGCAGTTGATCACTATAGTCATGGCATTGTTGTTGAAGTTTAGGGCCATATCAGCTATCTGACTCATTTATCTTGGTCACATCAACAACTTGCTATATCAATGACATATTTTGAGCTAGTTGTAGGTCATAATGCTGAGTACCGCCTAATCGTGTTCTTAGTTATGTTAGGTTTTGCTCTAATTCGCTTGCGCTCATTGTTGAGTTCTCTATGTTCTATGGTCCATGATTTTGTGTAGTGTAGGGCTATGTATCAAGAGTACCATTTGAATTTGCCACCACTTGTGACATGCTCCAAACCTGTTATATACACATTCAAAAAACAAATGGCTGTAGAGTCAAATTGTGGCTTACATCATGTGCATTATAGATCAATATGCCCGTCTCATTCTAATATTGACTCTAGTTTTCATCTTTTCCCCAATGGCAATCCATAGTGTGAATGTGTCTCTAGGGATACATTGTTTTTTGCCACACTTCTGCTTAGATATGTTGTATAGTATGATTTTTGGGGTGCACTAGATGAGGCTATTCAGTGTGTGTGGGTATGTGTTTTTTCTGAGAACATTATTTATTGGCTGCAAAAATCCTAATCGGTATTTCTGATTGAAGGTATTCGTGAAGCATTTGTACATGGACTTAAATATTCTTGAGTGACTTATCAATAGTATTTTATCATCTGAAGAGATGAAAATAATCAGGTTGTTGACCCTGTTATGCACAATGTCATGAAACTTATGTTTAACTAAATGATAGCAATGGTATTATCTGAATTCATTTTGTTTGAAACTTATTTTTTTATCTTATACATTCAACTATTATAAATGGTTTCTAGTTTCTCGTGATATTTGTTCATATAAAAATGATGATGGTTGATGATATATATAAATGTTTCCTTGTTTATATATATGTTTGTACATGTGGAGTACTTATTTATGATACTTTTTCGGTTGAGGATGCGTAGGCCATTTTTCTCGTGCTAAGGGCAGGGGTCTTTTATTCTACTTTTACATGGCTGCATTGGATTGGCCTAATATTAACTTCGCTTGCCTACTATATATGCTATAATCAACTAGCATCAATGGCAAAACCTACCTATACTGATGATGGGGACCTTTTAGATGGTGGTTTTGATATGAGTACCGGTGGAGCTTGTGGGTATGTGTTTTTTCGTCTCAAAGTTACCCAAGTCATTTTGGTATTAGCCATTAAGTAATCTTTTTAAGTTAGTTTTGTTTCATAGTCATTATTTTTGATGATCTTGATAGATATAAAATGCAGGCCATTTGAGTTGACATGTTTTCGCAATTATTTGTGTCACTGGTGTATCAGTCTTATCCTCTGTTTATATTTTCTCTGCAGATACCTACATGATGTTATCTACATTACTTGCTTTGTGCAACTCACATCCATCATATCTGGGAAGTTTTGGTGGATATACGCCGTGGTACAATGCTTGTTATATCTGTGTTTTACGAATAAAAATCATTCTGCTGCTAGCTACTTCACACACGATGATAGGATATATTGATTTTAGCATATAAAACCCAAAAAAAAATTTATGACTGTATTCTGCTTTATTCTTAAAATGCAAAAATTCTAAATTTCTCAGATTGAAGGCAGCATTTTCTTCAAAGGTCCAACTGTAAAGTTACCTATTTGCTCATCAGTAGTTATTACAAAAGTATTATATGTGTTAACTGATTCACAAGATTCTCCTATTTTGTCAAATAATTGAGCCTCAACACGCGTAAACCAACAAATTATGTAATGTATAACATGATTAAAACTTTGACATGCTTGATAGATTTGTTTATTCATAGTCTCTGTTTCTAGAAGCTTCCTCGAGTAATGATTTCTTTCTTTTCCAGATACCAGCATTTGCAGTGTATAAGGATGGGGTTTGATCAAGGGATTTCTTCCTCAAGGTTCTGAGGTACTTTGTTTACTTAAAGTCACCCCTTTCACTTCTAACCATAAATTTCAGTCAATTACGAAATTGTAGAAATGGTTGGATTTAGGTTTACCTTTTATTTCCAATTGGGCAAACAGTTATATAAAGTATTTAAAGAAGTAAACTTTTAAGTAATTAGGTCAAACGGGTGGAGTCACCCGAAGTTTGTTTTTAGTGTTTAAAATTTGAACCTCCCAAATAATTTTATTCATTAATTAGATGATTATTGAAATAACTTATCAACTTAGATAATATTTGACATGCTAATTTTTTGTATAACAATTTATAACTTTTGGACAAATGTGTCGTCTGCAGGCCAACCACCTTATTTGTCATCTCGACTAAATTCCCTTTTATTTTATCATTTTTACTGGTTTATACTAACTTGTTGAACATATGTAAATTTTAGACACGAAGTGCTTAGGGTCAACCTGCCGTACTCGTATGGAATACCTGTTTTGACCCCTTACCCAACCCGTGTGACCAACACATTTAAGAAATTGGCTTGGTATGTATGATTCTTACTGGTTTATACCCATTTACAGGGAGTTGAAGAGGATGAAAAGACTCGGAAGAAAAGAGAGAAGATGGAGAAGAAAGCCTCAAGAGGCAAATTTGTTAAAGCAAAAGGTCGATAGTTTAAAATTTGGTAACATTTTTCTTGGTGATTTAATATTTAGTTTCGTTGTAACCATATACCCTACGCCATTTGCTCGTGTTAGACTTATGGATTGGAATTTACCAACAACCTATAAAATTCAGGATTAGTTGGTCTAGTAAGTAGTTAAATTGTTAAAATGAATACTAAAACCTGTTAGTCTTCAGTTCACATGGTTCTTTATGAGGGAGGTTGGTATAGAACTTTCTACTCAAATGCTTTGATTTTGTTAAAGAATCACATACTTTGTTTGCTCACTCTGCGATATTTCATGATAAAGACTGAATACTACCTGCGGGTATGTGTTGTTGTCTCAAGCTTAGAAGTGTTTATAAGTCGTTACAATGATCAAACCGTCCAACCTAAGTCCGCCCTTTTGATATTCAAAAGTTTGGAGTTGACAGTTTCATGGTTTGATCTGGTTTAGAACTTGGATATGGTCATGTTTTTAACCTCCATTTTATTTACATATGATATTCCTTTCTACAAAATATAGTTTTATGTATGTATTATAATCATAACCAATTTAACTATTTGAATAGGAAAAAAACCGATTCAAACTGTTTAAACCGACCAACCCACCCAACTTGACCGGCTCTTATATCGTTTACGCAATCTAGTTAGCAGGTTGGACTAGTTCATTTAACGCGTGAAATGTACCATAAACTTCAAGTTACTTAAATAAGTCTGTTTAGCAAAAAATATTACTTGTATTAAACTTATTTTTTAAGATCAGTTATAGTTTAGCTATTCAGTTTACTCATAAAAACCGATTCAGTTCAAGCTGTATTTTGATAATAGCAAAACAAATAGAAATGGATGAAGCTGATAAAAATTGTTTAAAGTATGTTCATATACTTTCGTCCTAAATATTTTTATTCAAAATTTTATATTATTAATTTATAATATAAATTTGAATTATGCATCAATTAAAATGTTAAGCGAATGAAGTTTAAACACATGGACTAATAGCTTAAACATATATCTTTATGATATCAAACATAAGATGAAACCTAGCTTAGAGTTTGAATCTACCAACTTAGTTCAAGTCCTAAGTGATGTTATAAATAAAAAGAAACGTCACACTTTTAAAGTATTTACAAGCTTTTAGCGGTGATAAAATCGACTGTGAGACATGTTGAAACGCGTTAAGAGACAAGTAATATCAATAAACCAATACTTTTTCCACATTTATATTATACACATATAATTTATTAACTATAACTATAAGTTATATCATTAAAACACTAATTAATTTTTTAGAATATATATTCTAGGTAACTTTGAACTTGCTGATATGCTAGTAGCTACACCGCGTCATCATCAGCTATCATATTTTTCCATTTTACATCGACATGTTATTAGTAAAAGAATAAATGCTAATATGTTATTTATATAATGTGAAAATTGTCACCTTTAGGTATTTTAGGTGTATGTGAGTGCAATATTTTTTTGTTACCTTTTAGGAAAGAGGAAGGATAAACCATACTTAATATGGTGAAGTATCTTTTGTGACAAATGAAATGTTTTGGTGATAAGATTTTGCTTTTGAAATTGCATTACAAAAGTGTGAGGGTAGAATGGGAATATTTTGCCATTTATATGATAAGGCCATCATTCCAACTCCCTTTTAACTTTGTTTGGCTTTGTTAGTGAAAGAGATACGGAGTGTTGTGACATATATTAGAAAATGAAATTTAAATTCAAATTAAATAGTAGATATAAAAGATAAAGTTACAACTTTAGATTATCTAAGAGCATCACACATCGAAAAGATGACGACCCTGTCCTTCCTCTCTCCATCGTCCTTGGTCACAAACCAACGCCTTTATCCTCCATGATGAGAGTGTGTTCCGTAGCCACAACACTCTATTATAGAAACGATGTTGTTTTCAGTTTTTACTATTAAACATCGTCTTATGGTATTATGGTATCATATAAGATCATGAACATCTAATTTCACAATAATATTCTAAGCTTTTTTCAATAAATATATCAAATAAACTTACTCATTTATTAGTATATCGACTCAAATTTTTACATTGAAGTATTATTATTTTTAATGACATTTTATTATGAGACTAAATAAAAAATTAATGTTATCTTTTAAACAAAAAATTGGAAAGTAGTGAGAAGAAGGGCATGTTTCGAGGCATGCTTTTGACAAGAGTCACCCTTTGGCTTTCGCTTTCACTTTCTCTTCTTTTGCTTTGGGACAAACCACATACATCATTATTTCTAACGTCTCCCCACTAAAACATCATCGACTAAATCATACAAATAAATAAATCAATCAAAGAAACCTATTTAATTGTTTAAAAAATCCAATCATACTTAGCCTAACTGGTTAAACTAAGTTACTCATGATATGTAAATAAGAGAAGTCATGGGTTTAAGTCTCCCTATGAGCAAAATGTTCAAAGTTGAGCCAGAGTTTTTTCAGCAACGAGTTCCCTCCTGAGGGGGTTGAGGTGTGGTCCTGACTGGAAAACAAATAGATGGATCCGATTAATATAACACCTATACTTTGAAAAGTAAAACATATATTTCTAGCAAAATGTCTAGAAACATTTTTAGTTATTTAATACATTTTATTTGAACAAGAATAAGAAAGCCACAACTCAAACCATAAAGACAGAAAAGTAAAAATAATAACATAACCGAATGCTTTCCAAAACAAGCATTTTTGATGGGGTTAAATAAAAAATAATAATATCACACGAAACCATATATTGAGATACATAAAATATCCAACAGACCAATATGTTTTCTACATGTAATATATAATTTAGAAAAACAACCTAGATTCTAATTTCAAGACATAACAAAATAAAAAATTATCAATTTATTTACCAAAATATACATTTACCTCCTCACCAAATGTTTACACTTCTTTTTCTAAACATTCCTATTTGTGTATGTAACATTTGATGATCACCTTGGACCCGAGAGCACCATGGCATGTGCATCATGGTCATCATCCATCAACATCACCCCAAGCATGCTTGATGTATAGTCATCATCAATATCATCAAGTTTTTGGACCATCCCATTCTTTCTTATGGTGTTAGGGTTCATATTGTTATGTGTAGCGGCCCATTTTTTCGGCTAGACCGTCCCCTTCGAGCATCCTAACCACCTCCGACATCCGAGGTCGGTTGGCCGGGTTGTACTGAGTACAAAGTAACGCCACTTGTAGCATCTCACTCGCTTCGAATTGATCGTAGTTGGCACCGAGCTCTTTGTCTGCTAGAAGTTCCACCTTCTTCTCTTGGTGCGCTTTCTTCACCTGGCGTAAGAAAAACAGTTTCGCGTGCTTAGAAGTCTTGTACCTTGTGCCTTAAAGACTTGTACGGTACAAGTCACTGATGTGTTAGAAAAACTTTGGTATAACTTCTAATTGCATCACAAAGACATTGTCTAAAAACATTTGTTACAGTTTTCAAATGTACAACTTTTTATGCGGATTAGATTGTGGCGTGTGCATTAAAGACTTGTACGGTACAAGTCAATGATGCATATGAAAAACTTTGGTATAAATTGCAAATGCATGTAGACTGTAGAGGACTTTATTGTGAAAGTTTTGAACCTAATAGACTTGTACCTTGTGCATGAAAGACTTGTACCTCACAAATGTACAAGTTTTCAAATGTAACGACTACCAGAGCTTTGTACAACCTGGTGTACTGACTCCTAACTACTAAGCCAATGGTACAAGTAGGTAATAAGTCATAGAAGATGAATATATTAGGTAAATGTACAAGTTGTTGATGCATGCATATAACTAGTACAACTTCTTAATAAGCAATGTCTAAGATAACAGGCCATACGGTACCACAAAGTTCGTGTACCGTATGTCCTGCTATCTTAGTACTGATGTACTGGTTATTATACAGTTCAGTACTACAAAAACTTACCCATTCCATCAAGCATCACGCCTTTCTGATTAACCGTTTTCCCAAACTCGAACGCTCTCATTCCCGTGATCAGTTCCAACAACAATTCCCGAAACCAAAAACGTCAGTTTTCTCCGATGATTGACCTGTAGAGAGGTATTCGGGTGCAATGTGGCCCACGGTACCACGGACCTCAGTGGTGACATGCGAGTCAGCATGGTCAAGGAGCTTAGCCAGCCCAAAGTCACCCACCACGGCCTCATTGAACTCGTCTAAAAGCACATTAGCCGCCTTCACGTCTCTATGGATTATCTTCGGGTCACATTGCTCGTGTAGATATAACAGGCCTCGTGCAGCTCCAATCGCTATTCTTTTTCGAGCGTTCCAATCCAATGGCGGTTTACCTGAAATTGAATCACTAGTGTTTGAAACACACAACAAAGTACAAACAGAAACACCAAAATGATGTAGCAACTCTTAACCACTTTGTCATAGTACCCACACTCATCCTGCATTTGTGTGCTTGAAACCGTCAAGCCGGGCCTACACGCGTCATGCGGTTTGGTCCTTCGAAAAGTCAACTTTCGGGTAAATCATTGACCTTAAAAAGTACTATGTTTGACTTATTAGTTGACTTACAGATGATGCATGAGCAGTACTGAATTGTATTATAAACAGTACTATATGAGGTTACAAAATAACAAACACAAAAGTACAAACCTCTAAGCCTTGAAGCTACACTGCCATTAGACATGAAAGGGTAAACCAAAAGCCGCTCGACCGGAGTTGCACATAACCAATCAACCGAAGCAAATTCCTGTGAACCGCTAGGCTAATGAGCTCCAATTCGGTCCTGAATTGTGATTCTCCGGTGGTACCGTTGATGTCTTTTAAGCGTTTGACCGCAACCATGGTTCCATCACCTAGCTTTCCTTTGTAAACATTGCCAAATCCTCCGGCGCCAAGAATGTTTTTTGAACTAAAGTTGTCGGTTGCGTACTGAAGTTCTTTGAACGTGAAGTTTCTTAAGTTGCCTAAGGTCGTTATACCCTCTTCGGGTATGTCTGTTACCAATTAGCATTGAATCAGAAACAAGCACATATCTTCACAAACTTATCACAAACATTTCTAAAATTATATTAGATGTTTTAAGATTACATTAATTATATGAACACTGAAGATGGAAATTTGTTATAATGAGCTTAAGAGTCAATAATGAGTTCATGACAAATTAACACACATATGAATGATGAATGCCAATTTAGCTAGTTTGACTTTTGAGGTCAAAGCAAAACATTTCTAGTTACAACCTGAGTAACATTATAAACATTTACCATTAACATTTTTCCATGACAAAGCTATAGAGATTTACGCGAGGTTTATATAATTCATTTCCAATTTGAGTCATATCAAATACATAACAGAAATCGGGTGCGTTTGACCGTGTATATAAGAACAAGAATTCACACATACCAAGAATGCTTTGCTTCTTGTTTTTGCTTCTCTTCCACAAGAGAACTCCAAGAGACGCAATGAGAAACACGAGACAACCGAGGCTGATTCCAAGAGCAATTGCTACTCTTTTCGACTTGCCATTCCCTGAAAGTTGCAATTTTTATATTAAAAAAAAAAAAAAAAACTTGATTTAGAAAAGAAAGAGGATTAAACTCTTCAAGAGTCCATACCTGAGGATGAATTAAGCTCAAAAGATAGAGGCTCAGGCAAAGTTGACCCATAACAACCTTCATTAGCATGGCTCCCACAAATCATAGGATTACCCACAATACTGTTCAAGAAAAAGATTTTAAAAATCCATTTTTTTATAATCATATATCAATAAATACAATCGGGTCCGAAGAAACTGGTCTCTTTTTTTTTCTTTTTTCTTTTTTGAAAGACCGGTTTAACTTTGGACCCGGGTGTTTACTGTTTTTACAAGATTCACACATACATACTTGAAAGTTCTTGCTGCAAATTTGGGAACAGGACCACTGAGATTGTTGTTTGACAAATCTCTGCAATGAACAACATTTGCCCATGATTCAATGATTTCAAACATGTTTACAGAATCAATACAGGTAACAAACTATAGAAAATGACCACACAAGCACAAATTAATAAAAAATGTACTCACAGGAGTGCAAGATGAGGAACTGAGGCTAAGGACAAGGGAATAGCTCCAGACAAGCTGTTGTTATTCAACCTTCTACTCATTACATGACAAAAACAACACAAACATGGGTCAAGTTCAAATAATATATCAAATTAAGAAATCAAATCCAAACAATTCAACTGTCAATTTTAGAAAATTAAAATTGACCCATCAAAGATCATGTCCCAAATAAGGAGTTTTAGAGAGAGAAGGTTGGTTTCATACTTCATATTCATAACATTAGTCATTACTCACAGGTATTGTAAGCTGTTTAAAAGACTCAGTGACTCAGGCACATGACCCTTTAGCTTGTTGTTTGACAAATCCAGTGTTTGTAGCATCGGAAGATGACCCATTTCTGCCGGAATTTGGCCGGAAATATTATTATTCTGCAACAACCTGCAACACTCTTTAAAAATTAGCCATATTTTCAAGAATCTTTTCAAGAATGTTTTCAAGAATGTTTTAAAGAAAACACATGTTCACAAAAACTTACACTTGACGAAGGTTTGTGAGATTAGCAATAACCCCTGATAATGTTCCTGATAAACCTTGGCTTGGAGCTCCTCTGTAACAAACCCATAAATGTAAAAATAGTTAATTTTGTGTGTAAAGATAGATACAACATATGTATGTATATGTGAAGTTATGTGAAATAATAATAACTTACAGTCCAGTGACAAGATTATCAGGGGAACAAGTGATCATAGCCCAGCTACAAGGGTCAACAGAGTCTTCATCCCAATTGCTAAGAGCTCCATGGGGATCATTCAAACCACTTCTAATGGATATCAAAGCTTCAACTGCACTGCACAACAAATGAGTAATTACAGATCAAGAAAACAAAAACCCCAAAAAGAAAGTGAAAAACATAGTCAAAACTCAAAACCTTCAGGATTACGAGCTTCATACGACAGAGAAAGAGTGGGAAACGAAAGAATAAAACAGAGGATGACTAAAAGACAGAGAGTTTGATGCATGATGATCATTGAATGCAAGTAAAAAACATTAAATTGATGAAGAAATTGGGGGAAATAGCATGAAATTAATGTGTTTTAGAGTCAGAATTTTGATATTGTTTGCAAATTGAGAGTTTATTTGTAGTGTGGAGAGAGGAGAAAGAAGAGAAGAAGAGAATCAGGTGGGGATGATTTGGTGTCAGTGAAGTGAGTGAGTGAAGGGGTTAAGTGTAAATTATGGGAGTTTTTATTTCTTCAAGTTGCTTTAATGGCTAACGTGCGCCGGTTTTGTAACATGCGCTTATTCCTTTTCTTTCTTTAAGTTAAACCAACTTCTTTCTTTTTTCACTGTTGGTCTGATAGCTTTACGTCGATGAAGCACGCAAAGATGAAAATATACAACTTTTCTTTGTTTTGTTTTGTGAAGTACATCATAGTTTTAAAATAAGACTTTTCCTAAAGCAATATAATATGATTAAGCATGGGTTTAAACAGGTTTAATCTCGTTAACCAGCTTATGACAGACATGATTTATGATTATTATCTTATCGTGTAGACATATAGAATTGTTGTCACATTACTGAGAGTTTGAGATAACGTAGTTGTATAGTTTTTATAAATGAGCAAGAGTATAATAATTGAATACGGATTTGAATTTTTGGTAACTTTTAATTTATCATGTTGATTGTCTTTTACTAATATTGGTTATGATTAGTGAGTCCGGTCAATAATTAAGTTAAACATGTGTGTTATTTTATGTAATTGAATTAATTATATGTGATCGTGTTAAATGCGTTGTGTTATACATTTTATTGAACTAATTACAATCATACTAAATATGCTGTATAATGTAACTCAAATATCAAACACGATCGTGTTTGTGTTTTAAAGAAATTACATGTATAATTAAACTTGTTATGTTCAAATTTCGTAGCCGTGTTAAAAGTGTTGAGTGGAACCCAATATGTTTTGCCAACTCGAATTCTCCAAAACAATGCAATTGATTTAAAGTTTTTAGCATACTTGTATAATATGTGGATATCTTTTTCTATACATTATATTTCTATTACATTTTAGTTTTGGGCCTACTATACTAAGTCCTATTGGTTCACGTGTCAAGCTTTAGTGTTACATGTGTCGATAAACATTATTAGCATACGTCGTTTGAAACACTAGGTATAAAAGTGTCATTGCCGCCGCTACAACCAGTGCCATCGGCTACTAAACCAAACGAGAAGAAATATCGATGAGCAGGAAAAACATCTACCATCATTTATCATCGTCATTGTTCTTTCACTCGACAACTTTATTAGTTATAAATCAATCACAATTTTATTAGTTTCAACCATTTAATTTTATCTTTTCAAAACTTAATGAGTTGAATAAATAATCTAATGTTTATTAAATAGTGTATTAATAAGAAAAGATTTATTAAACAGGGACAAATTAGAAATTATTGCATGAGATCCTTATACCCTATGTTTATAAATTATCTTAGACGTCTTAAACTTTAAATAAAATTACAAATGAACCATCTTCAAATACTTTATAAATAATATAGACATAAATTAGTAAAAGATATAAATTTAAATGTGAGATCCAATTGTAACACAAACTAAAATGATGATCAATGTATTTATAAGAATGTGAGTGAAGATGGGATGCAGATTTGAAGAGAGATATATCATGTGGATGTGGATGGGTTAAGACTACACCCTCCCTCCCTACTACCTCCTTGTCATTATTTCCCTGCAACTCTACTTTGCTTTTCTATTTCTTCTACTCTTTCAATCAACAATAAACACAAAACAATATACATATAATCTTCAAATTAACTATTTTATTATATTAATGTAATTTGATTATTTTACAGTAAATTTATGTTTAGTAAATGACCTTACACGTCCATTTTTTACTTGAGTGAAGTTCCTTAACTTGAGATAGATACTTGCTTGGATCATATCTAGTTTGCATATCCTGATGGGAGATTTTTGAGTTTGGAAACAAAGAAGCACCTTCTAAAGTTACATGATGTTACGATCCCGTTTGGTTTATAGAATTTTTTTAAATTTTGAAACTAGATTTGGAAAATTTTTTTATTAATATCTTGTTTAGTAGGTCACCAGATGAAATTGTAATTAGTAAAATTTCATATTCATTGAATTTTTTTTTTCTTCCATTTACCCATAAAACTTTGAATAATCTAATAGAATGTTCAAAATTAACATTGCAATTTCACTCAAAAGTTTACCAACCAAACATCTTATCAACTTTAACTAGATTTCATTCTTATTCCAATTCAAATTCATTCGTAAAAATATATCTGCAAACCAAATGATCCCTAAGTTTATTGCCTTCATTGTGCACATGTGGTGAGTGACGTGCAAGGAAAGGTAACATCGATACTGTTGTTAAGGAGTGGTGAACCTTAGCGTGCCACCATTGATACTCACGCATATCTCCCTTCACATCATTTTATATCTTATTTATTTAATATGATATGTGGTGTGATATGATATGATGAAAACACTAAAAGGATAGAAAAGATAATTGTGGTGTGCTGATGTGATGTTGAGTTTAAACATAGTGTTTTGTGGTGCGGTGAAGGTGCCTCGAGTACCCTAAAGAGTATGTTGACGGTAATGTGTCTTGCTTCTAAAGACCGATAGTTTAAATCATACAAAATATAATCAGTTAATAATAATATAATAATGTATTAGATTAAAAGCCAAATAACTCTATCATGAATTTTACATGACCAAGTATTGAGTACTCAATGCGGTTTTAATGTCACAAATAACTACAACTACAAATCAACATGACCCTTAAAATTAGCAATAACTCTTGTACACAATCGGTGTTTTCTTGTAGCAAGCGAATCCATGTATGCTCACATATTATAAGTTAGATTTTTATTATTTTAAAACTATAAACATAAGATGCAAATATGAAATGTTGATGATGTATTATGTAACACCCTGATTCAAGCATATTGTTTCAGCTTTAAGATATATATATATCCAAGTGATTTGTAGTGTTCTCAAACACATTTTTGATATTGGATGTGAGATTTTGTATAGTGACGGATTCAAAATTTTATTTAGATGAAGTCATTGGTTTTAGTTACTCTATTTTTATAAAAGTGAACCTAAATATTTCCTGGTCGGTTCGGGTCTTGTCAGGTAAATCGCGTAATTAAAGTATGACACAAAATGTTGCAAAAAACATTTGTTGTTGCAACCAGTAAAAATAGTGATAAATTTAGTAAACGATAGAACAATGATAATCGATATGTTCTTTCCGGTTTCCATCATTCTTTTAGCAAGATCACTTACTCCATTCATGTTACTTGAGTAGAGTAGTGTACAGTTCTGTATGAATTGATTAGACTATTTATTGACGGTAAATACAAAAATACAAAAGCTAAATTAATCTAGAGGTAATACTAAACATATTCTTACATTCTTTAAATAACTCTATGACATTCTACTCTAATTGTTGTTGCAAGATTTGACACCGTTTCAAAAAAAACATTATTGTAACTCAAAACACTCATAGATACATTTTCATATACCTATAAAAAATTATTGTATTTTAATGATTCAGATATCACCTATATAAGTCTGCCTCAATAACTACTACCAACAGAAGAGAGAAATTGTAAAGATGATATCTCCCTTTACTACATATTACTAGTTATGCCTAACGAAACCATTGAGATTGTAAATGTGATATTACCTTAATTTAAAAGAATATATTACAACATGATCATACAAAACGTATTATGTTATTAATCTATGATCTAGTTTCTAACGTGAAAGAAATCATTTCCGAAAATCTTTTTTGTAAGATTGAAAACCATATAAACTTCTTATATTTATAAACATACAAATATACATTTTTACATGTAACTAAAAAAGATGAATGAATTGTAGTCATTTACTTTAACCTTAAAGAAACATGATTTTCATAGATTAAAAAGGTAAAAAAGTTTATTATTAATAAATTGGAGGTCGCGGGGGGTTGCGTCATCCTCAACAACAAAAAAGAAAATCAAGTTAAAAGCAAACAACATTCAAAAGAAACCAATGAAAAAGCTTATTCTCACAATTTAAAATACATTATTTTCATATTTCGTCACAATTCTTCAAGCATTATTGCACACAGACCCTTCAACTTTCATTGACTTTTATAGCTCATAGCTTTTCAAGAACAAAAATAAACTCGATATCGAGTCTAATGTTTATCATATTTACAATACAATTTTATAAGCTAAAAACAAGGATGTAAAGCTATGAAAGATAAGTGTCTCATGTGATAAACCTTCTCGTTTATGTATGCATATATGTACATATGTCTGGAAACCAGTTAAAGTTTAGTTATTACTTTATATGTTCCACTTATAAGGTATGTTCTGAGTAGAGAACTATGAAATCGTATGAAAACATATACTTGTTCGATCAACTATGATACATAAAATAATTATTTAATTGTATAATACATCTTATTTCTCTTTCCTATTATATCCGGTCAACACTATATACAAATAGTCATGTGGTTCTCTACATAAAATGACTTTGTAATTAACATACACTTAATGATATATACACTTTAGATTAATAAGATCACACACTTAATTATATATGCTTTAGATTAACTTGATCAAACTCTTCACTATAATGGCATCTATCTATAGTAATGTTTTACTTTCGGTACGCTTGATATAAAAAACTTTAAAAGGTATATTGACTTCACTTCAAAACCATATAATTAAAATCAGTTAGATGCCAACATGCTTCACTTTAGCAACATGGTGACCTCTTTCTACAACCGTTTCAACTTTTTAAAGACCTCGTTTCTAAACCAACAAAACATAAGAATCCGAACAAAGTCGTCTTAGTAGCATCACTCATCGGCGCGCAATAACAAGTCCAATGTCATTTGATCAATATAATAATATTGAGTGAATGATGAAGTGAGGTGATATGGATACGAAGGCATCAGAATCATTGTTGGTGTGTGTGTTATTCTTCCATGCCTATACTTTGAAGATTGGGGCAAAAGGCAAAAGGGGCAAAGTGGGCATAAAGTTAAAATGGGGGTTAACTTACCAACGATGCCCTTTTAAAAGCAAAAGGTACCACTACTCGTGCCTGCATACATTCTCTCTTCCACCATACTATTTTTTTAAAAAATTTCAATATTTTGAGGTCAACTTTTATTACATCCAAGGGCATATTCGTCTATATAATATTAAGATAAAGTTTTCTTTTTCTCTATACCTTTATACCATTGACAACATTTGTTTTGAAACCGGATCAGACCAGCTAGTAGGCTTTAAACAAGCGTTGTAAAACAAGTCAAACCTGCCCATGTTTACCTTCTCCGGACGACTGTTTTTGTTTACAAGACCAGAACCACCTGTTGAACCGGTTTAAACGATAAGAACAAACAGTTGAATATTAAAGCTTGGTGGTGGTTTCTTTACGTATATTTCTTTAAATATTCAGAACTTTTCATAGGGAGAATGTCAAAATGAAAATGACAACTATCATGACAACGAACTTCAAACTTTATATTCTTGATTCGTTTTTTTTATAATCTTTTCAAAAAGATTTAGTTTAAACAGTCACTTTCGATCTGATCGATCTCTTCATTATATTAAACTCGTGAGCTCAAATAGTCTAAAAGCTAACAAACTCAGAGCTTATGATGATCAAACCTATTAAGATGGCGTGTGAGAATCCAACCTCATTTCAACCATCTTTATGACTGTGACTCATCAAGAATACTTAAAACCTTGATAAAAATTTGAAGAAATCATTGTATTCTTTCTCAGTGTGTAACTTAATATGAATCATAAATGCAGCATTTTATTAATTTATTGTATATTATATCCACAATGCCAAAGTATAAAAAAAGAAGTGAAAATAACTCACCAGAAGTCTAAATGATCATGCATTACCATTGGAGGATTCCATAGATTCATCATCTTCCACCTTCACCTTTGGCCTGCAACAACTGTTCTTTACAGCTTCATCATCCTCAACCTTCACTTTCGGTTTGCAGCAAACCCTAACCGTCCCAGTTTCTGACCTTCTCTCAAGAAACTCCGTGTTTTCTTTCCATACTTCTCCATTTGAGTAAACCTCTTTCTTCCATATGGGAACAGATGCTTTGATCTCATCAATCACAAACTTACAAGCATCCAATGCATCAACCCGATGAACAGATGAAATGGCAACGAAAACACTTGTCTCGCCCACAGAAACAGGGCCCAGTCGGTGGGCCACAGCAATGGCATTGATGTCCCACATTGATCTGGCTGATGAACAGATGGATTTTAGGCAACGAATAGCCATTGGCACATAAGCTTCGTATCGTAATTCTATTACAGTTTTTCCATCAAATGTGTCACGGGTGTTACCATAGAAAGTGGCAATGGCACCACATTGTGGAGAATGGACATAGTTTGTGTATTTGTTGATATCAATTGGGTGATTTTCTTCCAAGATTTCCACTAAGTTTTTTTCGTTTTCAATTTCTTACTTTTTTATCTCTACAACTTTGATTGCTTTATGGAGACAAGGTCAACTCTGTAGAAGTCATCAACAAGTTCAGATATGAATATATGATGGCTCTGGACAGTGCATCAGGTGCATCACGCATTATGCGCACAATTTACAACCAAGGATATGATGGCATAATATTTACACGGAATAGAGTTGTGAATTAACATATATGAAAGGAGATGAAGTAACTAAGTATTTTTCTTACACTAACTTATTTAAGAGTTACCTATGTCCCAAATAACCATTTTAGTCCAAATGTTTAAGTTTGATTTTTTAGTCCATTTTTTTTTCATTTTCGTATCAATTTTAGTCCAGCACTCCAGCCCACTAATCCGGTTAAATAATTCTGTTTAATATCCAACCCATTAACCCCTTTCGAGAGGCACCAAACTCTCCAAATACCTATGGAGAGGTGAGATTGCTTCTAACTGACACTTACTATCTAGACAGGTAAATAATCAAAGCATACACAAGACCGACTGTTTGTTTATCAACAGTTAACGAGATAAGGAAAACATCATAATTGCCCTAATCAAGGCTAATACAAAGCTGTTAATCCACATCTGTCTTTTCTAATGTCTATCACTTTGCTTGAAACTTAAATTGCATCTCATATATATACAGTAAAAACTTAAAATGCCTGAAAAAGATAATTGGATTTACTTTAAACAGGATTAGTTATACTTTAAACTTAGTTTATATCTTATATTTGTCAAAGTAACAAAGAAGTAGTTATCAGTAAGTTTATAAATAGTAACATTAGATTGTTAATAGCTTAAATTAGCCTTCAAGAACGCAATGGCTTTCCTCTAGTCCTTGAAGTGCCATTTTGAGCAAGAAGAAAACGTGGACCTTAAGCAGTATGCACTTTCTAATTTTCTTGACTGTTGCCACATTGTTGAATAGTTGTGACTTGTGACAAGTAATGTATACAACAGCAGTGTAAGTTTCCTAATTCGGTCACAAATAGTCCATTATATAGAAGATAAGCCTGAAAAAATGGACAGGCCAGGTCCGGTCAGAACAGGTACGGGTCAAAGTGGGATGCATAGAAATAGGTTCAATTAGATTCGTGTCAAAAGGGGTTCACGTTAAACAGGCTGTTCCAGGAAAAAAATTATCAAATTACTTTAGCAGCTACATTGATCAAAAATTTTTTGTTTTAGAAATAAGGTATTAAATAAGTGTGATATTGAAACTATTCAACCAAAATGAAGCAAGATTTAATATTAATGAAGGTAGACCTCTAACTAAATGGAGATATGTATACATGGATTTAGGGATGACACAAGCATTGGAAATTCACAATGCAGGTTCATTGGGGTTGTCAGTGCAATGCTTGAGGAGGGTATTGAGCATTTGACCCAAAGGGTTTCTCTAAACGAATGTCTTGAGATTATGTTGCACAATGTAGGCTATAGATGTTGGTATGCAGCTCATTTGCAAAGTATTAAAACTAGATATGAATCTAACGTAATAGTACGAATTCCATCATGTATTCAGTATTTGTACTAAAAAATGGGATGATTTGGTGAAACAAAGAAGTTGTTTGATGGAATGGAGAAAGTAGCTTAGAGACATGGATGCAATAATTGCAAGTCATGCCCAGAGTCCCAGATGATGAATACTGCAGAAAATAGCCTAGCAGCATCCTGAAATGGAGTTGAAGCACTTGACAAAAAAAAAACTATCAATGTACACTAGTCCAATGGCTATAAACGAGAAAGAAAATGTAAATTTACAGTATTTCAATAGCTATAAACAAAAAAGAAACTATCAATTTGCTCATTCATGTGATCCCTTCTAGCAATTTTGTTTCATCAAGTAGAGTATATTTCCTGGGAATATTTATTCCAAGTTAGATAATTAATGCTAGTAATGAGGAATTTGTATCAACTATGTAGGTTGCATATTCAGAGTGATAAGTATATATATAGCAGTAGATACTAATTCTAATCCTCTATATAGCATAAAAGCATATATAAGAATTCAACAGCGAAGAGAAATGAAGATAGAATAAATGATGCAATAAGAATAAAAAGATGTAAGTGATCAAATTCAACAGAGAGAAACCTATTATTTTCTCATAATTACATCTCTAGTCAAGAACCAAAACAATTAGTGTCATGTGGGCTGTGGCATACATTTACCTCATCAAAAAAGTAAATTTACCCTAATATGTAACATAGAAAAGGCCTATTGTCAAATATTAGATTAATCAGATGAACAAACCCTAAAAATCAAAATCCCCTGTATAATCTTAATCCCGCTACTTAATTTGTTTTTACTTATAATTGCAATACAAAAACCATATCCTTATTAATCAGAGATTGTATATGCATAGAAAAAATCAAACAATTACAGAGTTCGTACAGAAGCACAGATTAAGCAATTACATCCATGGGAGTGTGTAATATGAAGCAAAACAACGGAAAAACAACCCGAAAGCAACAGTGAATGAAAAACAACAAATATTAATCGTAATTCGTTAGCAATTAGAAGTTCGAATTATACCTTTGGAAGACTGATGGAGTTGAATCAAACAGAAACCCCTTTTTTATGAACCATTTTGCGTCAACTGAGAGAGAGATAGAGATGAGGTCGTATTTATCCCGTGATTTTGACCTGCATAAGTCAATGTATTCCCTACAGCCTTTGAGAGTTCATGTAGGATACAAATGAACCGAATATTTAGCATCAATAATAAATTTCGATCTGATCGAGAACGTGTTGAGATTGTGTGTTCGTAAATGTTTAATGATGTGTTCGTGAGTTTTTGGTAGCGTGTTCGTTTACTTCATGTTTATTTAGGGTGGAAATTGTGTATTATAAATGAAAATGTTGATTTTATTCTTAAAATGTATTTTGTTCCTATGTGTTTGTTTGTTTGTATCTTTTAATGTTTATTAACACTTGCTTGTGTTTGATGCATTCTTTGTGTTCGTTACTTAGACATATTGAATTTGTATCAACGAAGACAAACATGTTCGTTTCCGTATTGAATTAACATGAACAATAAATCTCATGCGGTGTGTGTCCGTGAATAGTTCGTTTGTCTAGTAAAAGTTTAAGGAATGAACACGAACACAACTTTGTCATGTTCGTTTAGTTTGTGCACAACCTTATCTTTTTGTTTCATTTTTAATATTAATAAGAACCTACTTGTGCTTTACAACAGAAATGCTGTTACGGTGGAAAATCTGTAACACTTGGTTCGGAATGAAATTTATGTCAATATGTAGATGAAAAGAAGATTGTCGCAACGAATAAAATAAAAATGATATACTACATAACTTAAAAAAAACGAAACCGTAAAGTAATTGATGAACTATACGTTTGGCCAATTAAAATTTTCGTTTGGTAGGTCGACCTTGAATAAGGTTTTATATGAAAGCTTATATAAAAATAACAACCAGCAAGAATACACTCTGAGATTTGAAAATACAATAATGCCCCTGCATATATTATGAGATGATAGAATCTAGGGACGTAAATGAATCAAGTCAGCTCGTGAGCTACTCAATCGGCTCCCCTCTAATAG
>JACVEC010000223.1:110000-121105 GCA_025215565.1 Flaveria ramosissima | reverse complement strand
CACTGCTGCTAAAAGATCCATATGCTCTCGTGCTACTTCTACGGTCACATTACCGAGGTTCTCGGTCTTCAATTTGGTAGCACTTGCTTCTGATCCAATATAGTGGGTACATGATGACCCTGACGTGTCTGATCCAGAAGGAGAAGCATGTGAAAGACCTGACGAACTAGACACAAATGCAGTCTGGAGAGGTGCTCCAGATGTCTTAGCTTGAGGCGTGGCGTTGTATAAAGCTGGATTTTGTGTATACGAAGACTTCTGAGCTCTATACTTCATCCTTAGTGCTTCTTCTCGCAACTTGAGAATGAAGTCATTTATATCCAGCTTTACAAGCATTCCATTCTGTCTCAAGTTAGACACGAATGAAGCCCACTTATCAGGCAATCCGTCTGCGAAGTTGCTCACTTTCTCTTCCATGGTTGTTTCAACTCCATATGTATGCAATTCGCTCATCAAGTGGTAAAATCTGTCTATGACTTCGTCTAAACTCTCGTTACCAATAGATGAGAAGTTATCAAATTCCTTCTTTAACTCCTTTGCCTTGATTGCCTTCAATGACGCATTCCCATCATATCTCTTCTCTAACTCATCCCACAGTTTCTTGGACTGTTTGTTCTCTGAATACTGGTGGAATATGTCTTTGGGGATAGACTGAGTGATCAATGCATAAACCCTTTTCTCTGCATTGTACTTTACTTTCTGTGCGTCTGTCATCCCACTTAACGTTAATTTAACTCCATCAGCTCCCACCGGTGTACTATATCCGATCTCAATGGCTTCCCACAGATTAGGATCTACTCCATTGAGGTAGATCTCAAAACGTTGTTTCCAGTGGGGAAACTCATCTAAAGTCAAGAGCTTTGGTGGTTTATTGTGATTACCCACCTCACTCTCAAGCAACAGCAGGTTCTGAATCCTCGAGTCCTTCCCAGCAGTAAAGGCTGACATCTGATCTTCCATGGCTAATAAACTTAGAATCTAATCAAACAAACTTTCACTGATGCGACTGAAGGATGCGAATGGTCTAATCGTGCGTATGAACTCTGCGATTGGTTCAATCGTGCGGCTGAACTGGGCGATTGGTTCAGTCGTGCGAATGAATCTGGTGCGTATGAGTTATGCGAACGAACGGTTCAGTCGGCCGAATGAGGGTGCGACTAGGTCCAATCGTGCGAATGAGCTATGTGAATGGAGTCCAGTCGTGCGAATGGGTCACTCGTGCGACTGAAGCTGCTGTTTTGCGAAAATTTCTAGGTTTGACGGGTTTCAGCCGTAAAAATTCGAAATTTCACAAGTCCTAATCGCCTAAGTCCGTAGAAACTAAACTTCGATGAGCAGGGAACGTCCAAGATCACTTTGATGCCAAAGGTTGCGTTTTTCGTGCAAAAACACAAACTTTTATGCAATCTTGATTGAATCAACACGTAATCAAGAGCCAAAGCTCTGATACCACTTGTTAGGACCTGGTATTTGAACGAAATACCTAGTGATTAGCGTGTTAAACCAACTCAAATAGTTCGGAATCCTATTTGATTGGCGATCCAATCAGTGAGAACACACGAAGAATCAATCAAGAATTGAATCCAACGTCAGAAATCGATTAGGAATCGATCTGATGTGTTCTGTGAACTTGGAGAACGATTTGGGAGGCTTCTGGACGGCTAGGGTACGTCTGGAATCGTAATGGGATGGATGCTTACGATTTTCCACGAATTGGGTCTATTTATAGGTTAGTATTGTTCAATCGTGCGACTGGGCCATAAGTATGGTTCAGTCGTGCGATTGAACCATGCGGTTGATTCATCCGCACGACTGAGTGTTCAGTCGTGCGACTGAGCCAATCTTATGTGTCAATCATACGACTGATCCAGTCTCCTGGTTCAGTCGTGCGATTGAGTCAATCGTATGAAGTTATTCATGCGTGTGGTCCATTCGCATGGGCCATTCGCATGAGAACTTCATTAAGTTAAGTTTGAATGTTTTAATTAATGTAACATAATGTGCAACCATTCAAACAATCATAAACCCAATCAATTCAATCATGACTCATTAATGAAATATTAAACATTACAAGTAACAACCAATTCATGTCATTTCATTAGTCAATACAAATTACATAATCATCAGACAGACAAGTTCATTACATTACAAATCATGATCTAGGGACATACATGCATCAACAATCGGTTTCAATCAAATTGAACATCAATCACGAAATTTAATGAAATCAAGCTTAGGGATGTTGATCCCTAAGTGAAACCGAATCTTTGTGTGGGTGTTAGTTACCTGGATTAATGTAAAATTGATGGAAACAAGAAGAAATTAGGTCGCGACAGACGAGAGTTGATTCGAGCTGAATTTGTTGATGATAACCCAATTGATTACAGGGTAAGCTGTGTTGGATGATGAAAAGGAAAAGCTCTCCCTCAATTGGAGTTCAAAATACTCAGAAAGTGATGAACACCTCGGTTGCAGGTCGATACAAACATGGTGATTGGTTGTGATGTATGTGTGTTTGTTGAGTGAAATTGGGAGTTTAGATGGCATAGGGGTATCTAGTAGAGGGTTTACCCTCGCTTATAAAGGTTTAATTTCTTCGGTTTCGGGTCAAATGGCTTTAATGTTTTGAATATGGTTTCGGTTTCGAGGACACCACCATAACCATCAACTAAACTCAATTGAAACGAGTCTTTGGTTCAAAATAGACTCGCGAATGATAAAGGACAATTAATTTGATTTGAATTCAATTTATTTTGGGTGTGTGCGATTTGTCGGAGTATGGTCGGACGGTGGCCGGAGTTACGGGGGAAGATAGAGGTGGGTGGTTTGGGTTTTATACCATTTACACTTAAGCCCCTATAGTTTAAGATTATTGTTATATAAGGTACTTAATTCTAGTTTTGTGAATTACACTTTTAACCCAAACTTTATAAAACTTCAAATTTAAAAATATCACAACTTATTTATAGAACTTTATAAGTAAAATAAGACTTTTCACTTTAACTGTTTAGTGTAAATTACTAACAAAAACTTATAAATGGCGATAAAACATTATAACTTTATAACCTTATAAAAAATCATTTATAAATCATAAAATTATTATAAGTTGTTTAAATGATTTGATAAATAATAATTGAATAAAACAATTCACAATATTGGTTAAATTGCACATTTAATGCATTCATTAAAATTATTAAAAGAATTTAATAATGAAATTTTTCATTGCATGAAAGTTCAAAATGGGTTTGGGTTTGGTATAATTAGAAAATAGGCAGATGTTACATGTGACATCAACATGATTAAGTAAGACGGTTCAATATAGTTAAAAAGAGCATTACGCCGATCACGTTGCGATGTAAACATAATCTAATATTGAATGAAAAATTGCTCAAGAAAAAAACTTTAAGAACAGTGCATGAAGTAAAAGGAAAAAAGAATGGAAAAGACACCAAAAAACAAATGTTGCACAAAAAGATTTTAAACCTGAAAAAGAGAAGGACTTAACAACTTCCACCATCAACCACCTTTGTTAAAGCTTTTGGAAACAAATATTAATATAGACAAAAGTTGGCGGCCTTCCATTGGCCACCGACCTTTGGTTTTAAGATAGAGAAATTTGTTATCTGAAAACTTATATGGATTCTTGACCCAAAGTTCAACTTGTCTGTAGTTTTGGGTGACTACAAATGATGCCCCGTGTACCAATTTATACACCTTGCGACTTGTCTAGATTATTCTATATCTAGACTATTCTAAACATAACTTACACATTATGATTTCTAGAGAGTTCCTAGCAAAATATCATGTTATATTAAGTCCTTCATAGCTATTTTAGAGTTCATCTAAAAACATCTTTTGGTGGTCTTGTGGTCCACATTTCTAGTATCTTCCATGTGAAAATCTTGCCCTTTCAAGCTTGTTCGAGATAGGTCTAGAGCCTTCTTCAAAGCATTGTGTAAACCAGAAAGTTGTAGTGTTTTCTGGAGAGTTCCACCAGCCCCTTGTTGTGTCTTGAATGACCTAAACATTCTCGAAAACTCATAGAAGAGATCTTAATTTTAGGCTCATCGTGACATTCTCCCCCACCTAAACCCACAACGTCCTCGTCGTGTTTCTAGAATGTCCCTCGGCTTGTCCTCACATGTTCTAAATGTCACATTATTTTGTAATATGTGTTTAGAAATGTTGCTGGAACGGCTTTTGCTTTCCAAAAAAAAACCATCCATGCATAATTATGGCTACAAACGAACCGAACAAACACGAGCATGGCCTTGTTCGTGTTCGTTCATTAAGAAAATAACTTGTGCATGAACTGTTCACGAATGCTTACCGAACAAGATTTCTTATTCGTGTTTGTTCATTAAGTAAATTAATCTGTTCATCTGTTCACAAACAAAAACAAATGTGAGCGAAGGCAAGAGAACTCATACAAATATTCATGAATATTAATTAACACAAACAAAATTTCCTAAACCAAATAAATACAAACCATCATATATTGATTTTATAATTAAATCACACACATTATGTAATATCCACCGAAGATAAATAAGTAATTAAGATAATTATCTCAAGCATAATGTTTTAATGAACAAACACAAACGAACATTAACGAACATATTATCAAACGTTCACGAATATAAATGAATGAACGCAGCCTCTGTTCATGTTCGTTTGTTTAACTAAATGGATGATATATCTTGTTTGTGTTCATTTATTTGTAAAACAAACGAGAACACTTCACGAACTGATCACTGAACGTTCAGTTCATTTACAGCCTTAAGCACAATCTTATAGTCTTTCAATGGTACAACTAGGAATTCTAACTTCCCTTGAAATGTTCCAATCTTAGTCTTGACGGTCCATGACATACCTTTGATTGGTTAGTGTTACCAGTGTTGGCTTTGAGCAATTCTTCTCTAGTTACGATCTTCAGACCAAGCGTCTTGGCCTAATCGCTAGTGATGAAATTATGACTTGCTTCGGTATTTACTAACGTCGCTGCTAGTTGTTTATTTACTTAAATGTTTTTGATTCAAAGTTCTTTCATCTTTGCGTTTGTACTATTGTTGTCGTATCTTCTTTTGGGGAGGTTTTTGCCATTTTTAACTGTTTTCCCTTCTATGCCATTAGAGCATTGAGAACTTGTTGTTACATTGTACCAAGGAAAGCCTCCCTATCTTCGTAAGATGCATCATTACTACTGGCTATCATGGCATGTAGCCTATGTTTCTTTGGGCAATCCTGAGCATTATGCAGTCCATCGCATAAGAATCGGACTTTTGGAGTGCACTGATCACTTCGTACCTTGGTGGTTTCCACCTTTTGAGTGTGATTGTGTTTGGATTCTCTATTTTTCTTGTCATTACTTTCTTCAATCATGGATTCATATAATTGTTTTTCTTAAGATCGATCAAGCTTTCAACTATGGCGATTGTTGAAGCAATATCTTAAACGTTTTATCATTCGAATTTTATCTTAGACCATGATTGCAAGCCATCGAGGAAACAGAAAACAGAGTCTTTATCTCTTAGGTTCAAGATCTCAAGAACAAGTGTTGTGAATTCTTTATAATAGTACTTAATGGTTCTAGTTTGCTTGAAATTACGAATTCTACTCCTCACTTTTTGTTCAACATTACGAAAAGAACTATCATTAAGCTCTTAAACAAATCCAGCCCAAGGTTTGATCGTGAACATAGCTTGTTCGATGCCCATATGCCGTTGCCTCCACCAAAGTGCAGTTGTGTCCTTCAAGTATAAAGTTGTCTTGTTGATCTTCATGGCATTATCCTTGATATTTAAGCTATTAAAATATCATCTTATATCCTACAGGAAGTTGTTAACAACCTTAACTTCATGTTTAGCCTCGAACGATGTAGGATTTGTCAATGATGCTTACAATACTACCCCCAGTGGTAACTATGGCCTTGCCGCAATCGTTTACTTTGGCTTCCAATCTAGGTAGACTACGATGCATGTCGCTTGACAGCTCATCCATGTCTTTTTGTTTCTTGGTGCTAGCGCATTTAATCACAACCATGATCATAATCTTTACTTCATTTCAAAGTAGTTTCACAATAATCTTAAGTCCATCTTGGAGCTCTGGGAAGTGAGCCTCTAATGAGTCCAGTTGTTAAAGACACATGTTGACTTGAGATCCATTCCAATAGACTTGTCTTCATGTCACCAACTTGCTTTTCCTAGGTACGATCCTTAGACATTCCATAATATTTCTTGCTTTCACGGGGAGTATCATTTCCATGTCACTAACTCGCTTTTTTCATCCTAGGTTTCTTCACTGCCAACAATCATTATTGAATCAGTCACCATCCCAATCAATAGATGATGTTCTGATACCACTTGTCAAGGAGTTATTTTCCAACTCTCATATGGAACTTAGAATCCTAAGTTTAGCCTTCTTGACCTAAAGTTAGTAATGGATTAGGTGGTTAATACCAGTTACAAGTTCGGTTACAAAGATTGCTTTGTATTGCTTACGAGAAGATTACAAGAGTGTTTATATAAGTGCTTACGATAGTTCTATGTGGTTTTGGGTGACTACAAATGTTGCCCTATGTATCTGTTTTACACTTGGGACTAGTCAAGACTATTCTAAACATAACTTACACATGATAATTTTTAGAGAGTTCCAAGCAAAATATCCGTCCATGTTAAGCCTTTTAATGGCAATTCTAGAGCTGATCTATAATAATCTTTTGGTGGTTTTGTTAGTCTATAGTTCTAGCATCTTTCTTGTAAAATGTTGTCCTTTCTACCTTGTTCATGACTGGGCTAGACCTTCTTTACAACCTTGTGTAAACCAAAATTTTGTAGTGTTTTCCAGAGAGTTCCGCTGACCCTTCTTGTATATTGAATGGCCTAAAAACTTCCAGAACTCGTGGAAGCGATCTGAATTTTAAGCCGAGAGTGACACTAAGCTTAGCTTGTAGCTTTTATTAAAAATTATAAGTCGAGTCAATTTGACTTGTAAGATAAGTTACAAGTTGAGTCAATTTGGCTTGAGATCATTCAATCATTAACAAGTTAGGCAAAAATTTGGTATGCTATGCATAGTTGTAACTGAAAGTGGGCTATGAGTAAGTTGCAAAATAAATTGGTCCATGTTTACGTAGTGAACTTTATAGAAAAAATACTAACATGATTTCAAATATATATATATATCTATATATCTATCTATATCTATCTATATATATATATATATATATATTTATATATTCAATTCACCATCTACATGTCAATCAAATATATAATAGAAACTTAATTATATCATTTCACTATTGCTAATTTGATTTTCATTTAAAATGTTATTACTAATTTGATCTCAATTTTTATCAAGTCTTCTATTCATAAGCCTTTTATTTGCACATAAGCCTTTTCTTCATCAGCCTTGGTCCATTTAAAACAAGCCATTCCTGGCTAAAAACATGTTATTATAAATAGTTTTACTTGTAATGTATCGACTTTTGTGATGATTATACATACATGGGAGGGTTTTAAATAAGATTTCAAATGAATAAAACATTTTTTTATGACTAATCTTTGACTACTTATTTAGATGAACGGATAAAGGTAATATAAATCTTCCCAATTGATTAAACTGTTAATTGTTACGACTAGGTTATATTTATTTCATATTTATATTTTAACAATGACCATTTTAATGTAACAAATATGAAATTTGAAAAAAGTGCATATTCGGCTTTGTTGATTTCTATTTTTTTAAGTGAAACAATTTTGGCTGACCTTATGACTATTCAAATAGCTCGAATCTCACTCGAAATACTCACTGGAAAGAGCCAGCTCAGTTTGAAACGTTTACAACACCAAGGGGGTGTTTGTTTTTTGAAAAAACCTCTTCCCCACCTCTTCGTCTGCGTGCAAGCAGACGCGGGAAGAGGTTTTCACTTCGCAGAATGTTTGTTTTCTGGAAGACGTTTCATTAAAAAACGTCTTCCTGACGTCTGCGCGGAGAAGATGTGGAACAAAGTCTTCTGAAATCTTCACAACCTCTTCCGAACTCTTCACAACCATTTCTTCTTTCATTTGAACCCTAAACCACATCTTCCCCACTCCCCATATCTTACCGTCGAGCTCCGCCACCGTCGCCATCGTCGGCACCGTAGCCGTCATCGCCACAGTCGCTACCGTAGTCGCCGTCGCCACCTTCGGTCCCCACCCACTTCGGCAAGTCTTCTATTCTCATTCTCCAACTTCTCATTCTACCCTTAAAAAACTTCTAACCCTTTCCTCCTTCATCAAAGTCCACCTAGTAACTCCACCTTCGCAGCCACCTCCCGCCACCGCGAACCTCCGGCCAAACCCCCTCCAGCCGTCGCGAATCTCCGGCCAGCCTCCCCTCCAGCTGCCGCCCCCTCTTGCAACACATTCCTCCAGCCTCCCCTCCAGCCCCCCCCCCCCCCCCTCCAACGACGCGTTCCTCTAGCCGACGGCGGAGATGGTGGCACTCGAGGATATGTGATATTCTGATGGAGCATCTATGCCACCATTGTAACACCACTGTTGTTGATCTCTTTCCTCCCTTTCATTTGAAATTTGATTGTTTTTTTAGAAGTATTTGATTAATGAAGCAGAAAGTTTATAGCTTTTGATCAAGTGAGTTGATGAAACTATGAAACAAGTGAGTGTTTGAATGAAAATTTGCAAGGGATGATGAAGATGTTGATCAAAGATTAAAAATATTAATTTGACTGAGGGAAATGATAGAAAATAGGAGATAATGAAGTGAAAGATTATAAAATATTAAAGTTGAAAAAATTATGTATTTTGGTTTAGAAAAGGTTGAAGTCCGGTGAATATAAAAAAATGGAATATTTGAAAAATTATCATTAAACTCATTTGGTATGTTTATGCATTGTAATTAATTATCATTAAATTTAAGAAATATTGTGATCGCTTTATAATGACTACAATATATGGATATGGAAATTTTTTAAACTAAAATGTATTTTTATGTAAAATGTGGAATAAAGGATTTAAACAAAATGTATTTTTATGGTTTTATGAATATTATTGTAATGTTGTATGATTTTTATTTAAATATTAATATTGAAGTACTTTTTAAATTTAAAAAACAGGTTTATTTTTATTACATAATATTTTACCAGTCTGCAGATGTTAAAAAATAAACAGTTTTTTTATTGCAGATTGCAGACGTTTGGTCCACCTCTTCTCCTGCAGATGTCTGCAGATGTGGTCCACAGACTGCAGACATTTTACTGCAGAAAAAACAAACAACACCAAAGTTAGTTTTGTTCGGCTCGTTTAAGCTCGAGTGTGTTTGATTTTGACTTGAATTGTTTATTATTATTATCATATATGTTTGTTTGTGATTAGTGAATACATTTGTTTAGTTTATTCATCACTTTTTAATAACAATAATTATATGTGTTTTCGTCTAGACCCTATTTTTAACTAAAATTTCTAATGGGGAACCACCCCCGATACAACACAAATCATGGTTAAAAATATTAAACATCACAAAGGACTATGCTAAACAAACGAAACCAAGAAAATTGGTAGGCACACGATCGCGGCTCAGAAGGGTATACCCTCAATCGGTACTCACAATTGTTCCCTTTTCCAAACATCAAAGTCACATGCGAAAGGGCTATCGTGACACCATGGGATCACAAGCCAAAATCAATGAAAAGCCCCAGTCGTGACTAAAGCAAGGGGAGGACCCCAGCCACAGCTAAAGGGTATTTGATAGAAGAAATGATGGAGTGAGCCATCATTAATCGTGGCCAACATAGAGCACAACCCCAAGCCGTGGCTCAACAACAGGACAAGATGAGTTTCTGCTTCCGCACTTAGAAAATTCAAGAAAAGCTCAATAATAGTAAAGAGATAGCTTAGTAGTAAAGGAAGACATTCATTGGTCGTTGAAGAATATAGTCTATGCATAAAGTAACAAAAGCCATGGGTCAAACTCTAACAATGATAAAGACACAATAACATGTTGTAAGCAGAACTAATGGAAACCAAGTCAACTATAGAGACAATATACATTAATGCTAAGTAAGTAACCCTTTGCACCAAAGAAGAAAAGAACTCTCCGATCAAGGGAGTTTAGCTCGAATAGTTCACTACAGAGAACCTAAAATAGATTCTTCGGGAAGAAGCTCTTCCCCACAATATAAATATTATGTTTCATACCAGGTAAACATCATCCACAGAATTTCTCTCTCACTCTAAACTTCCTAAGTTCTTCAGCTCAACCTCTCAAAGTCATAGTTTTAATTCTTACTCTTACACATATTACTAAGATTTCATGCATCTCATACACATACTGACTTGAGGTTCGGAATGCCCTGTGTGTTCAAGCTCCAGGGCTTTCTAACAAGTTTTTTTATGATTGCAACTCACATGCTTAGCAAAGGAAAAAGAAACCTTTACCACCCATGAGAAGAATCTGAATCGAACGAGTCACTCACTTGCACTGCTAATTTTTCAACTCGCCTTTAGGTGAGGAATTTGGAGCAACAACACCCAATATTTAAATAACTCATGGCTTGAATCTTGCTTGAACAAACTCGCCTGAACTAGCTTGTGAGCGAGCTCAGCTCGAATCCTTTATAAAGCAAGCAAAACTCAACTTGGCTCGTTTAAAAATCAAGCCAGATCGGTTCAGCTTGTTTACAAACCAAGGATTTAGCTCAACTCGGCTCGTAAACAACACTCCGAACTCAATATTACAATTCACACCCTTTACTCTTTGTTAAAGTGATAGGCAGATGCCCTGATATATATTAGATTATAGGCCCATTAAGTAACTAAATCTCATGACATATGGCCCAAAATAACATTTTGTGGATAAAGTGACGAACTCCTTTTCGATCACACTACTAAGAAACCATTTTGTGTACGAAACACACTATTTTTAACAAAGTAAAAATAGATCGGATAAAAAGAATTAAGATTTGTGTATAAATTACTTCTATGCTTTAGTATCTTATTCCATTTATAAAGTAAACAAATTTTCATGTTCTAATAAAAAAAGATAACTAAAAGAGACACGTGTTAGCATGATATTCTTTCTCACTAATTTTTTTTATCTTCTCT
>JACVEC010000223.1:0-105000 GCA_025215565.1 Flaveria ramosissima | reverse complement strand
TTTTTTAAATAGATTTTATGAAGGAAAGTAGAAATCACATCTTTTAATTAAAATCTAAATAACAAGACACTAACATTTTATATAATATGAAAATTTCTAAAACACTAAATGTTTTTAAACAAAATATTTTAAATCATTTTGTTTTTAGTAAAAAATATAAACAGGTTAAATATTTTAAAACAGTCTTATTAAAACAAACAGAATAATTACAAACCAAGTTTTTTTAAAACAAGATTTCTTATAAAAAATATTTTTTATAAAAAATATTAAAACGAATGTTTAAAAATGAAACTATTTGCATAAGAAGGTTAAAAATGGTATACTTATTTATATTTCTTTAACTATTACATATATATAATTTTAATTATATTTTACATTAAAATATTATGCTTAAATTAGCTATTTATACGTAATTATAATCATATTTTATCTTCAAACATGATTTCATAATGCATAAGTTTCTATTAACAATTATTTAATATTTTATTTATTCAATCCGTGTATTACACGGGGACTAACCTAGTATATATATATATATATATATATATATATATATATATATATATATATATATATATATATATATATATATATATATATATATATATAAACCAAATTGATGAGTATACGATATTCTTTTATGTTTGGTTAATGTAAAAGAGTACATAGATTAAAAGCTTAAAACGTAATATTAACCATCAAAATATTAATTTAATTGAAATCAAATTATAGGAAATAAGATGTTGATATGTTATTTTGGTTATATCCACTTTTGATAATATTTTTTACGTTCTTTCATTTTTTAAACGTTCATAACTTTTAAAAAAACATATCATTTTTTAATAAAAAAGCAGTTACACCATAAAAACAATAAGTATTTTTTTAACATTAAACAAGTATAGTGTCTTTGTATATAAAGGTAAAATTGTATGTTACATGCTCGTCATTGAATTTTATTAAATACTATTTTAGTGTTCAATCTTCCAATGTCAAAGTTAAAAAAACTTAACGAAAACGCAATAAAGAAATAACAGATTCGTCATATCAATTCAAGTCACACAAATTTGTACGAAAGAATTAACTAATTTTAACCCTTGCATAAAGATAAGATTTTTAATTTTTAAAAAACGGGGTTATTGAGCGCTATCTAGAATATATTATAGGTTTTAAAATATTTATTAATTTATTGAGCTCCTCTAAAACGTAATTACTAAAAAGTTTATAATGTTTAGCACTTCCAGATATTTAAACAACAAATAAAAAAATGACTGCCCAAAAGTTTAGGTCTTGAGCGGTTGTCCGTCTGACACACCATTAGGGGCGACTATAATTAGGGATATATTTATATACACATATAAAGATAAATAACATGTTTACTAACTTGATTACTCCCTTTAACATACTTGCATAAGGTGGTGGGAGTTATCTCATGACAATACGCGAGTCCTCGGTGGATACTATGTGCCTTGTGGGAGCACCGTTCTAGTCATTTGGGGAGGACACAAATGTAAGGTCATATTTTCTAATAGATCCCACAGTTAGATTTACACATAAAAATATAATTATTTAACTTTACACGTTCATTCATTTTATGTAGCGGAATTCAAACGTCATACATAGCCATTTGTCTTTAGTCATAAAATAAAAAGATTTTAACTAGAAATGACTATTTAACTATAATGATAGCCTTGAACATAGTTAGGTGGCCTCTATATCCAAACAAAGAAATCATAATTTTTACCTATCAAACTAATATTCATACAAAAGTCATTTTTTTGTTGACTAGGTTCTAATTTAGTTGTAGCAAAATACTTTATCACATAGGTCTGTATCACTCTGTTAACAAGTAATAACTAGATACCTAGTCAAACTTTAATTTAAATTGTTACTTAGTCGTTGAATATATTTCTTAAGCAATACTTATGGTAAGTACTTCACTTTAACCTTTCTTTAGCGTGACTTTAAATTTCTCTTTAAGCCTTTACAAATACAAAGCTTTTTCAATAGGTAAGCTAACAATAAAATGCAAAGCTCCTATGGAGTGAGCATACACAAGGTATTGCTCCTAACTAGGTGAGCATACACAAGCTTTCATATGTGAACTATAGCATTTCAGGCCTGATTTATCTTTCTTTACATTCACTCCATTAGTTATGTCATTCTTTCTCTTTATAACTTTATTTTTGCTATTTTATATATTATCTATTTATCAATAATATTCTTTAGTTGTATACGATCATTACTTTAGAATTTATACTTCGTATTATACTCGAGACATTATTTGTCACACCCTCAAATTCCACGTGCGAAGTTTTACCGCGAGGCGTGTGACATACCAGAATCACAGTCATTAGTTACTCAGAACGACACTATATGAAACATTTAAAAACAAACCAAAGTTTAAAACTTTAAAACTGTGCGGAAGCGTTTGTAAGTAAATCAAACCCAAAGTATTTAAAATGTAACATTGACAAAACACGCGCCAAACCATTGTTTAAAATCTTATAAATAGAAAACCAAATGTCATGACATAATACAAAGTTTTGTAATGCACGCTGGATTGTGATGTGCTCCTACTGTCAATCAGAGTTAACGAACTGAGAATAGCATACTAAAAGAGTCAACACAATGGTTAGTGAGTTCAAGAGTTTGCGTTAAACATAATCCATAACAGTTGTAAAACATAAGAAGTGTATTGAAATAGATAACTAGTCTATATAAATAATTAATAACCATAGTGATTTCGCGATCGAAGCTGACTATGTTGCATTTGTTGCCTCCCGTCATGACTTATTAGGTCATGACGATGTTTGTGTTTAGGACAATATTGCACCCGTTTGACCTCGAGTCGCACTGGTAGGGCTTGTCAGACCCAGTAATACTACCCAAAATTTCTCGCTAGTTACCCATATTAACGATCCGAAAGTGTTAGGGCTTCCAAGGCATATCACACTATGTTACACTATACACAACTTACAATAATAAAGCATTTGTAAATAAGTATGTTATCTCCCCCAAAATAGAGTGTATAAAGAGTGGGGCATGAACTCACCTGGTACGCAACGAACAATAACAAAGAGCTAACGACGGATTGAAAGGAAACCCTTCAAAGGTTACATAGAACACACAAGTACATAAGTACGTGTACACAGAAAACTTAACAACCCTAGGTGCTCAATAAACACGTTGACCCAAGGTTTTGGAAAACAAGACTCATTTGACCTAGTTAACCTGTTTGACCCGTTAGTGACATGTTAATTGCAATCTCATTTAATCAAGTATAGCAACACATCATACATGGTTATCATACAAGTTATTCACGTATGTCACATCATCAACCTCTTGTTCTACCAAGATCATCATACTACCTTAGTTTATCATACAACCCATGCGAAACTCAAGTAATCAACATGCTCAACACAATTATAATTACATCACAACTAGTAAATCATACATGGAGTCTAATCATGCTATACATGCCATGTGAAGCCACTCACTACTTCACACCCTAAACCCTGTCAGTTCTACTAAGTAGGGGCCTCAGATTTGAATGCGTGTATGACGATCATCATCACATTAATCAACAAAATTCATGTCAACCAACATACCTAACAATGATCTATTACAATCCCAAACATGGTTCCATAATCTTCTAACATAATCAATCATCATGTATAGTCAATAAGAACCTAAATTTCCTAAATAATCAATCAAGCATTCATACAACTTATTTAACACATTCCACCACATTAGACATCATCAACAAGCATTCTAACATGATCCTAACATCATGAACATGTCCAATTCACCATATCCATTGTTCTAAATAAATAAGGTTTCCTTTTTGGGAAAGTAACACCCAAACTCAATCTAACAACCAATTCATTCATGAATTCATCAACACCATACCTAATCAAGTCCATAACTATCATCTAGACATTACCAACATCATCAGGTCATTATAATTCATAAACCTCATATTCAAGAGTTTCTACTTATAGCAATTTATGAACAACCACTAGATTTCATATTTTTCTTGCACAATCCATGTAAACTAACATCAAAGCAATACAACTAACATCATACAATCATCAAATCATGAATTTCAAGAAGAAAAAGTTTCTACTTTAGGCAATGTATGAACCACAAGATCAATTCATGAATTTCTTGCATAATTATCATAATCCAACATACATACAATCATCAAATCATGAATTTCAAGAAGAAAAAGTTTCTAGTTTAGGCAATGTATGAACTACAAGAACAATTTATGGATTTCTTGCATAATTATCATAATCCAACATTTATACAACATAACCAACAACATATCATCACTAAACAATTATCAAGTTCAAATTTCATTCACAATGTTTGAACTAGGGTTCATCAACATCAAAAACCATGAAAAACTTTGTTAAAATCTAACATTTAAACGTTTTTTTTAAATCAATAATTGAATTTGCTAACACCTTAAAAAACTTGAAACTAAATCGAAATCGATGCTAGATGCTTGTTCTTGATCAAATTTGAATGGTTGAGAAGGAGAGGGGGTTTCGGCCGATTTTTTGGAACAAGGGGGCTAGGGTTTGGGTTTTGTTAAACTTTACATAATTAAGAATTTACCTTTAATTCCCTCCTTAATTCTTTTTTATAAAATTAGCCTTTTTAGCACTTTTTAAATAATTTCAACTACAAGTTACAAGTATTATTAGTCAATAATAATCATAATTATTTTTCAACTAATGACAAACTCATGAAATATATATTACACATAGTCATGTTATCAAGTAAAATTCACAAATAATATTTAAAATTCATAAATTCATGAATCACATAACCACATATTAATACACCACATTATTAATTAAATTATTATCCGTTTATCATAGATAATTATTATTAAGTCACCAACGTTCAACAAAAACTAGTATGTGCTCATGACACGTGTATGCAAGATCATAACGAAACTAACGGAGTTTGATAACGGAAAATTATCGGATGTCACATTATCCCTATGTTGAAAGAGTTTTTGTCAAGAAAATTACGTTACATGGTTGTGTTATGCATTGGCATAACGAAATCGAGTGAGTTATCACATTATCATATTCTATGCATTATTTCACCTTGGTATGAGTTAGATCAGTCATAGAGATTATAACTGAGTTGTCGAGGCATGAGTTACTTACAATGATTTGATGTAAATATGACCAAGTATAGGAGGTTACGGGGAAAGGTCAAATACAAAGGCTTTAGGACAATTAAAGAGGCAATATCATGAAAACAATCTAAAGGTTATGAGTTACAGAGATGTAACTCCACTTACCAAAACTCTATTAGGTAATATGCTCAAGTGTTATGAGTTAAGAAAGTATAAATCCACTTACACGGACTTTATATGTAATATGTATAAGTGTTATGAGTTACAGAAATACAACTCCACTTATGTGGACTTTCCGTTTAGTTCAAGTATGAGAAGATATAGGGCACTCCTATACTTGCGAGATATGTTCGCTTACGGGGTCATTTGTTTTCATTTTTCTCTCTAAATACGAGGACAGTTGTGAGGTGTTACTTCGCTTGTTAGAGGCACTATAGTTGAGGTGTTACTTCGCTTGCAAAGGCACTATAGCACTTCATAACCATTTTTTATCATTTCTATACAATTTTAGCACCATTTTTATGCTACTTTATCAGATCTGCATATTATATTTTTAAGGTCATCATACTTTATCATTAAACATGATTAAACAAGCAAAAGACTATCAAAACCCTACTTATTATCATAAAAAAATCTAAACTTTACATATTATATCTATCAATTTTCATGTAAACACCTAGTGGTATGCATACTAGTCCCAAAACATTAAGACATTTGTAAATAAAGGATGCTAGAACTCACCTAGATATCTTCTTGAATAAACCCTAGAACCGAGAATAGTTGTGCCGAGATCTACATACAAATACAAAAAGTTACCACCTTCATGAATAGATCTCTATGAAAACATGATTCCAAGCATGCTTCTTGCTTAGATCTATGAAGAAGAAATAAGAAGAACAAAAAAACCTTACCTTTCTTCCTCTTGAAACTTTTTCTCTAGTCGAGGGTGCACTCTCTTTCTAGCTTAATTTGGAAACCATTTTACACACAAAAGGAAGAAGCATGGCGGCTTCATTCTTTAAATAGAAAATGTTCAGGGTTTGTTCTTTTAAAACCATTGACTCATAAGTTTGTTGTATGCAAAAGTACGCCCTTTAACTTTTAACCGAGACTTTAACTTTTTATATTAAGGTGTTACAACAAGAGATGTAAATTTGACATGATGGTGCTCACATATCCTTCAAACTATCTAATAAACGTGTACATTATAAGAGAGAGTGCTAAGAAAAGAAGGATAAGCCAAAGGAAGGAAAATGATGACTCCCTCCTCCCTTGATCCAAGCCAAGAATCTATAAACTCGCGCCAAGCCCATAGTGTCCCAATCAAATCGTCGAGCCCTTGGACTCGTGTTACCCTTCAACAACGACAAGACTTATGTGTTGATAAACAGGACCACAATTACTTACACTCTTGTCACCCATCAACAACTACAAGACTTATGTGTCGATAAATTGGACCACAATCAAGAAACACAAAGCCCTTGTAGCCTTTCATCATTAACCATAGCTTGCGATTCGACATTTATAACCGTCACACAATCATAAAAAAATAAATCATCAAACACCATGGTTACATATTTTCATATTGAACTTTAGAAAGAGTAATTTGTAGACAACAATAGTAGACAATGGGGTCACACAAATAAGAGTCAGAGATCCCCAAAGAGTTACACCCACCCAACAACAAACATGCTTCCCACCAACCAAATATTGCACTCATTATTGCTACTTCATTTTCATTCTCACACCCCACATGATCATACCACCAAAATCACTTAAACTTCATGCCAACAACATTTGGAGCTCATTAAATTGGGTCAGTAGTGTTGTTCCAAACATTAAACACAACAAATTAACTTAACAACAAACATAATTAATTGAATTTTCGACGCGAATCCTAATAGATCGCGCTTACAACAAAGGCAAAGAAGACGCGATAAGTGTGGATCCGAGAAGACTGTTATCTGTTCTTGGGCTGCTTCCTGCACTGCTATTTGAAAAACAACTAAAACCCGTCTTTTGCAGCACGCCCGTCGGGGACAATGTAGTCTGTTGGCTACTTTCCCAACCGTCTGTCATAAGATTTAAACCCGACCGACTGTTGTTAGTATTGTGGTTCAAGACTTCACCTAATGGCCCACCCGATGAGGCTTCCCAAGAAACAGGGATCCAGTTTACTGGTTGCGACGTTTCATCGAACACTTTGTGGGCGGTGGTGTTACCCACCCCCAACCCCATTCTTAGAGGCGAAAAGTTGAGTCTTTCGCATGATGGGGATGAGTTCGACGACATCAAGTCCGAGGTAGACATCGGAATGGAGATCGACAGCTGGGTTTTGTCAAGATGTGGCCAGTCATCGATAAACTGGCGAAGCGAGTTCGGGGATTTATGACCTCCATCTTCGGCTTTCTGTAACGGGTTGAGCAGCGAGTCCGAACAAACCAACCCGAACTCTGATTGACCCGAAACCGCCTTCGGTGTTAGCCCAATTGATGATGCAGATAGTATAGATTCACCTGTTGAATCTTGAAGCTTTACAGACTCCATATTCCCCTTGTTTAAGAAACTTCTGCACAATATTCACACATCAACAGTTTCAATTAGTTAATTACACAAAATCCCCAAAAACTGTAGACAATGTGACACACATTATCAAACTTTACCTATTCATTTGGTGTTGACTTTGTTGGGTAATTATAGTGGAGGAAGTGGTGGTGCTTATCGTCGCGGTGGGACCAGCTCCCACCGCGACGGTACCGGAGGCGTTAGTGGCGGGTCCGTTGTTGACGGAATGGCCAGTATGGCCTTCCACAGGCTTTCTTGAACGATGGCGGCCTCTGTTCATATGCCGTTCACAGTACTTCTGATCCGCCACCGCGTCGCGGGAGCACCGCCACTTCTTCCCGTCGGTTCTCCGGCACCTCCCAGGCTCCGGATCAGAGTTATTCGAAAACCCCATGTGGAAACCACCCCATCCATCTGATTAAAACCAACATTCACCATCAGAATTAAACATAAACCACAGTTTCTTTTGTTAAACTTGTGAAAAGTGATGAACTTACAGGGGGTATGCCGGAGATTTGTCGCCGGAAAAGAGCAAAATGCAGCGGTTTCGAGGGCTTTTCTGATCGGAATAAGGAGATTAGAGGGAATCGGTGCGTTTACAGTTATGTATTTGTAGATCAACGCTTGGTGTTCTAACTCCATCCACTGTGATGGTGTAAATGGCCCCTTCACCCCTGTTATCATCCCTCGAACACCATAACCTTCAATCAAAAGCACAAAATGTCACATTTTGACACATAAAAACAACAAAATAAAGCTTATTATCGTCTACATTTGGTTCAATCTGAAACCCCAAATGACCATTAACAAAACCCATGTTCAGTTTAAAGATTCAAGCTCAAATCTTGAAAAACAGAGCAAAACAAAACAAGGGTTTTTCACATTTTTCTTCAAAAACTGTTTGATTCAAGAACATAAGACAAAAAAGGAGCAACAAACACACAGTACCAGTGGTGTTACGCGCGTAATAAGGCAACGCAGTGGCCCATTGTGCGTTAGGTGAAGAAAAGCTAAGCATGTTATGCGAATCAGAAAAAACAGAGCAACTGTTAGATCTCTGCTGCTGTAGTGATATCCCCTTTGAAAAATCATCTTGATTGAGCTTAGGCACTTTCATCTCCCTCCATTGATCTTGATTCAGAGATGTTGCAGAGGCAGAAACAGAGGAAGAAAGAGACTGTTCACGTTTAAATCCACAAGATTTGGGGTTTGAATCGAAGGCGTAGGCAGAAATCAGAGAGTTATTATGGTTGTCTGAGCAGAGCAGAGCATCAAAACCCCCAAAATCCATTGACCCACTAAAGATTTGGAGTCTTTTTTTAAGAATTTTTCAGAAAAAGATGGAGCATTGGAGGTATTTGAGCAAGATATGCTAAGGGTGTATGTGAACAGAGGAGGGACATTGTTAATGGGGGTTGTGCGTGTGTTTTGGTTAAAGATTTTTTGGGTGCATATGGAGAAAGGATGACATTTATGGAAGGAGGTGAGAGAAGAAAGCTAGCTTTGAAAATTTGTAAAAATATTAGGAAAATTTTGACCACTAATTTGATATTTGATAAATTTGTTTAAATATATAATTAATCTTTATTAAACTGTTCACAACGCTAAAAGTCGTTCTTCTCATAAATAATCACGGTCAGAATGTCACATCAGCTTTCTACAAATTTTCATCCATTCTTCTCACAATCAATTTTTACCCCCAACACCATCTTTCACACAAACAACAAAAAACAAAACACACAATTTTGTGTGTGGGCCCCACAAAATGCATTCATGAAGCGCCTTTGGCAAAGGGCAGGTGAAGGACGGATGGGCCTGAACAACGCAACCCTTCCGAAGGGCGGCAGGAAAGGGGCTAAGGGCGTTGCGTTGTGGATAGTCTTAGAGTATTTAGAGTGTGTTCCCCATAAATGTTTGAGTGTATTTATCATATTATAAGAAGTGAATTGTTGTTTTCTTCTCTATGGTTTAGTTACATTTGTCATTTTTATTCAAAAATATTTTTTTTTTGCATTTGGCTCCTCAAGGTTTGGGAAACGTTATCATTTTCATCCAAAAATATTAGCTTCACTATTTTAAAATGTTAAATATTCATTGTTAATATGGTACTTAAGTAAATTTTTATATAAAATGAAATCCTAATTTTTGTTTATGTGTTGCTAATAAAAATGTTTACCACGGAATTCATGTTTTTAGATAAAAATGACAATTATTTCAAACCTTGGGGAGCCAAATGTAAAAAAAAAACCTTTTTGGATGAAAATGACAAATATGACCAAACCACAAGGAGTTAAACGGCAATTCACTCTATTATAAGAAATGCATGTAAATTGTTGTGAGTGGGGGAGATAAAAATTTGGAGAATTACTGTTCAGTCTTTATAAATATGTTAATATTTTTTAAAGTGATTGTGAGTGTATGATAGATAAAATATAATAATAAATGTATATAAAAATATTAATTTAATTGAAAATAAGAGAGAAAAATTAATAATTTTTAGTTAATTATATAGATAGTGATAAGAAATCCACTATGAATGCTCTTAGTTTATAACATACTAGGATAACCCTGTATATTAAACGGGTTAAAATAAAAATATTATAAATTAACGGAAAGTTAGAAAATATAAAAAAAATAAATTTTGATATAAAGATATAACTAAAATTATGTATGAGTAATTACTTTAGTTCATAAAACATTTATATTAATTTTTGAAACTTTCATTCTAAAAACTTTTTTTAATAACTGTCATATTAGAAATATGTTAAGAAATATTTCGTTCTAAGAATATTGGTTTTGAAAAAGGCCAATTTTAATAAAAAATATCATTGTTTCAAACCATGGTTTTTAGTTATTTTTGTTTTATAAATAATTTTTCATATTTAATAAAAGTTTGCTTTGACAAAATACCGTTTTTATAAATATCTCATTGTTGGATGTCGGTGTTTACGTTTCTTTTGACTCAATTTAAAATTTTATGGGGGTTCGATTGAATTTGATTATAAAAGTGGGTAACCGGTACGTTGCGACAAAGTGAACAATTACAAGTCTATACTTGTTATATTCACTTAACTTATCAATTGTTTGGTTTTATGATTTAAGTCTCTTATATGACTTATGATTCTTATCATATGTTAGATCTAACACATGGTTACAAAACTAATTAGCATTAACAAGAATAGCTGAATAATGCAACTTTTAAGTAAACATAAGCGTTAAACAATATTAAAGTTTAACGAATATTTTTAAAAAAATTCACAAGTGTTGCCTTTAGCTGTAGATTTTACTCTCATATCCCCTCTGTGTATTAAGAGCATCAAACACTGCTTAATATATAATAAAGTTAAGTGGAATTGAAAACTAGTTTTAAATATGTGTATATAAATAAAAAAATACACAAATATAAAATATATATTCACGTGTTTAATAGATTAATAAATCTACTAAAGGGCTTGTATCCGAATAGTACCATTGTGTTTAAATTGCGCACCTCTCTTAAATGATGCAAGTGGTCAACAAAAATAATGTAGTTTACAAATAGATTTACAAACTGAATTGTATTCTTTGATAAAAATGTGTGTATATATATAAAAGTCACAATGTTAAAGCTGAGTTAACCGGTGAGAAAAGAGTTTGTATTCTAAAAAGTAAATTATAAAAAATGTATGTTACTGATACATCAATTTATTTTTATAATCTCTATCTTTTTCTATACAAACATATATATACATGAAGAGAGACAACAAAAATAATATATTTTTATAAAAAAAACGAATTTGTATAAACCCTTATAAAATCAAGCCTTAAGTAGATTTAACCAAAGAATAAATAATATAACAAATATGATTTGATAGATGATTTAACCTGCGTACCAACGGACGGTATAAACGTAAAAAGAAGGATAAGAAGTGAACGAAGATTGGCTGAGAACAACAACCCTCAAGAAATAGTTGCATAGTCTAAAAGGTGTTGTCGATATCAAATAAAGGAATTTCTTAACTTAGACATAGTTAATATTAATCATAATAATAAATATCATTAAAAAGTAGTATATATTTTTTTAGTTTTATATAAGAAATCTTTAATATACTTTTTAATAAGCCTTTAAATTTGGTATACACACACGAACACTTGTGGTTTAATTTTTTTCTTTTTTTTATCTTTATTGACATGTAGTCTTAACATGTCAAAATTTAAACAGATAACATTTTAAGTATCAAAATTACTAATGTTGTTATTTTTATCGAATAAATTATTTTTCAATGAAAACGATCATAATTTCATGTGTTAACATGTAACTTTCTTCAAACATTTCATATTCTTTTAAACAATTACTTATATACTTTTATTGATCATTTGTATGTGTATTTTACCATCAGTATATTTTATTTTTAAAACACTTCACACAACAACCGTATAGATGCATTATTAGGGCTGCAAACGAACTAAACGTTCAGCGAACAGTTCGTGAACCGTTCGGCGGGAAGTTCGTTTATGTTCGTTCGTTTAGTAAACTAACGAACACGAACAAGAAAATTCCGTTCGTTTAGTTAAACCAACGAACATGAACACAAGCCGCGTTCGTTCATTTATGTTCGTGAACGTTCAATAAAGTGTTCGTTAATGTTCGTTCGTGAACGTTCGATAATGTGTTCGTTTATGTTCGTTAAGTTGTTCGTTCATATTCTTAATTTTTTATATCGGTTATTTTTTAGACTATTATTTCAAGTATTTTTTTATATTTATGTTAACTACTTATTTATTTTTGATTGATTTTGTGTAATATTTGTAATAAAAAATGAAATTTTTATTTTAAAATAAATCTATAATAATTTGTATTCGTTTGTGTTCATTAGTTTTTTTGTGTTCGTCATGTTCATAAACAGTTGTTTGTGTTCGTTTGCTTTTGTTTGTGTTCATTTACGTTCGGTAAGTGTTCGTGAACAGTTCATGAACATATTCATATTCTTAATGAACGAACACAAACAAGAAATCTCGTTCGGTAAGTGTTCGTGAACAGTTCACGAACAAGTTTATTTATTAACGAACGAACACGAACAAGGCCTTGTTCGTGTTCGTTCGGTTCGTTTGCAGCCATATGCATTATTATTAAACTTTATGTCATTACTTGACACCTTTATTATTATTTTTCTCTAATAGACTTTTATGTACTTTGACATATGTAATATATACAAAAATATTGTTTTAATGAGCGAAATTCAAGTATTCAACATTTTGGTTTCGACAAAAAAGAAAAGGTATTGATATTTACTATAAAAATATGGTCATAATTTACCTCATCATTTAAAACGCATGCATGTTAGTTAATGGAGATGTGACACATCAGGAGAACCACTTTTGGTAGGGAAACCAAACATTATTGCTCTACTAATTTCCCTTTCCACCCCTTGCTCTTTATAATGTTCAACAATTACAGTCCCTCATCTCCTCAAACTTTATAATTTATTTTGAAATGCCACAAACAATATATTACTCCAAACACTAAGAGCATTCACAGTAGATTTCTTATTTTTATTTATAATTACATTAAAAATTATTTTATTTTCTGTCTCCTTTTCAATTAGATAATTTTTTTTATACTCTTATCATTACTTTATTTTCTCTCCTCCACTCACAATTAATTTCAAAAATATTAAAAAATTATAGGGATTGAACAGTAATTCTTTAAATATATCAATCAACAATAATATTTTCTTTCTCATGCACTCACAACCACTCAAAATCATTACATATAATATACCAAATACACTCATATATTTTTAAGGATTCCACTATGAATGTTGTAACAAGTTAGCCTAAAAATAATACATACAATAAGAGGATCCAAATTAAATTCCCATATTAAATACATTAAAATTACACCATGATCTCATGAAAGTGACTGTTTTCTAGATCTATTCTTAAGCCATAGTCATAGACATTTAAGAACTTAATTTCTCCCACAACCTTATCAACATTGGTAGATTTTTGTTTAGAGATCAAATCACTTCTATATCTTCATAAATACCAAATAGTCATTTGTATCACTGTATATATTACCTTCTTCAAACCTCATATTGCTACCCATCTGCCTTATGCTTATCCGTTGTCTTTACTCACGATGGTCACACGTTTAAGATTGTAAGTAGAGTTATAGCAATAAGGAGTTTGCATATAAAACTTTTACTATGAATAAGTTTTTGATCGTGTTTTCGTGGTTGGATTAAAAATAATTTAATTTAAAGGATTTAACTACCTATAAATAGTACGAGTAAGTAAGATTCATCTCCATAGGAAATTGGTGGAAAGTGTAAAACTTTATAGTTAAGAACTTGAAACATGAAACAAAAACACAAAAAAGCAAATATTTTTCAGGTTTTTTGTTTAAGATGAAAAATAAATTAAATGTAAATAATTAATAAAGTAATGAACTTGATTGTGGGTTTGGAAAACTATAACAAAAAAAACAACCACTCTTAAGATTCAAGTTCAAAGGTCTATACTTGACATGATTTTGCAAAATCATTTGATTAAATTGATAATTATGAAACAGTTCACACAATTACCAATTCATTCATGAAAAGAATTCACATACAAAACAAATTACTCACGATGCAAGAAAACCGAATACGAATGCAAGCATATGAATAGTTAAACATAAATAAGTCTTTAACTTTAATCACACTCACAATTAGATTCTTGTGTAAAAAGAATATAACCCAAAACATCAACTCAAACTAAACCTAATGCTTCACTTACAAGAACTCTCCTCCCGAAAGTGATTACGAACGAGTTAGTCGCTCATCGGCATGCTTGGATCTTCAATGGTTGGCTGGATGTTGTTGATGCTTGATTCGGGTGAAACTATAGTGAAAGTAACTCCTAAAACTGCCTTCAGAACATCAAAATTCACAAAGGATGAGTCTAATTTGAAACCCTAATAATTGGGTTCAAATAGGGGAGAAAAAACTCAAAATCCAGAGGTTGTTAGGGTCATCGGCGTATCATACGCCCACCCCAGCGTATGATACGGTGGTTGTGAAGTTCTACGATGCTTGTTCTATGAAATCTGTCGATGATACGGTGACTAATATAATGGTCAACGTATGATATGATGGTGCCCAATTTGACTTAATTTGATTTTATCATTCGCGTAATTGCACATCAGGTCCTTTCATTTGTTTCAATACTTTCATAAAGCTCCCAAGAGACTCGATGGAAGTTGTTCTAACGAATGGACTTGGTTTTCTTTGGCTAAGAAAAGACTACTCAGATAAAGGGCAAAATTAAAACAGATCAAACTAAAGATATGAAGCATAACATGCATTTTCTTGTCAAGGATGCATTTTTGCCTTCTAGCACCTACAAACAATAACATACTTAAAGTAAACAAGTTCGAACTTAATAAACATATAATATAATAGAATTAAACATCATAACTATCAAATAAACACCTCATTATCAATTTATAATGTTCGTAACTCTTTGTTAATGATGTAAAGGCATCATAATTTGAGTAGTTGAGCTACCAAGCAATTAAACAACACTCTTAAAAAGAACAAGATTCAATTTCTACATGACATTCTCCTAAATATATTTCTAAACTTGCATAAAAATGGTCATAGAAGCTTGATCGTAAAGAACAAAACTCATGGATCAAACACCACCTTTGATGACATCAAGCTTTTAAATTTGATCATGTAAAGGGTATTTGATGTATAGAACTTGATCTTGATTTAGATTTGAATTTATCTTGAAAAGTATCCAAGATTCTTAATTCTTATTTTAATAATTTAAAGCTTTAATCACAACAAGACATTTACTAACAAAACCTAATTCTTTCATGCTGACTTGTACCAAAGAAATAAGAAGATCAAAGTTTAGTCCATGTCCCTTCATCTCCTATATAACTTGATTGAAATGTGTTTCAAATGTTGATCATCCTGTAAATAGAAGCTAGAAGCAATGTTTTTAGAACCGAATCGGACGTCGCACCGGACGCCTTACTGGTTTGGTGGTCGGACCGGTTGGACCAGATTTAACTATATTTATATATATAATTAAATATAAGTAATTTATAAATGATTTGTATATGTATTTTATAATTATATATAAAACTTAACTATATTTGTATATCCAACACAATAATTTATGGTTCAACACCCTATTTTTACCCATTAAAATAAAAAAACACCAAAACCCGGTCCAAACCGGTCCGACCACCGGTTCGACCACCTAAAACCGAATCATAGCGAACCGGACCGGCTAGGGGGCCGATCCCCGGTCGGACCGGCCGGTCTGATCCGATGGCAAAAACATTGGCTAGAAGGGTGACTTAGGGAGTCAACTATGACTTCAGGATCATCAAAAGTAGGGGCGTTTTTCAGAAACAACATGAACCTAACACAAACGCACAGGTTTGGACTTGGGTGTGTTTTATCAAATCAAACACATCAACAAAGTTTCACTTTTTTGACCAGTTCCCTAATGCGTGTGTTTATGTATTAGAACAACAAGCCCACCTCATTTAATCCTACTTCTAAATCTAGGTCAACTTCCACTATGAGGCTCGAACGCTCAACCCCGTGGAGAGACACACCGCTATGTACGTACCCGGATATCATTGGGCCAAAAGCCATTTGGGGTGTGTGTGTGCGTTTAGAATATGTTTTATGTCATGGTTTAAACTAAAACAACATTTTATGTCAAAATCTAAGCACTAAAAGTGAAATAAGCATGGAGTTTTATAATGTAGATGTAATTAATTATATTGAACAGCCAATGTATACTTTAAGTTCAGTTATCCGGATAAACCTATTGGCGTAAGACCACCCAAGCCCGCGAACACAGATGACGTTGATGACCAGGCCCGCCCATCATTATAGGGGGAACCCACTACCCAAAGGTCAATTATGATAAAGCCCTTGGCCCACTTAGACCATATTAAAGTGAGACTCAAACTTATGACCTTTACTTTGTATATTTAGTTCAAATTTATAGTATTAACATGAGAATAATAAAATGAAACAAAAACTTATGTTAAACCAGTAGTGTTTGTGTCACTCCGTAAGAAGTCCTTGTGTGTCCGGGTTCATTTCAGTCATGATTTTCTAGCCTGTGTCATGTTCTACTGCGAATACGATCATTTAACACCCTCATAAGAGACACAATGATTTTCTTCACACTTGGTCTTTGTTATAAAAGAGGCCATTTCTCTAACTTCTATAAATAAATAATTTAACCTACATTATTAACATGCTAAACAACATTCCTATTACTTGCTAAACATCATTAACATGCTAACCTACATTATAAATAAATAATTTAACCTACTTTATAGAATTAGAAGTTAGAGAATTTTCATGTTTCTTACAAAACCAGCTAAAATCCATACTTTCCCCATGTATGTAGTTTTTGCTACATGAGTTTATCAAAGAATAGTTATTATACTTTAGAATGCTTACAAGTCTATTATGTCATAGTATTAGAGTTGAAGGATGGAAGATGATATTCGATGAAAGTTTAGGGGTCTTTAGTGAAACTTATACATAAGTCAAAATGTTTTGTAAGGCACTGTCGCGCGTAAGACAGAAGAGATAACGTCAATGTGAAAGCAAACACAATATCCCTTACCAAAATAAGAGACTATAAATCAAATTCAAAAGTTATAAAACAATTAAGGTTTTTATTGGGCATATAATTCTATACTTTTATTGAAAATTATAAACCAGAATTTATTTTTCATAGAGGATTATGAGAGGAACAAAGCTTCCCATCGGTTTGAGATCTTTTAACAAATTTAGTGTGGGAATTAGAGGAGAGTTAAGAGGGTTTACTAATTATCATTGGATTTATTATGTAAAAAGCGTACGGTGTTATCTAAGAGAAAACACGAGTTTGAATGTCATCAGACGATGAAGAACATAAATATTTTTAAACGATAAAAACTTAGATCTTTCAAGATGAAATATACACTATATAAAAATGATTTCCAAACACTTCTTCTAGGAAAAAAAACCTATTTTTTCTAAAGTTCTTTTTTTTTTAGTTTTTCTATTATATATAAAAAGTTGTTAGATTTCTATATGTGAGTTCTTTTTTTAGACAACTCTTAATTTAATATTATTAACCATTTATATTTACATATCATAAGATTTTTATCATTGACCTCAATAATAAAAGGAAGACGCCTTACAACATGATGTTCTATTAAGGATGAAAGTTTCCGTATAGTCCCTCTGGTTGGAAGGCGGTCTAATCTTTAGTCATACAATTTTATAAAACTATTTTGAGGCTAAATTTCAACATTAGAACACCTTAAAGTATTCAAATTATTGTATATTACACAAATTAAAGCCTCCTAGTACCCATAAGCTAGTAGTCTGATAATATGATATTTGTTCTCTACAAAAGTAATATTAGTTTAAATCTTTATAACGTGAAGATATTTGGTATATATTTAGATCTAAAAGTTTTATCGTTTGAAAAACCTCTTAGTATTATTGTAAATGATAAATTTATAAAACTAAAAACCTTTTTCCGGAAAAAGACAAATGGTGTGTGTTGGGTTTGCGGAAGCATATACGTACACTAATATATATTAAGGTACATGACAAGTAAGTCTTGTTCTCTAGTAAAGGCCACCACATAAACTCAACACATAAACATAGACATAATAGAGAAAATCATTAGAGTAGCCAATTTATAAGAAAACAACAAAATGAAGTAAATTTTATGGTTGTTTGGTATAATTTTTACGGTTAAACGAGAGAACGGTTATATGATACGTGAATCTAATGTTGTGTATTTAGATAACTCGTGTTTTATACTTTATCTCCATTAAATTCAAGCTAAAATTCATGTTGTAGATAAGAAAAGGACCATAAAAGATATTTTTAGTAACTACAATGATCACATCAAAACAGAAAAATATGTGTATATGATATCAAAATAAAAATAAAGTATGTTATAATTTATGACAATATCTAACACTTCATATGTCCTTTTGAACAATTTATAAAATACTAAAATAAAATATAAAATTATGTTGCATATTTTATAATGACAAATAGTCAAATATCATAATATTAGTGATATATTTTAATTTGGCTAGTTAATTAATAGTTTGCACTATGATTTGAAGGTTTCATCACATAATTGTTAAATTCGGAATGATATAATATCGCCATCAGATTGGGGGAAAAGGTCTATTAACAAATCGAATCCAGATTCTTTAGGTCTTGATATATCCTTTTCAACTTTGATGGATTAAATCTTTCATCATTTATTTATTTTAATTTTGTGGGGCTCATATTTATATTGACGTGAGGACAAATAAATATGTTGGACAAAATAGAAACCACAAAACTAAAGTTGCATTAAACAAAGCAAATACCGCTCTTTTTTCTTTCAAAATTGTTGTATCAACATATGACGTATAGTTGTGGGTGTTTTTAGTTCGGTAGAATACTTACATTTATCATAAGTACATACTTTTTAATGTATATAATTTTAATATTATTTAAGTAAATATATAATTTTACAAGTTTAAAATAGATTACATGAACAAGTTTAGAGTAAAATACGTAATTTTATGAGTTTAGGATAAAAAATTTAAAATTACCCCTTTATTTATCATATTATATAAAACTTGTTTTATATTTTATCATTGTTTATAATAGTGATCATCATGTTGCTAGTCTGGTTTAAATGTTTAATGCCTTTTGATATAACTATAAGTAAAGATTTGTAATCTTTTTAACCGAAAATCTACTGTTGAAATATCATAATGAAAGAAAATCAAAATGTTATTATGAGTCCGGCTTAAGTTTAAATTTGTTAAATCATGAAATAAGTTATCACCTTTCGAAACAACCGATATATTAGAATAACATGACGATGATTGTTTGTATAAAAATAAAGGAAAAGGAAAATAACGTAAGGACAATAAATAAAAGCACACCAACTAGATCAATCTAGATATTTTGATTTGGATCTATGTTTGATACACGAGAATAGCCCTAATCTGATATGAACTACGATAACTTGGTTTGAAGTTATTTGTTTTAAGAAGAGGTTTGATGTTATTTTTTAGGTCTGCATAATAAAAAGGCCAATAAGACCTCACATTGATCTTTTTTTTAATGAAATGTACTTGAAAAAAATAATAATTTACAGATGTTAATGTTTGTGTGTGATCTGTGCGGCGCAAACAGAAGAGCCTGTGAAGACCTTTTTTTAAAAACAAATACTACCTAAAATACGCAATTTAGAACCATAGGATGTACATGATACAACACCTTGAATGGTTGATAAAGATATCTGGTAAAGCACGCACACACTGTTTTGACACATGATATAACACTCTATGCAAATCTCACGTCGGCCATGGACATGAGAGATTTATGATTCATAAGAAATGTCTGGTCTCTAATATCACCAATACATTTTGGGTGCATTACTTGTAAATGAAAGTAGAACTTCATAGTTAAGCGTGCTTAAATTTAGGGATGGGTGACCTCCCTGAGAGAATTTTTCACCAGAGCAACCAAAAGTAAATCATTGAGCTACTCGTGGGCAAAGCGCACAATATTGGTGGTACTAGGGGCCAGGTGCTACAAATGGTATCAAAGCCGCTCATGTGTCGTTCAGGATGGTGGGCACACCTTATCAAGAATGGTGAGTCACCAGGGGTGTTTAGAAGGACACCTTAGGTAAATCTCACATCCATAGATGAGATGGCGGGGCAAACCTTATCGAGAACGAGGAGTCCAAAAGGAAGGGGGTGTTTGTAACGCTCTAGGCAAATCTCACATCGGCCGTGAACATGAAAGACTCATGGGTTATAAGGAATGTCTTATTTCAAATATCACCAACGCGTTTTGGACGCATTGGATATGAATGTGAGGAGAACTCCATAGTTAAGCGTGCTCAGGTGGCAACAATCTAGGAATGGGTGACCTTACTAGGAAGTTTTCATCTGGGCAACCAAAAGTAAATCCGGGAGCTACTTGTGACCAAAGCAGAAAATATTGGTGGTACGAAGAGCCGGGGGTTATACATGATCTTGTTATTTAGAGTTTAGACCAAATTTTCAAATCTTAACACATAGCTTGCAACAACACGGTAATTCGCACTCAGTCACATTATGATCGAACCACACCAAAACTACAGGCTTAACCCTTCTCCTTTGTGCCAATAAATGAATCAAATTAGAATGGAGTAATTGGCGGTCGAAAGTGGTACACTAGTAGGATTTTAGTACTTTGATCACAATCACTATATTCACGAGTGAAGAAAATAAATGAATAAACGAGGTAACACATGGAAGGTTGCATGTGATTGGTGGTGGAGGTGATGGTGATGGGATGGCCCGATGAATATTCACTGGGTGTGGCTGAACCAAAGAAAAAATCGAGTGGTGTCCTGAAAATTTGACCTGAGAAAACCTAGAAACACCACCACTGGTTTTGAAAAAATGAAAAAACCCAAAAATCAAGACGAGTCTAGGTCCCTTAGGTTTGATCCGTAAAAATAAGCCACATGATAAGTCAAATCTTTGAAATATCAATTATATAATAAATTGATATTATATTAACCAACCAATGTATTATATACTGTTTTAAATTATAGATCAAACACATTAATTTATTTCCACAAAATCGAACTCTTTGCTTTTAATAATAAATCAAACTCATTATTTTATAATCGTTTTATTTGTTATAAATACTATTTAAAGCCTTCTTATTAAAATTTGTAAGTGTTGTTTGCATCATTTACACATTTTCATTTGGTGATCTTGATCTTATTAAAAAAAGAGATTCGATTCGAAACTATTATATGTCCAATCTTGGCTTGAGTTTGACTCAATCATTTGGTTTTGAAATTTCAGTATTTTCAACATGAATGATTCTATAGTCGGACCATGCATGACCGCGATGCATCTGTACGTTAGCATGGACCTTTTGATTTGCTGCATATTTTGATAGGTTGATCCATTTTGTTTTTGTTCGACATTTTGTGATCAACCTGATGAGATTTGGGCAACCTTCTTGCATCGACATCAAGAAGATACGAACATATAATCATTTTTAAATAGTATCTTATACTATATGTTCTTATTTTTTCATTATAAAAAAATATGTATACTAAAACTTACTCATCTATGCACTACCAAAAACTAAATTGAAAAGAAATTACAGATATAGAAAAAATTCAAATCCAAAATTTATCATTGTTGTTAGCACTAGACTTACCCTATAACAATCATTGTTAAAACATTTTTACTTGTATTTTCACTCAAACACAGATTGGAGACTAATTTGCTCCTAATCACATTAACTAGGGTCGGTTATAAACTCGTAATGTTTGACATACAAGATATTTAGAAAAGACCCGCTCTTCATGTCTCTCAACTACACAAGCCAACCATGATCAAGCCTTAACAAAATTCACCAACTCTTTTTATCTTTCTCTAGCACCTCATCTTCATCTTTACATCCTTCATTGATTCTCTGAGTTCGCTACCTTATCATTTCTGCTCTTAGTCGTACACACATACACATTAACATACATCACCTATACTCTTGTTTTTAATTCCACAATGACGAACAACCAAGCTATAATCCATATCCATCTCAATTTCAATATCCCAAAACTCACCCTTAAATGCTAATCTCACAGACGTCTTTCATGTTAGCAGTTTCTCACTTATATTTTTTTTTTCAAGTGTAATTTCTCGCCCTCTCATCTTATTTGTCACTCAATTCTTGTACCAATTCATAGCTAGTCTTGTTATGAGTCTTTTTTTTTCTTTTGACTCAAGAGTCGATCGAACTTTATTTGCTTACATGATTAATGATTTCTCAATCATGTTCTATAAGGACACCCACACCTCCTTTATGGATGTCATATATTCTTAGGCTGCTGAAAATTGCATCATAGGTTAACGATGATGGTGGTGCTCTTGATGTCAACGATGAAGTTGGAGAATTCATGCCCCAGTTTCTAAAGTTGATAAAATGAAATAACTTACTAAGTAAAACTGATGATAATAATAAAAAAATATTGGAGTATAGAGAAATATGAGCGAAAAATAAAAGTAGATAAACTCATAAAAGAAATTGAAAGATTTGTAATTTTACATTTCTACATAAGGTAAAGGTTAATATAAAACTTGCACAAAATACCATTTTCATAATAAAAAAATTTATAGATACAATTTTCATGACAACGAGACTCATAAAATTGTGATATTTATATTTCACTCTACTTGTTTTAAAAAGTGATTGAAAAACACATAAAATGTCACATATTTTATGTAGACAAGCCACAATAGTGAGGTCCATCCTATATATATTTTATAAATAGCAAACTAGAGTAAGAAAAATAGTAGAGAACTTATTTAGACTTTAATTTTACAGGAAAATAATTAAAAGGAAAACTAAATTATTATTGTAATGGGAATATAAACACAGCTGTCATGTGGGGATGTTTGACTGTTTTAAGACCCCACACCAAACCCTCCTTTCCATTTGGTAGACTTCTACTACTTTCTCAAAACAAGCAACAACTACCCTACCACCTAACTTATGTCTAAGCCACCTATATATATAAATTATCTTTTTAGGTCTTGTGGTATACCGTAACGCGTTAAGATGTTATATATCCAACGTAGAGACGTTAAAGAATGTTAAAACCCTCTTGTTAACTTGTTAACAGGCGTGGATACAAGATGGATGGGTTTTTTCTACTATTTTTTTGGCTGAGCTTATAATTACAAAAAAATGTGCGTGGTGCTAAAAGGTTAGATTATTTTCTTGTGGTGAGGTGGTATACAAGAGAGAAAATTAAATGATGTGACCCTTATTAGTATTACCAAGTTAATAATTATTCGTCAATGCTAACATTTGAACTCTGAACTTCTAATAGAGACAAAACCTACCACATTCCTCTTGACAATTAGACCAAAGGATCATTGGCAACTCATAAACTTAAAACCTTAAAAATTCCATTAAACCTTTTATATTGAATCAACATGGATAGTATAACATACATCGGTTTTATACATCACATATACTTATTATAACTAAACTTTAATTTAACTAAAAAATTATTAATATTAATTTTTATTTATAAGGTTATTAGTAATAACATTATAATACAAATTGATATTAATATTTTTTTAGTTAAATTAAAGTTTAGTTATAAAAAGTGTATGTGAAGTTTAGTTATAAAAAGTGTATCTGATGTATAAAACTGATGTATGCTAAACCATCCATGTTGATTTAAAGGCTTGTTTTATATGAACACCCAAAATTTGTTATATGAACACCCACATCTGTTTATCTCTCTCTATGTATATATATGTATATATAGAAAGAGATAGAGAGAATGTGAAGATAATGAATGTACCTATAACATACTCCTTAATATAAATAGTTTTATAGTATTTTTCTAATCTATACTTATTAATAAAACAATAACTTTAGTGCCACGTGGCATTCTCTTAAGCCTCTATTTTTTTCAATTCCCGCCTAAATATGTATATGTTCTTAGTGGTAGTCTAGGTTCATTTGACTAAAAGTCAACTTTTGATACAAGATATATTTAAGAAAAAATTTGAAATTTAACCCTTAATTAGAGCACATCTTTTTTTGGAAGTTAATCATACCCAATATTTCTTCTTTATTCAAATAATTCATCAATAAAAACTATAGAAATCATTTATCATTGTCTTCATATATTAAATTGATTTCTTACTTATGTGTTTACATTAAGTACTCAGTCTATATTCGAATCTTGACAAAATTTACGGGATTTTTTCATCGACTACTCTCCAATTTGAAGAAATTCATGGGTATCTTTTTTTTTGAAAATGAAATCATACCCGATTTTAAAATGTTTCTCAACTATCCTAGCTTTACAACTCTCGCGGTTTGTCTTTATAAAGTCTGATGATATTACCGTCGACAGACTTCATCAAGGTACTCATTTTGGCTTCAGTTTCAGTAAGTTTTTTTCAACAAAAGGTATTTATTTTTTATTATATTTGAGCTTTCATCCTCTACAATTATGATTTAACCTATCATTGTCTACAATTGTGTTTTGAATTAATATTATTTTACTTTTATTTTTTTGATTTAAAGGTGATCTACTTCAACAATCCATCTGTGAAGAGGTATTACATGCTTGATTTAACCTATCATTGTCTACAATTTGTTTTTTGTTTATTTTTTTATTGGAATTCGTTTGATATGCGCAAATTGTTTTGTTGTATCTAGAACCAATATTGAAAATCGTATTTTTATTCCACAGTTGACGTTGACACCTTCAGACAAAAGGATTTTAAATTTCAAAGAAGATAGTTTCCGTTAGCAGTGTGTTTTGCAATGACAATAAACAAGAGCCAATGACAATCGCTATCCAAAGTTGATTTATTATTAAACGAGGATCAAGGTCAACTCTATGTTGCATTATCTCGAGTAAAAAGTAGAAAGAGATTAAAACTATTAATATTAGATAATATGAAAAAATCACCAACAAAACATCAAATATTGTATACAAATAAGTTTTTGGATGTTTATGCATTTGAAATATTATTTTTCATGTTCAATTTAGTTTGTTTATTACTTTAAGTTGTTATTTATAAGTTTAATTCATTCCATATTATATACTATTTAGACGTATAAATATTAATAGAGAAAACTACTAATATTAGATGTAGTTAATATTAAAAATTATACATAAAAGTCGATATACAAAGTATTATTAATAATATTATAACTTACAAACCTTTTTAAACAACAACTATATTTTTGGATTAAATCCGTGTGTTACGCGGGTTTTTAGCCTAGTAATATATAAATTGCTTCTCATTCGAATTTAATATTTATTATATATCATGTGCACCAGTACATGTGCTGATGAGATGTAAGAGAAAACCTTGTCATATTGACATGTTAACACAAATATTGGTTTGTCATAAAATAAAATAAAGATGGAATGATGTTAAAGGATTAATAAAAGTTTTTTATTTTACGTGAGTTTATGTTTTATGTTATGGGTATGATTGTAAGTGAAGTAAAGAAAAAAAATTACTGATTATTATCATATTTAAAGAATCATGATATAATCTACATAAAATTTTTAATATTTTTTGAAAGTAATTGTAAGTGAAAGAGTGATAAAATATAATGATAAAGATATAAAAATATATAATTTAATTAAAAAAAATAAAAAATAATATTTTTAATGTAAATATAAAGATGATTATAGAAAAACTAATATCAATAACAACCCGGGCTTGTGATAGAGTATTGCTATTCCTAGTTTGGCACATAGTTGTAAAATCATATTATGTAATCTGTCTTATAACAGTGGGGTATCCAATAATTCATTAGTTTGTTTTTTCTGAAGGCAAAAAGTCATCAACAATTATTCATTAGTTTGTGAGTTTTTTACTTCTTCTAGACTTCGGATGATATCAGTTTATATTCTTAGGTGGTTAAAAATTAATTTTTAGGATTTATGTTTTGAATGCAAAAGACGCTTTAAGGTGTTTATGCATCTAGAGCTAAGGCACACTTGTTTATAATTCAACTTATATTATAGCCGCTTGTACATTATAAAATATAAATAACCATTATATATTTAAAAAAATTAATAATTAAAATGTGCGTACTTTATACAAATGGTCTACATATGTTATCTTTGTATACAATCATAAAAAACATGACATGTGATGGCTTATCTCTATATGTAAGTATACAAGCATTATGTGGAACATTGAAAACATGATTATTAAGTTATTATATTTCTTATTACTCTAACCTATTTCATATCCAAGTGCTCTTTTCATATTCTTATAACTTTTCGATTATTCTTTCTCTTGACATATTCTCTTAACATAAAGTGAAAGACAACTTCTACTCTAATGAGAGCAATAGGTCGTGTAAAATAAGTTTCTTCCGTTTATATATATATTCTTTCTTTGCTTATCATCATATTTACGATCAGAAAAGATCAGCAAGAGTTCCCATCATCATTTAAATAGCCTAAACTACGTCTCCCTAGAAGCGACAAGTCACATATATGATATCAGTTTCGAGTTACATATATATGTATCGTCTAATACCATATCAGAATCCTTAAAAGTTATAACTAATCACATACGCAGTCTTATAATACTCGTCCTATTACATGTCCCAATAATATCAACTTACACAATTACAATAAGATAAGGTACCAAAGACTTCAATAAAATAAGTTGAAGTTTTAAGTCTAAGTCCCATATGTGATAAAACAAAAAAAGAAAGATTCTAGGTTGAGCCAGAGGATTCCCACCTATGATGAGTTTCTTTTTTATAGTGATCTCTGGTTCAGGACTAATGTATGAGCTTTTATTTGGAAACATACCAGTCTAGTGCCCCAATGTTTTATACTTAGTAATGAAGATGATCAGATGAGATAAATCAATAATGGCTCTTTAATGATCCAATTAGCTGTTATAAAAATATATATATTTACAACAAGATTTAAGTTTTTCTATAATTCTAAACGGTGTTTTTTTGTATAAAGGTTCCTTAGCAATGACCAGTAAATCCTAAGTGCATTAAATTATGGTAGTAATAATAATAATAATAGCAAAACTAGTTACGCAACTACACGTTTTCTCACATATTTTAAGCTCTATTCTTCAACTCCAATGTCACGGTCCCCTCACCCCTGTCTCCTTCCATTCACCCTTAGCTTTTGCAACTCTCCATGCAAGTAACTTGCTAACAAACAAAATGTTTCTCATACGTATTTACCTCAACTTTTTTTTAATAATCTATCAACGTTATCATCTTCAAATTCTATACTTTTTATTTTATATATGCTACTACTAATTTTAATATTAACATTAGTAAAAATGTTATGTTGGGGTCATTTGTCCATTACTAATGTACAACATTTAAAAAATTGTCATTATTTTATAACATTAATAATAAAGAAAAGGTATATATTATAGTAAGTTAAACAATAAAATAGGCACGGGTCAAAGTATCACAGCTATTGTGTCTAGTAGACTACTACTAATTCTTGCCATTTATTTTATGAAATCAAATACTATGATTATAAATAATTTATATAAGCTAAAATAAGAGTGTTTTCAACTTTATTTGTACAAGATACAACAAACAACATGTTAATATATTAGAAAAAATCACAATTTGTAATATGGCTTTTGATGGAACCATAAAATGGTATATTAAATTGTATTTATTTTTAGAGAATTTTTGTTCTCGTTGCTTTATAATAGACAACAAATATGTAACAAAAACCTCAAATGCAATATTCATAAACATTTTCATTTGAAAGTATCATATTGGAAACAAAAAAAATAAAAAAGTTTATTTTGTGAAAGTCAAATTTACAGATATGAAGTTAGAAGTAATAAATATGTAACAAAAGTATATAAGTAAAAATAAGTTGAATTAAAAAATATAAGAGGGGATGGCATGCCACATGGCACGTGACGACCACGTAGGAGGAGGTGAAGTTCCCAAAGGAACCTGGACCAAATGTCACTAGAATCCAAATTCCTAGAAAAAGTAATGTTTAACGTTAGTTTAATTAGTTGTAAACCATTTATTTATGTACTTAATTCAAAATCAGTATTTTTTACTTATTTAACACTGGAAGCATATTTCCAAGAAAACAAGATTTTAAAAACTTAAGTAAAATAAAGCAATTAAAAAGTTTTTATATATCACCCATTAAGGAAGTGATATCTTGGTTGTAAAATCTTGTACTCTACAATTAAATGATTGTGAGATTAAACCATGTAAAGTATAGATGTGATGATTTTAAAATATAAACAATGTGTTTATTAATCAAGGAGAAAAACTAAGGCTATATATTAGTGAGCATGAGTAAAATGTGTAAACACATGCGCTATGTATGCAACTAGTATTAATACCCTGCGTTGCTACGAGGACGTAAAACCATGAGAAAACTAATATTGAAATGTTGTCCTGAATCCACGCTATGAAGACAAGTTGATAACATACGTAACTTTATATAAGAAAGACGAATACGGCATTGTTGATAGTAGTCGAAACCTTATATTAAAAGTCAAAACATCACGCTGCAGCAGAGACGACAAAACTGTTGGGAAAATGTAACGTCAAAACGCCGTCACGAACACTCGACAACGAAATTATAAGGAAAACAAAACATGTTTGTAGTTGATAGCATAATTTATTGTACATCATGCATAAACTTTTGTACTTCACTTTACATGGGGTTGCATTTTGTATAGTATGTAATTGATTTGGCTTTGGTTATACTCAAACTCACTAGACATGTGTATGACACTATGAGTTAGTAAGGGTGACAAGTTCTTTAATAATATGTTAATCATTATCATTAGTTACATAATATATAACATAAAATTATTTCTAAACACTAATTTGTTAAAAACAATATAAAAGAACAGACAGATTCCGAACTTGCAAACAATTTGACGAAAGTAACATATTCTAGATAAATACCACCAACAAGATAATACTTATGCTTGTACTTTGTTCTATTGACCTAAAACAAAGACCTAGGTGCAATTGTGTCTATATTGTCGTCCAAATTAGGCGATTAATATAAAACATTGACCCTGGATATCATTGTTCGGTTTCTCAACATGAAAGAACACATCGAAAGCCAAAGATTTGTTGAATATCAATCCATGTTGTGTATGGTTTCAAGAACCTCATATATATCATATATATGAATCCAACCTTCACAATAACAATGATAATCGTAAATGATAATCGTAAATGATAAATAGATAAACTTTCATAGAAAAATAATATGTCTTGCATATGAAGATTGTTCGCAGCCTCACAATCCCAATCAATTTGAGCATGTCTTGTAAGTGCACGTGAACTTTTGGTATGGTGAACTATAAATTGGGCATGACTTGATTTGTACTAAAGAATCAAACCATGTCTTGGTTAATATTCATCTAGACGACATTAATCGTCTAACCCAACATCACTAGAACAACAAAATCAAACAAACAAAACATAGTAAGATACGTACAATAGAATCGATAGATCATTTGATCCCAATTCCTTTCCGCACTAGAACTCCTTGGATGCATTGGACCGTCTTCCTTACCTCCCAATTTATAGTTTTTCGACTAGGGACACATATGTCTCATGGATAAATGTTTACACAATCTTGGACCCTACGCGACCCATCTATGACCATACAGGTAATGAACGTCTCATTAAAGTCTAACTTAAATACGAAGTCTACGATCAATTCTAAAATCCGAGCCACTTAGAATTTGATGATACATTTTATTATAACAAGTTACTTATCTTAGAGATAAGTCCGTTTTAAGTTATACTTGGATCATGATATCTATAGAACTAATATTGTTTAAACAATGAACATTCAAAAATGAGAATCTCATTACACAAAATAGAACAAATTGAAAACCATAAACTACAGTTTAGTTATGATGTTAATTGATATGTTCACATGGGGAAAACTCAAAGAATAAGCAAGTGCTTTAGTTATATGATATTTATTCTTCTCTCATCCTACAACCAAAGTGCTTAGAGGCCTTACTGATATTCGAGGCCAACCATTATATATGACAGAACATCTGTGTGTAACCGATATAAGATTTACTTAAGACGATTGTCCTATCATCCTAAAAGAACCAAAAACAAGTGTGATGCAGATTGTAACAAATGAAACACACATACCATGTAATATTGTCCTTGGCCCATGCAAAGCTGATAATTTTATTATAATTTTATAAAATTATCCCTTTTGTAATTATCAAAGTGGAGGCTTCTTATTTCTTAAGAGGGCAACAAACATTAGATTTGTCTTATTAAAGCCAACCCTCTCAAAACGTGTTTGTTGGTGTGTGAGGAGAGACATTTCTTATGACCCAACATTCTTCATATCAACTAAGGTTTCAAAGAACGTCGATACATATATTAGACTGTTAGCGTTGATTTCTTATGAGTTAGTTTTGCATTACTATTATTTCTAAATGAGTGTCATTAGTAAACCAATAGAACTTGCTTAACTTGTCATTATCTAGAAGACCCGACGAACCGAATTACTAATTAGTACAACTTTTAGCATTACATATTTTCAAGTTAACTTAATGTATGCACCCCATGGTGTTTCACTAGATACTAGACCTCTTTAAACAACAACCAATATTGCTATAATTTTTCGTGTGTATATGATTTTTATCATTAACATATAAGCGCGCCAGTGGATGGGTCACACAGTCTTAATTATTTTGGTTGTATATCGTTCTAACGAGTCTAAATATGCCATTTCATGTTCTAATGAGTCATATAATTAGATCACATTATGTTTCCAAACCGACTTAATTAACAAGTGGTTTGTTTATCATTTGTGATTAATAGTATATGTGTGTACGCATGCACGTAGATATGAATTGTTAATGGTTTTTGTGAGTTGGGTCGAGTGTTAGAAAGCATATGTCACATGCAAATGAAATATAAATAATAAATCCAATCCCATTGGGACTATATACAATTATGGAATATTCCCACACAATGTATTAAGTATTAACATTAGACCGGTCCGGTCTTGATTTGCTTTATTACGGAGCGACTAAACCATGTGATAATATCTTGGGATTGAGACTTTTGCACACACCACACTTCCTTTTGTTTTTCTTCTAAGATCCCATCTTAATCATTAGAATATTAACATGTTGTTACTTTATTTATACTAATTTTGTTCAACATGGAACGTAAGTTGGTTTCTCTTCTAAACTTTAAATATAATATCTTGTTAATTTATGCTTTATTTGTTTGCTAATTGATATTTATATGATTTGGTTTGACTCTATTTGGTTTGAATCAGATTGTGATCGATAATTTAACGGATGTCTGGTAAAAGGGTGTCGTGTGATTTAAGAAATGAAAGCTGATGAAATGTTGCGTATGATTGATGTAAATGGGAGATTTCAATACATTGGTATTTTATAAAATTAAGATTTTAGAATCCTATGGTAGGATGAATGATTTGGACTTCGATTATATTGGAAAACAAAAACACTACACTTGTCAACTTCCTCAACATTGTTCCTCTTAACACGCATTTTTAATTGTATGTCATTGATTTCCATGTTAACAAGCTCATGTTGTGATATCTCAACAAAGGTTTTCATTGTCGTTCCTTCAAACAAGCCTAAATCTTCACCATCCTCATTATTTCTTTAGTTAGTTTTGATTATGCCCGATTTTAAAGAAGAAAGATGAATTACTTTCTTCGACCGTTCTTTAGTTTTGTTCTATCTTTTATGTTTCTCATATTAATTTCATTCATCTTTGTGTCTCCTCAATGTTAATTTGTTACACAATGTTCATCTCGACATGCAACATATCTGATTCATTTTGTTTGTACCCTACTGCAAGTAACTATTTATAAGTAAATTTTTTGTATATAATATGTAAACTCGAAAACATGTGTTCCCAATTGTTTAATCCGTTAAGAATATCTATCATCATAACATTGATGTGCTTATGATAGTGGTTTTCTCATCTGCTTATCAGAGCAAGTTATTATTGTTAGCTTTTCTTATAACAATCTCTATAAAAATGTGTAAGTTTTTTATATCAATTTAGAAAGAAACTATTATTTCATATCAAGTATATTTTCATTGGTTTAGATTAATCTAAGTGAGCATCATCTCTCTTGTATTTTAACTTTTATCATAGTCTTAAAGCTTCAAATTTTCTTGATGATCAAATCATTTTAGTATGTTTGTTTGAACTTTAAATCAGGGACCAACTTGAACTTTAAAATCTGAAACCACAAAATGCAAGACTAGTTTGCTACGTAGACAAAGGAGAAGAAAGAAAAAGAAGAATGAAGAAGAGAATAAGAGCAACTAATAAAAAAGAATGAAAAAGAATAAGTGAAAGACGTAATATATGACATCTCAAAAGATCGTTTACATTCTTATTCCTCTTCAATAACCAACTTATCAAAGTTTTCTTTTTGTTACACATTTAACTCGAGGGAGCATATTACAATATCTATTGGTAACATTTATGTGGTTATGATGGTTGGTTATTCAATCTAGTTATTATTAGAGCCGGTTATAATTGTCCATTTTTTCTTATAACATCTTTATAATATACGCATATGTTTTTTTTATATCAAGTGAGAAAAAAACTACTATGTCTTATCCATTATCTTCTTTGTAGTTTAGATTATTTTAGTTTAGTATCAGTTTTCTTTCTATTATACATTTAATCATGATGGAAGATGGTTAGCCAAAATTACTTACACCTTTACATCATAGATATACTTGGTGTTCATGAATATCATTGCATACCTTATACTTATTTCCTAGTAAAAACCAAATACATAAGATGGTATTAAAAATTTGGGATTTCATATCTACAAACCAAATTCCTTTTTTTTTTCTAAAAAAGAAAGCTGTTTTAATTTTGATGTAAAGCAAACAAGTAGTAGTCTCAACTCACAAAAAAGTTGAAAAATTGTCTGACATTTGTGAAGTCCAATGGACCAGGTAGACTTCTTCTTAATAAATGGGCTATCATTCAAGATACATGGATAGGCTTTGGGCTTTTTGTAATGGAATATTTTATCTAGTAACTAGCTTTAAAAAACCCGTGTATTACACGAATTGAATAAATAAAATATTAATAGAATAAAAATTATTAATTATAAAATAATATTTTAATATATAATAAAATAGTAATATCAAATTTTTTAAAATTTTGTTTTAAACTTTTTTCAAAAAAATAAACATTTTGTTCTAAAACAAATCGTATAAAATGTCTTTTTAAAACTTTTTCTATTATAACTCTTAAATTGATTATTTTTTGTTTTTAGAAAATGATTTTTAAAAATACCAATTTTAAAATATTTCATATTTTAAAAAAGTTTTATGCTTTCGAAAAATTTATTATTTTATAAAAAAATATTTATTTAGAAAATAACATTAATAAACAGATTTCTTTCTTAAAGTATTAAATCTAAAAATATGTTAAAAATATTATTAGTAATTAAGGTAATTATTTAATAGGAGAGAGATGAGAGAAAATTTTAATGAGAATGATTTTGATGCTGCCACGTGTCATCTATAGATACCTTTTTATTAGAGTAAGTAAAAGTAAATATTATTCAACTATCAACATACCAATACAAGGGTTGCATGCCACTCAGGTAGAGGTACATATCCAGCCCGACGACCCGACCTAAACCTGAACCGGGTTCAACCTGGTAGCTACCCAACCTCATTCAACCCATAGGGTTCAAATCGGTTTGTCCCCTCCACACCATAACCCGCGTTCAACCCGATTTTTTCACAACTTGACCCCGTATAAACTTGATTTTTTTACCATTTTGCTCTCTTGATACCGGGTTGGATACGATCCGAAACCTGGTCAAACCCAGGTTGGATTTTTTTGACCAAAACCTGAACCGAATAGAACCCACCCGGTTTCAAGTTTCAACTCGGTTTGTGCACCTCTACACTCATGTAACTTATTCAATAAAGAACAATAAATTCATCTCAACAATGCACCGATAGTAATCATTTTGCTCGTGTACTCCTTATGCAGCAAGTAATCTGTTATAATTTATACATGTGACTTCAACTCTTTTGAAGGCTAGTTGATCGTCACTAAATTGTGTTTACTTGCTTTAATTGGTTAGCAAGATACCGGTGGGATTCTGTAAATTTTTGGGCAATGGTTTGTTATGATACCAAAAATAAAAACTATTTACACATGTAGAAATCATAAAATACTTTGCAGATACATGTCCAATCCTAAAAGGCGACACAAAATAAAAAAATAACACGAGAATAGAAAAACAACACATGAACACATTGGGAAGTAAGAGACAATCTTGCTATAAACAAAACCGAAAAAAATACAACCACCCTACACCTCTACTAATACTACAGTAATGATTTTCTTCCTAAACTAGTACATTAAAACTCAATATACACATCATATAAATAATTATACAATTTCCTAAAGCTCTAACAATATGATATACTTAATATCAAAAAGTTCAAATAAAAATATTAATAAATCTAAAATATGTAATAACAAATCTTAACCATCAATCTTCTTAATTAGTGGTCAAAATCAAATTGTAAAAAATAAGTTTGTTAGATGAAAAATGGTTGGCTTCCCTTTTCCGAAACATATGCCACTATCTTCCGATGTAAGTAAGATCGAGTAACCAATACTATTCAACTTGCTTGGAGATATCACATCATTCTTTAAGTTTGAAATATGAACAATATTTTCTAGTGTTAGGGAACATCTAGTTGATATATAGTTCCATTGTACCCATGCCAACTGCTTGTGTCATATGACAATATAGCAACATGCCATTTTGTCAACACTACGACAGTTTTTAAAATCAGATTGACTACTACACGCATGAACAATGGCTCCAGTCATCAAGAACCAGAACGAATCCATCTGCTTGTGGCATATATTGGTACTCAGTGGAACTTCACGCCATCATATCATCATTTGCTCAGTGCATGTTGATACTCATATCTTGAATAATCACCAAACTATCCAAAATATTAAATTGTTTAAGTAAACAACGATTCATAAGTAGTAACAGTTAAATAATTATATAAATATTTAAGGATAAACTATTTATATCTTGATTACTAAAACCAAAGCATATAAACTTTAAATAGTTTAACTCTCACAACTCTAGTTTTAACACCCATGGTTTGAAGCTAAAAGTTTACATAAAATGTTCTGAAAATTAACATAATCTCGTATTAAATTATAAAATTACTTTTGTAACCTTTATATTAGAATTACATGTTTACATAGCACATTCTTTAATGAAATGCCTATTATTCTTAAACAATAGTAAATTTTAACACCTTGTGAGCAGGGGCGGACCTACGCCTTAGTGAACGGGGTCAAGTGACCCCATTGAATTTTGAACTCGTAGTGTAACGTAAAATACCGAATTTGTTGGTGAACCCATAGTTTTACAGGAGGTGAACCCATTAATATATTAAAGTTCAAAACATAACACAAAGATAATCACTAGTTCACTGGTAGTCTGGTACCATGGTGCGCGCGTCTTTCTTACCTTGTGGTCGCAGGTTCGAAACCTGCAAGCTTGCAACAGTTTTTTTTCCTTTTTATTTATGTAAATTTACTAAATTAACCTTATCTTAATAACAAAACCCTAACCCCATTCTTTTTCTCCCATCCCATTCGACATTCAACAATCAACCTGCTGCTCCCCTTCCAAGTTCGACCTGCTGCTCCCCTTCCATTTCGACCTGCTGCTCCCCTTCCATTTCGACCTGCTGCTCCCCTTCCATTTCGACTTGCTGCTGCCCCTTGCGGCCTTGCCCCTGCCAAGTTCCATCGCTATTCGCTGCTGCCTGCTTTTGCTTCGTGGTTCACCTTTTCACCATTGAAAAGGTTAGTTTTCTTGTTTATTCAAAATTCAAAATCTTTAACGTTTTCATTGTTAGACACTTAGACTTAACTTCTTATAGTTAATTTGTTTGTTAATTTGTGTAATTAGAATTTAGAAATCTAGAATTTAATTTTTTTTGTTAATTTAGGTGTTTAGAAGTCTAAAATCTATATTTTGTTTGATATAATTTGGGTATTTCAATATTTCATAATATTAGTAATTTAGTTCATGACAATTCATAATATGTTATATGTGTGATGCATTATGGATCGCTTTGTTGTGAAAAGAAAACCATCAAATGTTGCTTCTTCATCTAGTAATAGTATTCCGGCAAGAATTGATTTAGATGATCTTCCATGGGATCCTTCTGAACGAAAGCCAATCTCATCATATCACCCTAATCAAAAAGATGAAATTAGAAGAGCTTACTTGCTTAGAGGTCCATGTCAACCTATTGGGCATGAGTTTCCACAACGAGATTTTAGTGGAAAATCTAGACGATTTCGTCCCGAGTGGTTTAAACAATACGGAAACTGGCTAGAATATAGTGTGAAAACGGATAGAGCATATTGTTTGTTTTGTTATTTGTTTAAGGAAATTGGTCAAAAAGATGCATTTGTGAATGAAGGTTTTAATGGTTGGAACAAAACTGAAAGATTTACCAAACATGTTGGTGATGTTAATAGTCTTCACAACAAAGCATATAAAAAAGATGAGAACTTGCTTAAACAAGAACAATCAATACATGTTGCCTTTGAAAAACAAAATGACAAGCAAAAAAGAGAGTATAGAATCCGATTAAGTACTTCTGTTCTTCTTGCAAAAGCGTTATTAAATGGTGGGTTGTCTTTTCGTGCTCACGATGTGTCTGAGACTTCACTTTGTAGAGGACACTTTATTGAGTTTTTAAAGTTTGGGCAATTAAATGAAGAAATTGGTAAAGTGATCTTAGGGAATGCTCCAGGAAATAGTCAAATGACATCTCCACGGATACAAAAAGAAATTTGTAATTGTTTTGCACAAGAGGTATTAAAGCGGATTTTTGAAGAACTTGATGATGATGTTTTTGCTATATTAGTTGATGAGTCGAGAGATGTATCTAAAAAGGAACAAATGGTTGTGGTTTTAAGATTTGTTAATAAATTAGGACTTGTTAAAGAAAGATTTATTGGTCTTGTTCATGTCATGGAAACAACTTCATTGTCTCTTAAGTCGGCTATTGATGAACTATTTGTTAGATACAATTTAAGCTTGACTAGAGTTAGAGGCCAAGGATATGATGGTGCAAGCAATATGTCCGATGAGTTTAATGGTTTGAAAGCACTAATTTTAAAGGAAAACTCATCGGCTTATTTCGTACATTGTTTTGCCCACCAACTCCAATTAGTTGTTGTCGCCCTTGCAAACAAACATGTGGAGATTTATAAATTTTTTGATGAAGTGTCAACTTTGACAAATATGGTTTGTGCATCTTGCAAACGAATGGATATGATTCGAGAGAGTCAAAAGGAAAGAGTGAAAGAACAAATAGGTTGTTTAGAAGTTGAAAGTGGAAGTGGGAAGAATCAAGAGATCTCACTTGCAAGAGCCGGAGACACACGTTGGAGTTCTCACCATAAGACACTTGTTCGTTTGCTCGAATTATATCCAATTATTATTGACGTGCTTGAACATATTGAAAATTCAGGAGTTGTTAATGCTAGCCAAAAACAAGCACGCGGAATCCAAATATATATGAAAACTTTTGATTTTGTGTATTATTTACATTTGATGAAACACATATTGGGGATTACTAATATATTGTGTGTAGCTCTTCAAAGAAAGGATCAAGACATATTAAATGCAATCGGAATGATTAAAGCGACAAAAGAAGAACTACAAACGTATAGACTTGATGGTTTTAATTCCCTTTTAGAAGATGTCACATCATTTTGTCAAAAGCATGACATTGAGGTGGTTGATATGGGAGGAGATTACATTGACCCGAAATATCGAACAAGAAAGACTAACATCACCAATAGACATTATTACGAGTTTGATAACTTTAATACGGTTTTAGATATGCAAATCCAAGAGCTTAGTAACCGTTTTAACGAGGTGACCACGGAACTACTTACTTGTATGAGTTCTTTGAGCCCATCTAACAATTTTTGTTACTTCGATATTCCAAAAATACTAAGGTTGGCGGAAATGTATCCATATGATTTTGATTATGAAGAAAAAGACAAGCTTAAATATGAACTTGGGATATACATTAGAAGCATCAAAGAAGATACAAGGTTTGCCGACGTTAATGATATATCTGCTCTTGTAAAAAAATGGTGGAGACAAGGAGACATATTGATTATCCGTTGCAACGGCAAGTGTTGAGAGATGTTTTTTTCAATGAAGCATGTGAAGACGGATTTGCGCAATCGCATGGGTGATGAATATATGAACGACTCGCGTATTTGTTACATTGAAAAGGAGCTCTTTGCAAAGGTGTCGATTGAAGATGTAATGGAACGGTTTCAAAAAATGAAGACGCGTAGAGAACAACTATAAAATGTAAGTTTTATTTGTTTTTTTAATATTATATTTTTGTTAACATTTTCTATGCAATTTAATTATATTCCGAACCGACCCGACCGACTTAACCCGACAACTCAAAAAATTTTATATTATCTTCTAACAAAACGAAAGACATGAAAAATAGTGACCCCATTGAAAAAAATTCCTGGTTCCGCCACTGCTTGTGAGATGTATAAATGGTTACATAAAGACGTTTGCTAGATAGATATTCGGATTCTAACGCACACGTCAGAAAACTAATCATTTACCAAAAATGATTTAGCAGTATGATTTATAGCCTAAATCGATTCTAACACTTATTTTGGAAAATAAACGATCAATGATTGTTAATATAAAGCCAAAACTTGAGACAAATTATTCGACTTGTGACTCGATATTTAGAACTCGAGATTGCATTTTAATCGTATACAAGTCCATCCAAGAGTTGTACAAAACGACTTATTTTCCAAAAAAAATCTATAAGAGTTTGACTAAAAAATCTAAAATAATTTATAATTATTCTTTCGTGTACCCAAAATTCATATTTAGAGGATTTTAATATTGTCATAACAATGTCGCAAAAATCTATTTTAAGTTTGTAGGACATGTGTTTAGTTTTATTAATATTTAATAAAATAATAATTACATTATAATGGGAAATACAAAATTACGATATTGTATACAATCCGAATGTAAGTAATAACATGATTAATATGAATTGAAACCAATTCAAACCATAATCTTCACAAAGAAATAAAAAGACTCTTCGATCACTTGAATCTTGGAACCCTAGAGTTTTTTCACAACTTTCCTATATCTGCACAATCAACAAAACTAAACTTCAATGGTGGTTGAGGATTTCCATTCACAAGAGGTCACTTAAAATAGATTTCGCGCCTCTTTATAGACGACCGCGTTTGCCCCCACGGTACACCAACCAAAACAGTAGTGTAGTGCCAGAGATATCCTCGCACTTGAGGTAAGAATGGAAACAAAGGTGTCTTGAAGATAAAACGGAAAAAGAAGATGAAGTTAGAATGTGGAAGTACTAGAATGCATCTTTGTTTATGTAGTAGTGTAGATTTGTGAATTATAAAAATTATATCAAATCACAACAAGAAATATATCCTTGTATATATATACGATATGGACATGTAATAGTTTCAAGAAAAGATATACCAAAGGCTTTATCATTAATAACGTTATACCAAAGGTCTTCTCATAAACATAGAGTTAATATTATGATTAATAGTCATTAATAAATTCATTACAAAGGTTTATTAGTGTGAGAGAAGAACCTATTATATACTCCAACTCTTCGAGATTTATTTTATCACTCCACCAATATGAGATAAAACCAAAACACTTTCATTTATTCCATCAACTTTAAGCATCGATATATCATTTATTTTAGCTTCATTTTTTGACATAGTTAATTCATTGTGATCTTCACATAAAGAATATAAATTTACTAGTAAATCATTATTGTACTTAACAAATATAAATAGTTATTATTGTATTATGGCTGAATCAAAATCTCAAGTTATGTATTATCTTTAAATTAATTGATTCTACCTATATTTACCATGATGGTCGTGGATGTTACCATATACAGGGGCAGACCTACATACATTTGAGGGGTAGTCTCCGTTACCCCTCAACTTTTAATGCGTAGTGTAAAAAAATTACGTTTTTTTATAAAAAAAATTCACGGTTTTACGTTACCCCTAAGAAAATATTACGTTACCCCTGAGAATTTTTTATGTTACCCCTAAAATATTTTTAAACTCAAAACTTTATAGAAATTTTTAGATTTTATAAAATTAGTCTAATATTATATAAAAATATTAACTTTTATAAAAACATTATAAAATCCAATTACCCACCAATTAACATCAAAAGCCCAATTCAATTTAAAACCCAATTAATTTTAAAAAGCCCAATTTATTATAAAACCAAACTAGTTTTAAAAAGCCCAATTTACTATATAACTCAAAAACCCATTTAACAAAAAAAATAACACTAGTCGGCCCACCCCCACCCCCAAATCGACAAACAACAGTAATCGGCCCCCCTCCCACCCCCAAATCGACAAACAACACAAATCGCCTCCCCACCCCCAAATCGAACCTGTTGCCTGCTTTCTGCGCGTCTCCGACCGCTGCTGGCGCCTGGTTGCCTTTCTGCGCCTCTCCGACCGTTTGCAACTTGTTTGTTGCTTCTGATTGCAGCTTGTTTGTGGCTGTCGTTGCTTGTTTGTTTGCAGCTTGTTTGTAGTTGAGTGCTTGCTGTATTGAAGATAATCTTGAAGGTAATCTTTCACTTTGAAGCTCAAATCAAACCTGCTACTATTTGATTGTTCAAATTTGAAGCCATAAAGGTTATTTGATTTAATGTTTAGATTTTATTGACAATTAGGGATTTGTATTGTTATTTGATTTATTTGCAAGATTTCTAGAGTAGAAGATTGAAATTGAAATTATTGTGTTATTGAATTGTGTTTGATTTATTCGATTTGAATTGTGTTATTTCTAGAGTAGAAGATTGATTATTGTGTTATTTTTTTATAAATTAGGGATTTGAAAGATGAAAAAACAAGTTCTTATAGGTAATTTTTAAAAGAAAATTTCAAGAGGAAGATATTGGTTCTAACAATGATGATAATATTGGATCAACAACTCTTTTGAGTTCAATTCCCTCGGTTTCAATTCTTTTTTATTCAATTCCTTCGGGTTCAATTCCTTCTATCCCAAATGAATTTGATTTGAATGATCTTCCTTCTGACCCCTTTGATAGGCCTCCTATTGCTAGTTATCATCCTAATCAAATGGATGACATAAGAAGACACTATCTTATTCGGGTTCAATTTCTTCGGGTTCAATTCCTTCTGACCCTTTTGATAGACCTCCAAATCAAATGATCTTCCTTCTGATATAAAATTTCTAGAGTAGAAGATTGAATAATTGTTATTTGATATAATGTGTAGGTTTTATTGACAATTAGGGATTTGTATTGAAATTAGAGATTTGAATTGTGTTATATGAATTAAAGATTAGGAATTTGAAATTAGGGATTTTATAAATATAAATTGTGTTATTTGTATTTGTAATTTTGTAATATTATTGTGTTATTTGAAATTGAATTAGGGATTTGGAAGATGAAAAACCCCCAAGTATAAAAAAAGAAGAAAATTTATTAAGAAAGCCGCTGCGTTCTGCTGGTCGCTGGTCGGTGCTCGCTAGTCGGCAGTCGCTGCTGCTAGCTTGTTGCTTGAAGGTATTCTTTTTACTTTCTAAGTTTTTTTGTAAGATTTCAGTGTTATTTTGCAAGATTTGAAGGTATTCTTGTTGACTTGATAACCTAAAATACCAAATAACATAAATAACTTAATAAGTTAATAACTAAACAAATAGCATGACCAAAATTATAATAAGCCCAAAATTTAAATAACTAAACAACCAACAAATCCAAAATACCAAATAACATTTTATAAAAACATTAATAAGTTAATAACTAACAAACCCAAAATACCAAATAACATGACCAAAATTATAATAAGCCCAAAATTTAAAATAACTTATTAAAAACGTACGGTCAAAAAAATATTACGTTACCCTTTATTATCGTATTTTTTTCTTTTATTTATATAAATGTACGGTAAATTTTTTTTTTACGTTACCCCTGAACATTTTTTCTAGATCCGCCACTGACCATATACTCATCTATATTCTCTTGATTTTTAAATATATTTTTTTTACCAAAAAAGCATGGATAATATGTTTTAAAAAAAGTATTGTGGTAATTATTAAAATTTTTCTTGATGGTTTTTAATTTTCTTGCTGGATTATGATTATGAAGTAACCTCACAAATAAAATAACAATAATAAGAATGGAGCCTTTGTTTATCCATGCTTAATCTTTAATAGGATATGTTTGAATCAATCTGTTTTTGGCTTAAAGTACGAAATCAAAGTATCATCAAACTTAAATTGATTGTGGTATGAATGAAGATGAGTACATACTTTAATTAATAACCATTATATTAGCGAGTTTTTTAATGTTATATTTGTGGATATTGTCATATTTATGTTTCAAAGTAAAGTGACAAATATTTATATATAAAATATACTTGTGATTGGTTATATTATGATAGATTAATACATCAATTATATATATTCAAGGATTAAATATCACCTTAGTTTATAATGTTTACATGTTTCATATGTCGGCATGTTATAATGTCATGTGTTATATAAAATGAATATATGGTATATCTTGTTTGACTGCCGTATTTTATACATATAGATAGCATTGAGTAGAGCGACTGAAAATCTAAAGTCGCTATTTGTTTATTACCATGAAAGCTTGTGAACTTCTTTAGATCATAGCAAAAGATATACTTGTTTTATATATAAATAATAATACAACACTTGAAGTACTTGGAGTGGCATGCCCCTTATTTATACAATGTTGTAAGATTTAAAACCGACATGTCCTATTGACTCGAGCATATAGTTAATTTTTATTGAGGTTTTATGAAGAAAAGTTTATTTATGAGTACATTAGAGAAAACAATTTCCATTATCATACTTCAATATGCTTTTAAAAAGACATTATTTAAAAAATGTGAGAGGTTGGAAATTATTTCGTTTTGATGGGTACGAGAAATATGTAAATAAAAACAACGAAACTTTATTGGTTTTACTTCATTCCTTAAGATGAATATGACTATGTATCGGCATCTTTTTGTAAAATGAAATCTCATGACATGTTGCATATGATTATGCAACTAAGAGATTTCGAATGCCCTAGTATTGTATGAAAATATAAATGTCAGCCAATGATTTCTTAGGCTTTTTTCACGGCTTATGCAATGCAATGCTTCAATTTCTCTCTTAAACATAAACAACCACATCCACATGTGTGTGTGACAGTAATTATTCTTGTAGGGCATCAATGCTAGACTGAATTAGTAACATAAAAACCTCCAAAACGCAAACTACATCCCCACAATAACTTATATAGCTTTTATAATTAAAATATCTAAATTAAGCTGCTAAAAATGGGAATGAAAGTTAATATGTATACAGTGAATGTGAAATTAGAGCAAAATTTTCTACTTTATTAAAGAAATAAATGCAACATGAATTTTTTTTTGTTAGAAGGAGACATTGTGATCATTAAAAAGGAGACATTGTGATCATGCCAACATCATTATACACGAACACTGGCTTTGGTTTTATAAACGAGAAAAGTGAAAAACAACCATGAAACTTTATTATTATTATCATTTCTCGAATGCACTCTCACTCATCGTCCTCCGATTCTGCCACGCCAAGCTGCGGATAATCTCAGATCTCAACCGATTTCGACTCGAATAATGTCGAGGGGGATGACAAATGGTTGTGGCTTGGGGATGACACGGGGGAGTTCTTGCTCAAATCTTTTAGAACATTACTCGAGTTCAACCGGGTGCCTTATGATTTCAATCCATATTTCTGGACACCATGGGTGCCTTTGAATATAAATATTTTTGCATGGAGAGCAAGAAGCAACAAAATACAATCTAAAGAGGCTCTATCAGAGTACAACTTAACTCTATCGAATGTTCACTATGTTATGGTGCATGTGAATCCACAGATCATGTGTTGATTCACTACCCGTTTGCAGCTGCGATTTGGGATCAAATTACATCTTTGTGTTGTATGTCGGTCATGGAAAGGGGTTCCATTAGAAGTATGCTACAAGCCCCTTTTGAAATGGAGCTTAATTCCAATCTTAGAAAGGCTATATATGTGGTGTTTCTAGCAACAATATGGAGCATATGGAACATGAGGAATAATTTAATATTTTACTCAAAGCCAATATCGGTGTCAAGAGTGGCAGATGAAGTGAAGTATATATCATTTTCATGGTTGAAACATATAACGAAGTTAGGTGACCTTGCGTGGCATTGTTGGTGTAACTTTTCATTCCTAAAATTACCATTGTAATTGGTGTATGAATAACCTTAGCATCTTGCTAATGATCATCTTGTTTTAATAAAATTGCCGTTCAAAAAAAAACCATGAAACTTTATTGATTTTACTTTTTAGATGAATATGGATGTATATTGATGTGATTTAAGAAATGAAATCTCATGAGATACTATGCATGATTGATCAACTAAGAGATTTTAAATGCTTTGGTATTTTATGATTTTAGAGAGGCCAGACATTTATCTTATTGGGCATTTTTTACAGCATGAACAACATCCCATTGTGTGTGTGGCAGTAATTATTCTTGTAGGGCATCAATTTTAGACAAGATTACAAAGGTAGAATTCTCTAAAACAAAAATTACATCCACACATTCACTTATATAGCATTTATAATAAAAATATCTATATCAATTTTTTAAAATTATTTTATTTTTAAATCTGGAAATGAAAGTTAACTCGTATATAGTGAATGAGAAATTAGAGTATAATTTTCTAAGTTGTTAAAAGAAAAGAAAGCAACATTAATTTTTTTTTTGTTAAAAGGAGACGTTGTGAACATGTTAGCATCATTATATACGAATACTGGCTTTGATTTTATCAACTAATATTAGGACCCACACACTAAACAATAGCATTGGTTTCATAAATAAGCTTAGGATACCTAAGATTATGTTATCTAAAAATTTAGTGGAATATATCTAAAAGGTTATATATATATGTAAAACTTTGGTAATTCTGTATACACTCTTTTCTCTTTCTCTCTCATTTGGATTTTTTAATCTTTAAGATATTTGAACCGTCGCCCCAAGAGAATAACAACTTTTCTGTCAAATATACATTATCATCGACTATCAACATTTAACTTTCATACAAAAGGTAAGAACACCTTCTTTGCATTGTTCTCCAATATTTAAGAGATATATTACTCAAAACTATGGATCGTTGATATTGATTTTTAGATGAAAAGCTATTAATTTAATTATTTTATATTGAAGGGATAGTTAGTATCGATATGTAGTATGATTATAAATTATATAAAAATATGATTTTTGAATTTACATAAAAATGATTCCTTGCATTGTTTATATCAAATTAGGGCTTTAGATTCTAAAGAGACCATTTTTGAAAAAAGAATGTTGATAAATCAACTGTAAAAGATGTGTTTTATCAATACTCATAATGAAAAGTGCCTACCTATTTTGACTCTTAGATATGTTGTTGATTTTCATTATACTTGTCAAGTATTTCTATTACTATAGTTCTTAATTCTTGTGTACACTAGCAGGAAGGGGATATGAAGTTTCAAATATTCCGAGTGCGGACCTAGGTGATGGTGTTGTCGTCGTGATGGTTGTGGAGAAAGAGGAGAAGGCGGTGCTTCTTTGTCGTTAATCGATTTGGTGCTATCCTTACCTGAGCTTTTACCTAATATTTCTTTCTTACATCCTTTCATTCCTTTGATTATTTTTTGATTTGTTGCCTTTTTTCCTTCTTGTGATTCTCATTTTCTTGACCTTGTAAGACGAGGCGACACGTTTTCTGTGTTTAGCATTTGCTATCGCTTAGATCTTACATCATCACAAAGTTATGAAAGGTTGTTCTACTCTTTTCTTCGTTTCGACCCAACTCATGTTCTCCCTCCTTGTCTATCCCTTCTGAGCTATCTCATCATTTTACTAAGATACACTTAAAGTGTGTTATTTCAACTTGGTGAAAACAAACCCTTTTTTTCTCTTAGTAGTCATCCATGTTGACAAGTGCAATACCAGATCTTCTATTTAACATCATCAAAAGCACAGCCTGAAGGTAATTTTAAAGAGAAGGGAAGGAAACCTTAGAAGATTGTAGCATATATGTTCAAGATGTATGTCAATATCGATCCTTATTTATCATTTCATGTATGTTATATGATGATATGTTATATTATAAGGTTTTAAAGAAATACAAATAATAAACAAAAAATATTCGCAGATGATCTTATTAGGAATTTTTTTACAACTTATTCGGTAAACGCATGTGATTTAGTTTCTCTCTAAAACATAAAACAACTATAGCTACATATGTGTGGCAGTAATAATCTTGGTGTTGGTAATTTTAGTTTTATCAACATATATTAATGTATTGGATTAACTTGTCGACCGATGAAATAACATTAGAAAATAAGTCGTGGGAGAGCAGGCTCAGTTTAATTCTACATGTTATTACGGGCTTTGTAATTAACATTGGGCTTGAGTTAATAATATTCAACAAGTAAAAAAGTCACCGCATTGCGGTGGGGGCGTAAAACCTTTTCAAGTAGCACCAATGTCACACCACCGTTAGTGCTCACAAACCCCAAAAAATGTTGTATTAAAAAGGAAATAAAAATGAAAAAATAAAACCGACGGATCAGAGTTGATGTTCAAATGTTGAACTATGCATGTGATACATAAAACATTAAAAACAATAATAAAGTTGATCTAGGATTCGCACGTTGCGACGCGGCCGTTAAACGAAAAAAATAAGCATAACAACGTTGAACTACACGCACACGTTACGTTGTGTTAATTCAAAAGTTTAAACCACACTTTAAAATAAAAATTTTATAAAAGATGAAAACAGTAAGGGATGAAAGTTAAAAATGAAATGATGTAGGGTTTAATTGTAAAAGATGTAAATTATTAGGGTTAAAATAAAAAATTTAAAGAAAGAAAGAAAAAACAAAAACATATACAATCCTTAATGTTATTTGTACAACCGTTAATAATATTCAATTAGTAAAACATTAGACTGTTAATTATTAACTTGTTCTTGGGCCTTGATTAAATCAAAACCAAGGGTTTTATATTCCCTGTGGTTTCCTCGATTACAAGATAAGAATAGAGAAACAACATAAGGTTTTTTTTTTCTTTCTCTCAGTCAAAAAAACAAACAAAATCGATCTTGGTTTTGTGATGGAGTTTTCTTGTAACCAAGAACGGGAGAAATTCACGGTTACAATGGTTTCTTCAATAATCCTCTCAGATTCAATCAATGATTCAATTCTACTCCATTATAAATTCTCATCTGTCACACCCTCAATCTAAACAAACGGAGTAATACTGTTAGGCGCGTGACATACCAGGATCTCAGTCATTAGTTACACCAAACGACACAATAGTTACAAAACATAATTGCTGATTAATATTAAAGTTTCCCAAAACAGAGTTAAATACGAAAACATGAAAGTAAATGCGGAAGCGTATTAGTTGTAATCCAAATGGCGCAAACACGCGCAAAACAAATAAGTATAAGTTCATAGAAAATGTAAATGTATTCAGTTGACCCAACAAATGATGTATGATATGATGCAGTGATCCTAGTCGTGCTCGCTTAAAAACCTGAAAGAAACATGCTAAATTGTTAATACAGAGTTGGTGAGTTCACAAGTTTTGATAAACAGAATATAATGTAAGTAGATACAGTAAACAAAGTAATATTAGTAGATAGCTAGTCTACTTAACCAGTTATTAAGTGTATGAAGTTTGCAATCGAAGCTGACAAAGAAAATGAAGGCCTCGGCTACGTATTCGGCTCATGGCTACGTATTCGGTTAATTTTATGTTCTAGACTAAAGATTACAACACGTAGTAGGGCATCAATCCAAGACCGGATTACAAAGATAGAAATTTCTAAAACACAAACTACATCCACACATTCTTAAGTAGCTTATATTAAAAAAATAATGGGAGTTTAGCACAATGAATGATTTGAAATCTAATTTATAAATGAAAACAAAGAAAAAAACTTGTCAACTTCTTCATCACTTTTCCTCATAGCATTCACAACCCATTCTCACTCCCTATTTATATAATTACACTAAAAATCACTACTTTTTATCTCTCCTTTTTAACTTTATCATTACTTTTTCTCTCTCATTCACTCACAACCACTTAAAATATATTAAAATCATTATATAGTTTTGAATAGTGATTCCCCAAAATACAAATTAAACACTAAATTTACCATATACTTTACTCACAACCACTTATAACCATACCATATAATATAGGAAACATACTCACAGAAATATAGGGAATGAGTTGTGAATGCTCTCATAACACGATTTTTTAATCGTATTCTCTATCTTGGTATATGATGACAACCCTATGGTCGGTGTTTTTATCGATTTCCTTAATAACTAGCAATTTTGTTATGGTAAATATACAAATTTACAGAAAGAGATTATGCTCTTTATAAATAAAAATCTACACAAATGGCTATATCTATGAAAATAAATAAATAAGCAAATTAGGAATAACAAAAGAAAAAAGAAAGAATAAACATAAGATATAACTATATTGTTTACTCACCCCTCAAGTTGTAACATGAGTATATGTTATGCTCAACCTGTTGAGTAACGTGCGAAAGTACTCAATACCTAATGGCTTAGCAAGTACATCAGCAATTTGCATCTTTGTGTCAATTTTCATGGGTTGTATATGCTTTAACTCAATGCATTCCTTAACGAAATGGCAATCCATCTCGACATGCTTGGTTCTTTCATGAAATGCAGGGTCGCTATATGACGGGGTACTTGATTGTCATAGAACAATTGCGTCAATCCATCCGGAGGAACACCAAGTTCCTTTAAAAGCCATCTCATCCATAATATTTCGCTAACCACTGATGCCATAGCCCGATATTCTACTTCAGTCGATGATCAAGAAATGACCACTTTTTTATTTCCATGATATAGGAGCGCCTCCCAGGAGCATAAGATAACCCATTCGTGATATTCGAGTAAAAGGACAACCAAGCCAGTCCGAGTCATGATAAGTGGTGAGATTTGTTCCACCCTCTTTTATTAGTAAATCCCTTGCCTGGAGTTCCCATGAGATATCGAAGGACATGGTTTGCAGCTTCCAAATGACTCTCCATTGGGTCACCAACAAACTCTCTTAACGTGTTCATCGCATAGGCAACATCGGGTCATGTATCTTGTGGATAAAGAAGTCTTCCAACCAACCTACAATACTGGCTTGCATCTACGATTGGCTTGTCATCATGTTTGTCCATCTTCAAGTTTTGTTCCATTGGGAATGGTCTTGTACGACATCTCGTCATTCCTGTATCTTGCAGAATGTCTAAAATGTAATTTTTTGACTTAGTACTAACGCATCCCTAGTCCGAGCAACCTCGATCCCAAGGAAGAATTTCAAAACTTCAAGATCTTTGACATTGAACTTCCTATCTACGTAGGTCTTGATTTCTTGAATTTTATTGAGATCATTACCGGCTATTAAGACACCACGAACATAAATCAACGCATCAACGAACATATCCTGGCCTTGAAAAGGAACACCGAGTGGTCTACTCCTGTTGTCTTAAAACAAATTTCAAGCAAGGAGTTGGTAAATTTTGTATACCAATTTCTCAATGCTTTTCTTTCGCTTGCAAACTTTGTTGTGGTTTTTATTTCCAAACCCTAGAGGTATATTTTTGTAAGAAGGTATTGTCGACGTCTAGTTGATGAATATGCCACCCTTTCTTCATAGCCACGACGAGTGGACTTCAAAAGGTTACTACTTTTGCCACCGATGTGAAATTTTTATGGAAATCTATTCCCTCCATTTGTGTGAAACCCTTGGCCACGAGGAGAGCTTTGTATCTTTCAACATCATTGTTTGTTTATACTTTATCTTATACACCCACTTTGAATCTATTTTATGTTTTCCTTCAAATAAATTTCCTTTTTCATGGCGTCTATCCATTATGGGTCTTGTACAACCTAATTAAAAGATTTTGGCTCACAAATTAAAGATATGGCCGCCAAGAAAGCTTTATGACTATTACTAAATTTATCATAGGAAATGAAATATGCTAAAGGATATCGTTGAGAACCCTTAATTGGAAGCATAATGCACATGGTCTACATATGGGAGTAATCAGACTTCATAGTCATCTAAATGGTTAGGTCGAGACTTGCTTCTTTTCTTAAGATGTGATTCTACATACTCTAGACCTAGACCAACAAACTCATTGTCTACTATCGGGATTGGGGGGCATCTTGAGTTACTAGATCCGAATTGAGATTTTAATATTGGCCCATTGGACCTTCGGTAATGCTAATATCCTTTACCATTTCAGTGATGCGGTTCGACTCCAAAGTTGTTTGGGTTCATCACTCGGCCCATATGGCCCATGTTTAGTGTTTTCTTTTTCTAGCCCACTCTTTTTTCTTGTGTTTCCTACTTAGTGTCCCACCATTTTGGAGTAACAAAACTTTCTTCCTTCTCTACTATTACATTTTTAAAAGGGAAAACATTTTCTGCAAATTTTACTTCCCTTGATATTATAATCTCGTTGTGCTTGCCATCATAACTACCCTTTCATGCTGACTGGGTAGTTTTCTTCATTCCTCAAATTTATCACCCTTTATTTCTTCACTTTTGAAATAAGCTAAACAACCAAAAACTCTTATAAGCTATTTGGTTTTTTGGTTGCATAACACTTCATAGGGGGTCTTGTTCATCTGGATACCTGGTTAAATAGAGTATGCAGTTTATTTGGTTACCATCAACAAAAACTCTATCAGTAGAAAATTAGTTATTTTTTATCACAATGGTACACATGGCGGCAGTCGTTGATGATTGCTCAGTTGTTATAGATTGCTGCTTTCTTACTTGCATGCTATTACTAATTGTTAGGGTTATTATTGATTTAATGGGTTAGTTTCTACTCAACATTAGTTTTGTGATAATCAGTTTCTACTCATGTTTAGTTTGTATCCATGTAATACTAGGGTTGATAGATTAGTTAGTTACTTGTTGGCTAGGCATTAAGATCAACCGCCAAGGCTTAGCCACTTAGACCTCATGAAGGGGTCGCTACCCCTTGAAACTTTAGGGTTTCTTAATGTTAGAAATTAGGTTACTATTGAATGAGTGTGCACTTCACACCTAACTAACTTGCATCCAATTTAAGATGATTTCTTTTTAGTTTTATGTGGTGATGGATCTAGAAAGTTTATTCAGTGGATGCTAAAAAAACTTATAAAATAAACTAAATAAAGAATAAAATGATAAGTTTCATTTTCAATATAATAAAGCAATATAAAATATTATAAATTTACAATTGTTCACAACGGGATTTCATCTTTCGAAATGATTCATTACAACTTCATTTTTCTTGTAGAATATATGTTCGTTAATAAGAAAAACAAACCACATCCATCAAGACGGTTAAATTGTTGATGGAAAAAAGCTATCAATTAACAACACATATTAATGGGAATGCAAAATTAACTACTAAATAAAATTCCTATGCAAAACAAACATTAGCTATTTAGCTTGCAAGTTGCAAATACAATAGAACAAAAAACAAAAACTCTTCTTCCTAAGCCTACTGCCGCATACTTCTAAACACCCTGAAGCCAAGAGCGATCAATTTTGAGAAAGAGAAAACTTTACAGAATAATAAATAAGTTTTAATATTGTTTCAGTTAGGTTATTTATGTTTTTATTTGTTTTAATCAGTTTATTAATATTTTATTTGTTCCAATAATATCACTAAAGCTTTAGGAGTGTTTCAATTAAATCACTCATATTTATTTTTAAAATTTTAAAATAGTTCGCAATTTTTTTTTTAAATAATTCGGATTTTAATAAATATTGCAAATTTTTTGAATATTTAAAATTTTAAAATATTTTAAAATCTATGAATGAACTAATTAAAACAATACTGAAATTTTTGTGAGCTGATTAGGATAAAAACTTTATGAATGACTTTATTGAGACAAAAAAAAACATACGAGTAACTAAATTTGAAGAATCCCAAAACTTAATTACCATTTTACAAAATAATCCGTTAAATTGAAGAACGGTAGGGAAAAACAATGCTCTAATCAGAACAGGGGGAAAACAAACACAAGCACAAACCTGTAGTCTGTTATTTTGATTATCGAAATTCGTACAACAAAGATATTGGATAGCCATTTTGAATAGGGAACTAACAATCTGAGTTTGATGGTCAAAACCTATTAATAATCTCTGATTTTGATGAATAACAATTAACAAACCCACGGTACCGATATTTCTTCAACGATCTATGTTTCTGAATGGCTAATTAGATCACTGACGGACCACTGGCCTAACCAATAATCTTTATTACTCGAGTACGCAACCCGAAACCACCATCAAAAGGAAACTCATCATTATTGTGGGCTTGATAAAGACCACCCGATCATCTTCAAATCTCTTTAGAGTACTGAATTTGGATGGTCCAATGATCTCTCGTTTCTGTAACTCTAGAGAATGGATCAATGAGATAGAGCAGTGGGCTCGAAAGTGGAATTCATGAAAATAACTTAAAGTTGGGTTTTGGGTTGTTGGGCTTGGCCCTTGAGTGACTTAAAAAAAAGTTATTTGGGTGCCTGAGTGCCTCTAAAAAAACTACCATAGGATAATTAAGAAAAATATTAAGCCCGTTTTTGGTTGAGTAGGGATGGGCCTATACCCGTTGGCCCAACACTGGATCCGTTTATGGTTTTAAGGAAAACCCAATTAACTAACAGGATGGCCCTATACCCGTTAGTCCAACTGAAGGTAATGTACTCATTACATGTAATAAAAAGGAGATCATGAACTCAAGTCTCATTCTGAGTAAAATGCTTAGAATTGAGGCAGAGGGTTTTCTCAGCAATGAGTTTCCTCCTGTGGGGGTTGGGGGTGCGGTCCCGGCTGAGAAACGGATAGGTGGGCCCGATTAAGATAAAACCTATCATCCGAACAAGATCGTACATTTGTCGTTCAAAAAAACTAGAATGATATAAAAGCGTTCAAAATGGCTTCCTCGTGATCATTATCATCTTTATATATTAACAAATATGATAAAATTGTGTTATCTAACTTCTGTATTAAATCTCACATTCCACATATCTATCTACTAAATTTTAGCAATCATTTTTCTTTTTTTGGCTCAGTTGTATACTTGTATTAGTTAATTCGATTACTTGGATATTTATTCAATGTTCATCCTTATTATTATTTACTTTTTTGCTTTAGGTTAGAAAAACATTTATGACTCGTTTGGAAGTAGACTTGGTGATAGTTCATTTTATAATCTATATGTTTTTTTTCCAAACTTTTGTGACTATTCGCTACTGAAATTAATTTTTATCTTTAAACATATTTTTATATCGTTTTGTGATCGAAATTTTACTATTGTTATGCAATTGAGCTTTATTTAACTTATTCATTTTTCACATTTTTATTACTAATTTGCAGTCGTTCTCTTACAACAGTTAATTTATATTTGTATTAATTTTATTTACTCTTCATTTTTTTCATATCGACTGTATTTAGCAGTTGTTTTCTTACAATCATTTTGCAATTGAATTTTACTTTAATATTTAGAGGAACTTTGTTTTTTCTTCATATGATTTGGTCCAAATAACATCACACTTTCCCTCCCCATGATTTCTAATTGTTTTTATACTTCAAGTCACTCACACCGTTAATTTGTTGTACCTAAATGCAAAAGTATTTTAGTCAAGTTACTGATTTAGGAACCGTTTATATAAAAATTAAACTCAAACAATTTTTATTAATATACTTAATACAAATCTCTTTTACAATTGTAAATTAACAGAAATAGATGAACAAAAATGTAAAGGCTGAGGATCGTGTTTAACACGGAGCCCTTAAAACAAATTTCGAGCCTCCCAGGAGAACTCGTTTTGTTTCCCAGGGTACAACAGCTGAAGCAGTTTGTACTGTCGGGATTGATCTAGAACTCGAACTTGTTTGTAGAAGAGAAACAAGAGAGATGGAGGATGATTAGAGAACCTGTTTTGCTGCAGGTTTCGAGTTATGTTGGTGTATCTTCCTTCTGAGGCACCCTCAGTATTTATAGTGGAATTTGAACTGTAACAGCCATTCAACCATCACTCAGTCATTTATCCGAAATCGTAACCGCTCATTTAATTCGTCATTAACAGTCGTCAGTTTCGGTCAACTAGTAACGAAAATTGTTACGAGTCACAGTTCTGACCACGCACCAAAGTCAGCCGCGCCTGACGAAACCCTCGAACCAACCTTCAAAAATACTAAGGTGGCTCTCGACGATGCGAGTGTGCGAAGTGCGCTATCAATGCGCCACATTGCGCCCACATGCCCACGCCGCACATACGTGTGTGAGTGCGAGTTAAGGGTGCTTCGCACCCTTCGCGAATCCACTTAGTGTGAAACCTTAGTAAACAATTGAGTTAAGGGACCCAACAAACCTCTTTCACCACCATCGTCATATTCAACATCTTCATCTTTCACAAACGTCATCTTCATCCTTAAATCGACTAGCCTTCGATCAAAAACAGAAACCCTAAATCAAATCTTTTGGTTTGCTCCTCCCACCATTAACCCTCTGTACTAGCGATGTGAATCGATGTGTGTGTAAGGAGAGAAGTAGAAGAGGGATGTTACACATATAGCCTATTAATTTGAGTATATTACACAATTAACTTTTATATATGAATTACTAAAATGATTTTACCTTTAACAGAAAAACCAACGGTATCAGCGATATGGAGTTAACTATGGCATATTACATTACATACACAAGGAGTAATATAAAGATTCTAAAAAACTAAGTTTACTCTAATTTTTGTGTATTTATTTTTCATATTTTTAAAGCACTTTTTTATTGGTAGATTACAAGTTATATCTATGTCTTATTATTTGTTGTTTATTTTTGTGACCATTCTACAACCAAGAGTTATAATGCAATTTAAATACATTTTTATGTTGCTACCTTTAATGTCACTAGATCTAAATGGTTGCAAAACTTGCTACTGTTTTACGATGGTTTCAGGTTGCTATTTTTACAACCTCTTTAATTTCTATCGCAAAAGGGCTTTAAAATTTATGATTTTTTTTATATATCATAAATGTCCAGTTTTCTAATAGTGGTTAAGAATTAGACTTAGTAATGATCCGGTTAAATATTATGATTAAACTAATTTAAAAATCCTAGCTATTTTATATTAATTTCTAAGTTAGAAGCTATTTAATTTAGTGTCATTATTTCGTTCTTAGAGTGCATGGTGTCATGACTTATCGTCCTACTTCATCTGAAGATTTCGGATTATACCGAAGCTAAGAGGTTGTGTTCCTGCTCGTCCCGCATTGCCATATCTTCCTTCATCTTGAGCCTCCCTCCAGCATGATGGAATTCCTTCTTTATTGCAGTAATCGATCAAGATAACATCTCATTGGACATCATATCTCCATCGTAACAATATTATAATACATGTCAATATAACAATATCTCAACATATCCATTCTTGACCTTGCTATACTGTATCGACTCCCTCAACCCGTTGAGACTTGAAATAAGTTAAACTTATAATAAATATACATTTGGTTTATCATTTGACTCGAGAACTTAGAAGATTAAAAAAATTAATAAAATTATTTAAATATAACTATATTTCATAAAGTGAAAATTATATACTATAACAAATTACAACTAGATCTACAGTGATGTACTATTGCTCAAGCCTATAATACAATACAATAGGTTATACATTATATATCTAATAGAAATGTATACTTTTCTACCTTCCCATCAGCAAATTATGACTGTGGCAATTTTGATTTTACTTTTTATTAACGACAAATCTATCATACTCCTACTCCTAAATTACATCAAGTTAGCCTGAGTTTGAACTCAGAACATCCCCTTTAAAAGACAAAACCTCTATCGAGTGGGCTAGCTCCACATTAATTTTGATTTTACTATATGCTCAAATCCATGTTCTCCCTTCACTTTTAGAATTTATACTTTTGACTCCCTCAAATTTTTTAAAAATTATATAAAACCTCCTTGCGTTTCTATAGTTTTTGATTTACTTCTTGTATACTTTTACTTAAACTATTTATTTTATTTACGTATCGTTATAAATTTCATTATATATTTGAGTTCATCTATGCTCAGATGTAAATTTTATCTGGAAACAAACCAAATTAAATATAAAACATTTACGTGTTTATTTTTATGTGTGTTTTGAGTTAGTCTATTTTTCGACGTAAATTTTTTTGGAAACGAGTCGGGTCAAATATAATATGTTTTTATTCGATTGGTATAAATACGAGTTACTCAAATGTAGTAATTTTGTTTGGAAATGAGAGGTGTCAAATATAATACATTTTTATTCGACGGTGAAATTATACTAATTCTACGTTCCACTGCAAACTAATTTCGAAACGATTCAAGTCAATTATAGTCCATAATTTATCACGTCACGTACAACGGTGCCGCGGCAAAGCTTGGCGGGTAGAAAAACTAGTTTATAACGAAATGAATCAAACTATTTAAAAGGCTAGACAGTAATTCTGCGATGAAGTCTGAAATCTGAATGATGTTTTGCTTAAAAATAAATTAATTACGTGTTTGGTAACCATGAGATGCTAAACTAATGCGGATAAAAGATTAAAATATAAAAGAAGAATCGTATATGTCATGATATCAATAAACAAAATCATTAAAAATGAATTCAGATCCGTTCCTTACAAGATAAGTTTTTGGAGTAAAATGTAACGGAAAAGATAATACATCAAAATTTATAATTTTAATGGAAATGCTAGGTTTACAATTTTCAATAACATTTTACTAAATCAATCTGATGAAAATAGGAAAAAATGAAATGGATAAAAGAATGTTATTAGGATTTGTTCATGTATAATTTATAAGTAAAATGTTATACATTTTCTACAATCAATAATAAACTATCTTTAGAATTTTTTTTCTTTTTTAACTGATCACTATAGTCTATACGCAAGCAATGCTGGTACTCTCATTTGGGTTCAACCTCATCTTCCAATACCTGATGAAGAACTCGAGCTGCAACATCGTCGTATACTCAAATCGCACTGTGTCGATTGCGTCTTCCACCCCGATCAACCCAACTTCGTCCTTCTACATATTAGCGAACCTCCACTACCAAACCAACCTTTTTGTGACCCAACCCAACCCGCACAATATTGTGGTGTGACTAACTCGTTTGATGAAAACGAAAACGAACAAGAAATTGAAGATGAGGAAAAAGAATATGAAGATGAGGAATTTACTTCTTTTTACAGTTACTTTAGTTTTTTATTACTAAATTTTATTGTTCATTAGTGGGGAATTCGTGCTTTGAGGTGGGGTATGATCTTTACATTTAATAAGTTTAAATTGCTATTTTTTTCACATTTTTATGCAATTTCATATTGTATATGTAACTCTTGTTTTTTTATTTAGTTCGCTTAAATTTATCTATTCGATCTCTTCTATATAAAATTCTTGCTGTTAAAAAATAAATGTTACATTGTAATGTATAAAACACATTTTTGATATATTATAACAAACTATTTTTCTTTAATTTTTGTCTACGTTTACTTGAACAACACTATGAACACATTTACTTTTTAAAAATAACTGATTTCAATCTTACATGACACATGATGATTACAAATATATCTTTGTCAAATATACAACAAAATACGTAAAAAATCTACATGTATGTTAGTCACCTCATTTTTTGTACTGAATGTGGTTCATATGTAACATTTATGTCGTACGTGTGTAATTAACTAAATTTTAAATGCAACTAGTGTGTGACCAGTACGCGCGTTGCCCGAATTTAGTTTCCGACTTTTCCGCAGATCCGCCTTAGGTTGTTTTTCGACCCGCGCTTCACGATGGAGTTCAAAGATGTTTCCATTCTAATATTGGGTTCAGAGTGTCTACGGCGGTGAATACACCAAGGCTGGAGGGCGGGTTGCAGGCAACAACTTGCCATCCTCCAACCCTCCGACGACTAATAAATGTCGTCAATTAATTCTTATTTGAACCCATAAACTCATCACAACCCATTAGAAATACGAATCGAAGGCAACATTGAACCAATGGCAAATTACATCAAACAAACGACCAAAGCAAAACATGATATCCATCGATTTTTGAAAACATCAGGAGCAAAAGAGGAGGCCGGACCACCGGCATCTACACCAACGCTGTAAACAGCGGCAACATCAACAACAGCCACCAGCAAGACCACCACCATCGTAGACCCCCCCCCCCCTTCGATTTCCGTCGTGGTCGCCCCCACTAACCCGAATATAATCTGAACCACAATTACATCAAAAACCTACCATCATGACAAACAGTTATCAAGAAAGGGTTGTGGCATGTTGTATATCGGGAAAAGGGCACCGTACCATAATGCAAAGCCACCGCTATCATGGCTAATCCTTTAGAGCTTCACTGACAGCGGCGACGAGAACTGGCTACGATTGTTATATCAACAAGGGTTGACAACTTTTCTCCCTTTCTACGATTGTTAATCCTTTAGAGCTTCATGCGGCCGCCTGAACCGACAATCTCCTTCAGCTTCTCATCTCCCTTTCTCTTTCTAAATAATGCATATGATTAAATAGAAAGACACCCAAAATAGACAAAAACACCCATGACACTGTTCATCGATCTATCTTTTTCAGTGGTGGTGCTACGGCGGTGGCGCACCGTCGGCGGGCCGAACGGAGCACTTAACGCTCATCTCCCTTTCTCTCTCTATAGAATGCATAGGGTTAAATAGAATTTTTTTTTAAAAATAGTGTTTTTTTAGAGTTGATGTTGACAAGAGGGTAATTCTTATCGGGTAACCACTTTAAGGGTTCCCGCCCCTGGTAGGGGCGGGTTCTGCCTTTATTCAACTGCTGCTGCTGCTTTACTTGACTGACTGATGCGATGGTGCGATGGATGCTTGACTGTTGACCAGAGAACTCGCCCTTGGCAAGGGCGGGTTCTCAAACTAATGTCATCCACACAATTTACCTACTACACACTTACGGATTATATATATAACCCAACGAATTCACTCAAATCTACATACAAAAATCAATTTTACACTTGAAAAAATACTGATAATTATCATGTCTCGGCCTTATTTTCTACAAATATATTGGGGTGGGGATATTTCATTCGAAAATGAAAATATCATATGTGATGTTTCTACTAGAAGTTCAACTATTATTCTCGTAATAGAGTTTCATACGAAGAGTTTGTAGATTTGATTTATAATCATCTTCAGGTTCAAAAAGAGTATTATAATTTGAAATTAAAATTATATTACTCATATGCTGGTTTCTCTCAAAGTTCTGAAATTTTCAATGACTCAAGTCTAGATGTTTTGTATTATTTGGGAGAAAATGTTGAAAATTTTCAAGCAAATGTTTATGTTATCATTGAGCCAAAATTGTCTGTACAACAATCCAATTATATGGATCTCGTACGCGGTTTCTCTGTATCTCAAGCACCCGATCCGTCAAGCAATTCTTATCATCAAGGCAATGTAAGATCGCATGATTATCAAGCCGGTCCGTCAACCAATTCTCATCATCAAGTCGATGATGATAATGAAGGTTTTGATAAGTCGGATGATGGTCGTTCAAACAGCAGTGAAGATACTGAACTCATTCCATCACATGAAGAATCCAGTGATGATGATAACAACACTTATGGAGTTTCAAACAATTATAATTCTGGTGTTAATCCAGGATCTTACGAAGAGATGAACTATTCTGAAGATCCTCAGGAGTTAAGAGATTATGAAGCTGCTGATTTTGACGATGAAGACCATATGGATATATGGAATGAAGAGTCAAAAAAATTCGTGTTGGAATGTATTTTAAATCGAAAGATGAAGTGATGCATGCAGTGCGGTTATGGAACCTTGCACGTAACAGAGAGGCTGTTGTAGTTGAAAGTAAACGTACAAGATGGAGAGCAAAGTGCTACAGCACCAGCCCTAATTACAACAATAATCTTCATAGTGGTCCTCCATGTTCATGGTATGTTTATGCTTCCAAGAACCATGATCATCACATGTGGAGAATTTCAAGATGGGTGAATTCCCACAACTGCTTTGGTACTGTTGTTGGTAACAACAATAGAAGTTTCAAATGCAGAGATATTGTTACCCGTATCATCCATTTTATTCGTCAAGATATTGCTTTTCCCATCAAGCAAATTCAAGCGCATTTGAAAGACACGTTAAATGTTGATGTTTCATATAATAAAGCCTGGCGAGCTAGAAAAGCTGCTATTGAGAATATTTATGGTAGTTGGGACAGTAATTTTGAGGAACTACCTACGTACATCAACGCATTACAAGAGAAGAACCATGTTATCGTGGAATGGTTACATCATCCGACCGGTACATCTGGTTATTACACATTTAAATATGTGTTTTGGGCATTCGGTCCAATAATTAAAGCGTTCAGCTATTGTCAGCCTGTGATATCTGTTGACGGTACTTTCTTAAAAGGTTCTTACCGTGGTAAAATGTTAATTGCAGTTGCAAAAAATGCAAACAACTACGTAATGCCGATAGCTTATGCAATTGTAGACGAAGAGACGGTAGAAAGTTGGAGTTGGTTTTTCCACCAATTCTGGTCACACATTGCAGTTCACCACAATTATATTGGTTCGGGAAAGAAGTTATGTGTTATTTCCGATAGGCACAAAGGAATTATTCGTGCAATGAATACCCTTGAAGAGTGGAAAAATAATGTTGTGCATCGATTTTGTCTCCGACATGTTCGAAGTAACCTCATGCAAAAGTTCAAGGTTTCTAGCTTAAAAAGGCTATGTTGGTCTATCGGAAGCACCACCCAACAAAGGAAGTACAACTACTGTGTAAGTCAAATGACAAGCATCAATCTAGAAGCGTGGGAATATTTAAAAACTATTAAAGAGAGTAAATGGACGCTTCTACATGATAAAAATCATCGTCGGTGGGGTAACCTGACGACGAACATTTCAGAAAGCTTCAATAATACGCTGCGTGGTGTCAGGCTTATGCCAATAAAAGCTATTATTAATTGTACGTTCGAGAAAACAGTTGAATAGTTCAGAAAGCACACTGACATCGCAGCCAACTGTAACACCGTGTTACCCCCTCGTATATGGCATTTATTTAACACACGTGATATTAACTCGCAAGAGCATATTATAACAGAGTTTGATTACAGAGAGGCGAGGTATAGAGTTCTGTCAAAGATACAAACAAATGAAGCTGGTGGAAATGATTATACCGTGGAATACAATAACAGAACTTGCACGTGTGGTAAATGGCAGATGCAAAGATTTCCATGCTCACATGCAATTGCAGTTTGCCGCCAAAGAGGTGAATCCTCATAACATTGTTCATCAGGTCTATAGTACTGTTGTTTATCAAGAACAGTATAACGGACATTTTTACCCGCTAAGTCACATTATTATTGGAAGAACCCGGGTTGGAAGATAAGAGGTGATCCCTCAAAAATCACCACGTCACGAGGTAGGAGACGCACAAGAAGGATACACAATGAGATGGATGTTCATCATCCAGATGCACCTGTCATACGTAGATGTTCAATATGTAGACAAACAGGTCATAACATGAACACTTGTCCAAACTCGTATTCATGAGGAGATTGTTGTCATAATTTTATTTGATGTGTACTAGTTATTATTGTTTATATATTTTATTTGATGTGTACTTGTCCAAACTCATAATTTATTTGATGTGTACTGATAAAAGTATAAAAAATTGCATAATTAAAAAGGTAAAATACATCACTAAAAATATAAAAGAAATAATATCTAACGAGTGTCATCATTATCGTTTGTTGCTTCATCATTTAAGTCGAACAGGCAAGGAGATGGATTAAAAAACCGGTCAACTGATTGAGCTGTATCTTGAAATTGAGGGTAATAAGGTAACGGGGAAGAATGGTAAAATGATTGTTGATAACTATTATCAGGGCTTTGATAAGGATTTGACGGCCCCCCTTCTTCAAAATTCTGGGTCCCCATTTGACTAAAATGTGGAAACTGAGTATTTGAGGTACCACCATAAAAAAAATCTTGGTTGCCCATTTGGCTAAAAAAGGGGGAGTCAAACTGTTGTTCCGTGAAATCCCTTTGTCCTATCATATTCTGTTGCACAACAACATTATCATCACCAACCTGTCTACCAACCCGCCCTCGTCCTCTACCCCTTCTGGGTAAACGTTGTGGGACAGGAGGAAGTTGAGTTTCATCAACATTCTGTGTCACATGCGTTGGTAGATAACTTATATGGTTTGCATGTGCCAAATCCATATAACGGCTCGCCATATTCCTCCCCGTTTCATCCCCTGGTCTTTGATAAAACTGACTCATCCCATCCATCTATAAATAACATCATGAAAGATTAATTTAAAAATAATAATAATAACAATAATAATAATAAAATTATTAATAATAATACCATCATTCTCAATCTTTGTCCATCATTTTGGAAGCCATGAGGGTTCGTGTCTTGATGAGCCGGGTTTGTTGTATACACAACAGTACGTTCTAGATACCACCTCATGTATGCTTCAGAAGCAATTGGCGAATCAGTATACGCTTCATTAGCAATTGAATTATGCCGAGACGCCCATGCTTGAACAAAGATATTATGATGTTGTAACCAGTTTTTATTTCTACCCACCTTTACGAGCAGTCGAATGTAGATTTGTATGTTGCTCCCGGGTTAGTAACACACTTGTAGGGATTGGTTGAAACATTCCAAACTGTCTTAAAACCCTACTTGGAATGTGAGGCTCAACAACTTCCCAACATATAAGGTATGTGTCACTTCTCCAGCTTTGATGTCCACTTGTGCAGATATCAGGTAGAAGGTGGATAATATTATCATAAGGCCTCCAATTGAACTAATATAAATATGAATTAATATGTTTACAAAATGTTAATATATACAAAATAATATCAAATTAATATTAATACCGTGGCCTCGCTTAATGAATGCAGCTGAGATCGATACGCACTCAAACAGTGCGGAGTGGTGTTTACATAACTAAGTTCACCATTCCATCTGTAATGAAGTTTTTAAATATACCAGGTTAAGTAGAATAAATATAAGATTACAGATAAATAGTTAATACATAAGTTTTTTAAACATACCGTGCACCATATGGTAACCTGAAATCAATAGATCTCGTATTCTTGGGACACATAGTAGGTAATCTTTCCCATGCCCATAATTGCAACAAGAATAAAGGTCCACCAACTTCTCGATTTATGACACTCGTTGCCTTACATAACTGTCTATACAAAAATGCTAAAACTACACTTCCCCAACTAAGTCTACCACAGTTATTTAAGTTTTTAATATGACTTAAATAATTTACGTGCACCCAGTTGCTAGAAGTATCAGGAAATAAAGTGGCACCAATCATAAAAATAAAATTAATCTAGCTCGTTGAATACACTGAAAATCAGTGGCATTATCAGAAAATGGTTTTATTATTTCATTTAAAATAAACCTTAGGTTTAACTTATAACCACTTACAGCGCTTGTAGCGAGTGTACAACCGGTTAAATACTCAAACCTTATTATAATTTCAGATGCACTCATAACATAATCAGTGCTAGAAACAACATCACCTTCAACCGGCAAACCCCATAAAACTTGAATATCTTGAAGGGTTATTGTGGTCTCTCCAACCGGTAAATGAAATGTGTGTGTCTCTGGCCTCCATCTCTCCACTAAAGTTGAAATAAGAGCACGATCAAGTTTTCGATAACCACACTTGATCACACCCGCAAACCAGCCAACCTTATGTATCTCATAACATTTTCAGTGATAGGCACTTCATTAATGTAATCCCAAAAAGCTTTATCACCTCGTCTAGCACGTAAAATTCCTTCATCGCTTTCTGGATCTCGAAAATAATAATCAGCTCTATGTTGACCACTTAAAAATAATAAATCGTTATTTAATGGACCGGGTGTAATTCTCCAGCTCATTTTTGATTTTTGAAATGAAATATAAAATTCTAGAAATATTAGGTTTTAATAGTGAGAATTTGGATTTTGAAACGAATTGTGAGAAGAAAGCTAAATAAATAGAGGAAGGGCTTGGACCGGTCAAAAAGTCAGAAGCCGCCCTTCCCAAGGGCGTGTTCTTCTGCATTTTGTCAGCCGTCGATATGAGGTGTGTTGGTAGATCGGATGGTCTATATTTAATGGAGAACCCGCCCTTCCCAATGGCGTGGTCTCTCCTGTCACATTTAATGCACACACACCTGCACACACAAAAACAAAATGCACGGAGTTCGAGTGGCAGAACCCGCCCCTGCCAAGGGCGGGGACCCTTAAGTCAACTCCCGACAAGATTTACCCCTCTTGTCAATATCAACTCTAAAAAAACACTATTTTTAAAAAAAATTCGGTTAAATAGAAAGGCACATAAAATGACGGAAATACCCCCGACACTATTCATCGATTTGGTTTTTTTTATAGTATATAATAATTTCTTATATCAATAATTTAACTAGAAGTTTTAGAAATATATTTTTAATATAATTTTTAAATTAAAACATGCATTTATCTGATACTTGATTAATATTTATATTTAATCTTTGAAGCATATTAAGTAATATGTTATTATATATATTAAAATTTAGTAATGAATATCAGAAATTTTAAATACCCAAAATGTCCTTGAAAATGTCTTAAAATAAACTAAAATGTTAAATTCTCTTATATATTTAAAATAGAAGTTAATGAACAGTAGAATGAGTGTATTTTTGGGTGTTTAATCGAAGTTACACGCGTCCTCCTTACACCTGCACCACCGACGAATACCAAAATAATCAAAGATACACGAGTCCTCCATACACCTCCTACACCTGCACCAACGACAGACACCAAAAGCTTTACAGAGAAAGTGAGAGAGGAAAGAGCCATCGCTCGCTCGCTCTCTCTCTCTCTACGATTTCCGGTGATGATGGTATTAGGTGTGGCGGCTTCCTAAGATGGAGCGGTGGTCGCTAAGAGTGTGCGGCAAGGATTTTGGGCGGCGATGCTGGTTATGATGATGACAGTGTTTAGGAATTAGGAGTGCAACCGACGGTTTTGGTGGAGTTGATTACAGTTTGTTGCGAGGGGTCAAGAAGGTGCTTGTTTGTAATAAGGAAATGCATTATAAGGTGATATCTATTTACTATAATAAAAGAAGGTTTTGAGTTGTCACTTGTCACAATATTAGACCTCCTAAATTTAGTTTTCCCGCTTCTCTCTCGTATTAAATGCTTACATTAACTACTAATTATATTATTTAATTGTTTTTGAGATTAAAATAGCTTTTAATAAAAAAAAAGTTCTTTTTAAAAATATAATTTCTAAAGAAACAATCTTTCGTATAACATAAGTAACTTTTTAAAACATCAAACTTTTTTAAAATACAAAATATTTAAAATCAGTGTTTTTAGAAATTAATTTTTTATGAACCATAAAATTTAAAATTGAAAGTTATAATAAGAAATATTTAAATTTACATTTTTTAAAACGTTTTTATTTAGAACGAATTTTTTAAAAATTTTTAGGTAAAAATATTTAAAAGAAAGTTCAAAGAAAAGAATATCATTATTTTATTACTTATATTCTTTACTTATACGTAATTTTAATCATATCATATCTCAAAATATCATATTATAGTTAACAATTTTTTGTTACTAATTATTTAATATATATTTTTTCAACTTGTGTAATACATGGAGTATGATCTGGTTGTCGAGACTCGATCAAAAACAATTTAATTTATCGGTCTTAGCTCTCTTTATTGTGCAAGGGTAAGTAAGGTCGTCTTCTTCTCAGGGAATATATGGAAGTGTTTAATTAACGTGAGCCGATTAACTAAAGACTCAAACTTTATAATTAAAAATTGAAACTTGGAATGGATTAATGAACACAATTGCATAAATCAACAAACTTGATAACGAACTTAATTAAATAACGAAAAACAATCACTTCCAGGTTTCTAATTCTGCAAGATCAACAAACGGTACTTTTTGAATTAGGGTTTGTAAGAAACAATACTTCTAGATCTTAGCTCTTGATTAAAGTGACAATAAAAAACAATCTTTTAATACTCGTTCATTCACAATGTTACCAATTCACTTATATCACGTTGCCTACTTTTCTTAATGAGTTCACGATGCAAGGAAATCGAAAAACTGATAATAATGCAAACAACTATATTTATAAGTAACTTGTTTAAATCAATCAAAACATAATGTTGCAGTCAATAGATCATGTTAATATAAAAATCTAATCAATCATACCACGTCTCACTTTACAAGAATCGTACTCCCGAAAGCAACCAGAGAACCTAGCCACGCATCAAGATATTCGTTCAATCTTCAATTTTGACTTGGAGAATGTTTGTGGATGATTTGGGGAGCCTTAGAACACTAAAAATCACCTAAAGTTCATCTCTTTTCTTCTCTCCAGAAATTCTAGATCGAATTAGGGTTCTTTTGGCTTAAATAAACTTGCTTCCACAAAATCCTGGTGTTAGTTCAGCCATCGACATATGATACGCCCAAGGCGGTGTATCATACGCCCCTTCAGCTTTCCTACGCCCAACGTTCTGAAATTTTGGTCAAATACGCCCATAAATACGCCACCAATACGCCGTCAATACGCCGACCGGCGTATGATACGCCTAGGGCGGCGTATCATACGCCGGGCCCCTATAAAAATTTTATTTTCCCATGTAACTTTTCACGAGCTTTCCGTTGACAGGTTGTGGCCCCGTAACTCTTTTCCTAGCCCACCAAGTTATGCCCATTTTAAGTTACCATGGTTTTGAACCTTCGGTTTTTGCATTTCTTCACTTCTCGGGCTCTGATTTCCATCCCGCTTCTTCCATACTCTTCATGTTTCATCAAACTTAGTTTCGGTTTCCCGTTTTGCATCTTTGCATCCAAAATAAGATTTCTTTATCTCCAATCACTTATAATCCAAAACACGAACAACTTGAACTTGTTCTACCATACTCATGATGTAAAATCAAACATTTAGATCAATTAAACACCAAATTATTGACACGTGATCACATCCCCACACTTAACCTTTTGTTTGTCCTCAAACAAACTTACTTGCACACTTCTCCCTAATTAAGCACACATGCCACATTATCACTACCTTAAATAAGTAGATCCCAAGACATGCTTAGTTTTCAACTTCATGATGTAATATTCAAAACCTAATCATTCAATACTATTTTCATTTGAAATCTTTGGTTGACATATACTCACTTTTTGCTTCAAACATTCATGCTTTCACATTCCTCATAATAAACACTCCTCTTAGTTTATTTTGTGAACTAGTGATGATATACTAGTGTTTATGGAGCTCTCAAACCACGAATGCACATACTAATCATAAGCTCGTATATTAATCAAATCGTCATCAATTGACACAATATAATACAAAAATCAAGAGGTCTTCTTAGGTGGTAATGTTAGGCTAGGGTTTAAGGTGGGATTGAAAAGGATTTTAGAGTGGCTAACGGAGAATAAAGTCCAACTTAAACACACTAGATGTGTCATTTATCACTCTTATTCTTTTGCTTGCACTACTTGTACACTTTTTCACACAATTTTTGGTTGCTTCATATTTTGGTTATTTTGACCTCATATTTAGCTCTTTTTTTCTATTTTTTTCTCAAGAATAACCTTACTATGATTGAACTACTATTGACATGACTCTTTCAAATATGTTATGGATTGGACTTCATCCCCTAAGGTTCCATAAAAAGACTAAGGCTTGTGGGTTTATTGTTTTGGCTTGAAACGACAAGTTGGGGCTCAACATGGTATCTATAGGGAGATTTTGTTGGTATGGAATTGAAAAGAAAGGTTTAAACAAATGGTTCAATCCTAATGCCTCTATCATATTTATGCACACATTGGTCTATGATCTTGATATGTATCAATCACACGAGTTCTAACTCGGATGCACACCATGGATTCCCTCTTTATGTAAAGAAATAAAGTAACTCATAGTATACTATGAGTCTCTCAATTAGGCTCAACTCTCATGGAAACGGTGGAAAGAGGTAATAAAACGTGTAGCATGTATGTTATCTACATACAATCGGTTTGTTACACCACCTAGGACTTCACCTACTTTTATGAAGATTCATGATTAGGGTACATTACTTAATTTTCAAAATAAACATGCCAAAGGATCCATAAGTGCACAAACCAGTAACAATAAGCCATGTATGCAAAAGTTTGAGTTCCATGTACACTTAAGTTTACTTAAGAAGTTATTTTCCACATTTTTGTATCAAAAAGGTTCAAAAGTTTCAAATGTTGTTTCAATTCAATTCTTCCAATGCTTCCCTTATCCCTACACGTGAGATACATTGTCCCCAGTGTATGGTTTAAAACATGAATAAACATGCTAATTATTAATAAGCAAGATAAGGAAGGAGTACATAGACTTGATCATTAGTGAGAGCTTTTACTAAGGGACTTGTGCTTCCCCACACTTGAGTGCTTGCGTCTTGTGCATGATTAAACTAGCTAAAAACAATACAAAACAAAGGACATAAAACTAATAAATGAAGTAAAACTCACTTTCTAGGATCACGGTTGCATTTAGCATATGCAACAAGCCTTTAAACCCCTCGGTAGACCCGAGCGGACGAGTTGTAGTCTCGTGAGGGTTTATAGTGAACACACCCAAAAAGTTCTTGGGTTACCTCCCGCAAGCGCTAAGTTTTAGGTCTTCAGCTAGACTTTACCTGCGACCACTTATGGTGGTCGTATTAAACATTTTCGTGCCACATTACTAACAAATGCTCGATGGTAGACATACCGAATCTCTAATTTCTTTTTCACGGTCTCCCTGTCTCTTGAATCAATGGTTGACATCCTAAATCCACATTTTACCATCGAGATGCAAATGTATGCATGGTAGTTCACATGTCGGGTCCACACCTTCTTTCCTGTCCTTGGCATGTCTATAGAATCGTTGTGAGCTCTCCTTTAAATAATTGTCCGATGTTCTCTAAACTCACCTTTCTCTTCTTCGAACACGAGCCATTATCTCCCGCTTTGTCAAATTGAATAATAAATATAGAAGGATTATCACAACCACATAGCAATATCTTAGTCTTGTTTGTTAGGAGGTGTTATGCCATTTATTAAGTTTAAACATTCAACTCTTTGCTCTAAAACATCCTTATTCACTTCATCATCATAAGCATCAACCACCACTTGTTCTACATAGGGCTCTTCAACAACTAAAGGAATTTGTGTTGTATTAATCTCCATGACTTCATCATCAACTTTAAAAGATGGTGAGATTATCTCTTCTAATTCTATTTTCAACAATAAGCATCTCGCTTGATAGTCAAGTAGTCAAATCGTTGTTGATCTGAAAGATGATGTTGTGACAACAACTTATCGATCTCGGGCAATACCAACTCTAATCGAGCAATAGTTTCCTCCTCATCAGATTGATACATATTTTGAACATGCTCAACATCTTGGATAACATTTTCTTGTTTAGGAAATTGACATTGATTATGATCCTCGTATGTCACCTTAGAGTATTCTTGATGATAGTGGTTATAATTCTCCCGATAACTTGAGCTTTATGTCATCTCTGGTTTATAGTTGTTGCAATCCCAATCTTGCTAAAAGTTGTAATTTACCTCTGATTGATAATATCCATCATAATATGGAGAGGATGACTCGCAGTATGGATAAGATGATGGTACATCATCATAATAGACATCCAATAAATATAGTCTTCTTCTCGCATCTTCACACTTTTGCAAGTACTCAGGAAAATGATCTCGCGTGTGAAGTGGACATCCGCAATCGGTACATGAATAATAAACTCGATTCATGGTGAGGTTTAACTTCTTTAGAGTAACCTACAAGACATAAAATAAAACACCCAGCGTAGCACCGCACAATACAAAAGAAAAGAAAACAAAAGATAACTAAAAAAATTAACAAAAAAATAACACTTGGTGCACTAATTCCCTGGCAATGGCGCCATTTTGATCTGGTTGTCGAGACTCGATCAAATACAATTTAATTTATCGGTTTTAGCTACCTTTATTGTGCAAGGGTAAGTAAGATCGTCTCCTTAGGGAATATGTGAAAAATGTTTAATTAACGTGACCCGATTAACTAAAAGACTCAAACTTTATAATTAAAAACTGAAACTTGGAATGGATTAATGAACACAATTGCGTAAATCAACAAACTTGATAACGAACTTAATTAAATAACAAAAAACAATCACTTCCAGGTTTCCAATTCTGCAATATCAACAAATGGTACTTTTAAAATTAGGGTTTGTAAGAAACAATAATTCAAGATCTTAGCTTTTGATTAAAGTAACAACAAAGAAACAATTTTTTAATACTCGTTCATTCACAATGTTACGAATTCACTTATATCACGTTGCCTACTTTTGTTAATGAGTTCACGATGCAAAGAAAACGAAAAACTGATAATCAAGCAAACAATTTTATTTATAAGTAACTTGTTTAAATCAATCAAAACATAATGTTGCAGTCAATAGATCAATGTTTAATACAAAAACCACATCAATCATACCAATCGTCTCACTTTACAAGAATCGTACTCCCAAAAGCAATCAAGAGAACCTAGCCACGCATCGTCTTCGTTCAATCTTCAATTTTGACTTGGAGAATGTTTGTGGATGATTTAGGGAGCCTTAGAACACCAAAAATCACCTAAAGTTCATCACTTTTCATCTCCAAGAAGTTCTAGATCAAATTAGGGTTGTTTTGACTTAAATAAACTTGAAATTCCACAAAATCCTGGTGTTAGTTCAGCCACCAGCGTATGATACGCCCAGGGCGGCGTATCATATGCCCCCTCAGCTTTCCTACACCCAACTTTCTGAAATTTTGCTCAAATACGCCCATAAATACGACGCCAATACGCCGACCGGCGTATGATACGCCCAGGGCGGCGTATCATATGCCGAGCCCCTGTAAAATTTTTATTTTCACATGTAACTTTTCACGAGCTTTCCGTTGATAGGTCGTGGCCCCGTAATTCTTTTCCTAGCCCAAGTTACGCCCATTTTAAGTTACAATGGTCTCGAACCTTTGGTTTTTGCATTTTTTCACTTCTCGGGCTCTGATTTCCATCCCGCTTCTTTCATACTCTTCATGTTTTACCAAACTTAGTTCTGGTTTCCCGTTTTGCATCTTTGCATCCAAAATAAGCTTCGTTTAGCCTCAATCACCTATAATCCAAAACACGAACAACTTGAACTTGTTCACCATAATCATGATGTAAAATCAAACATTTAGATTAATTAAACACCAAATTATCGACACGTGATCAGAGTACTAACCTAGTAGATTAATAACAATGACATTTTTATTATTTTAATGTATTATTTTATTATTAAAGACATAACTAAGGTAGTTTTAAATAAAAAGAGTAAGTGCCTAGATAATTTTAATAAAAAACGAGATGATACATTGTAATTGACTATTTCTAGATAGTTATAAGTACGATCCAGATTCCTTAAGACCCTTAAAAACACTAAATAAAGGTTTGAAAGGATATTCATTCTCACGCGACACTTTAAATATAAAAACTACACAGCTATACTAAGATCAAGCGGATTAGATGTTAAACAATAGCAACATAAGGCTATCTGTGAGGAGGAGTAATTATGTGTTCATAATTTCTTATCACGGTGGGAATTACCCCAACCCACCCCACCCAATAAAAAAACCATGATAGTGGCGTGATTGCCTTAAGAGTTGTTTGACAATTTATGAATGATTATGTGTTGAATCAATAAGAGGTCTGAACTATTAAGAGGTCTGAACTATTAAGAGGTTTGAACCATTAAGAGTTAGTATATCGCTTAACTATTGTAACACCCGGAAATTTTCTTTGAAGCCGACGAAAGAAGAAAAATAAATAAAGTCCAAAGTCGAGGGACCAAAGTCGCCAACGAGAGAAACTTCGATGAATGGGAGTATAAAAGGGGGAAGACACCCCATTCTTGCCATTTTTTCCAAGCCAGAGAGGGAGAAGAAAAGGAGAAAAAGAGGAGAAAAGCTTGGTTCGGGTGGATTCGAGCGTGGAAATCGTGGTGTAGCGGGTCAAATCAAAGCTCTATTCGACGGGATAGTTTTTGTGAGTTCTAGGACCCCTCTTTTACACGTTTTTGAATGATTTTGGGGCTGGAACACATCTGAAAACCCTTTTTCGAGTTTTTGGGTGTAACCCCGTTTATGTATGTATGTGTATGTGTATGACTCGTTTGGGGCTTGATTTCATGCTTGATTATACTTGAATGATGTCGTGGTATGCTTCCCTAAGGTTTAGAATGGTTTATTTGAGCTTAAAAGAGGTTTAGAAGAGTTTGGAGGCCGAAATCGTCGGCTGCAGTTCGGGATGAACTGCATTCTGCGCACAGCTAGGGTTATGCGACTAGAGGCCCATACGACCGAATGGCATGCGACTTGGTCCATATGCACGACAAGAGTGCGACTGAGGTTCATTCATATATGAGTAATGCGACTGAGGGTCATACGTATGAGGGCTATGCGACTGGAGGAAATGCGAATGAGGGTCATACGACTGAATGAAATGCGAATGAGGGTCATGCGACTGAAGGTCATGCGACTGAAGTCCATACACCTGTGAGTCGTGCGATTGAGGTCCATACGCACAAAAGGTGTGCGACTGAGGGCCATTCGCATGAAGATTATGCGACTGAGGTCCATACGCCCAGATGTCATGCGGCTTAGCTTCATTCGCGTGGGAAGCATGCTATTGGAGGCTATGCGACTGGAGGTCCATTCGCCTGAGTGTTTTCATACGCATGAGAGACCATGCGACCGAATAGGGTCCATACGCCCGAATGACCTAAGTATTGTCTGATTTTCGGGAAGTGCAGACGTAGGCGCGGATCTTTGGGGTTGTAGATGATGTGATGGGCATGGATGATGTAAAATTATTTATGATGATGAGCTGATGATGATGATGATGATGCGATGCATACTGACGTGTGATGCCTTATAGTTATGTGTGATGCGATGCGCGTGATTCGTGTGATGTTTGATGTTGTGTGAATGTGTGATGTTGTATGTTATGCATGATGTATGTTATAGGTGTGTGATGTTGCCTTGTGTGATTGATGATTTATGTTGTTATGTTCCTATATTATTATTTATGATTATCTTCCAGTGGGTGTGCGATGTACGTTAATGAATGTAATTAAAGTATTATGTAACGTAAAGTGGAAGATAATAAAAAGGAATGTAATGAATGAATGCAAGCATGAACGAACAAATGAGAGTAAGGATGACTTGCGAAAGAAGAAAGGAGGTTCACGACTCATTGAGAGTTGTTAGCTCAACTGTGTGTGTATTATAGCGTGCGATCTTGGCTTACTCATAAGGGGACATAGACACAGCAGGGAGTCCAGTTTTAGTAGCTGCTCCGATACGTGCGATGTGGTATTTACTGTGTGCTATGTAGTGTGCGATTTTGGCTGCCTCATGTGGTTTATGATGCGAAGGTGCGATTTGAGCGAGAGTGCGGTATGTATGAAATGATCGAACGTAAGAAAAGACGTTATAACGAATGAAGCGAATGATAAAGTACCGTGCGATGATTAATGAATGAATAATGTAACGAACGTAATGGAAGATAATAATTATATTATCTGTATGTATGTATGTTGTGTGATCGCGTACGAAGTTAACTAATGGTTTTATAAAGGAAGTAAAGTATGTTTTATTTAAAACTAGAACTCACTCAGCAACGCTGACTTTGATGTGTTTCCAGTTGGCAGGTATGTTGCTGAGGATGACACGGGGCGACTACTCAGTTCTTTTGGGATGACATCTAATGTTATAATGCTTCTGTAATGAAATGAAAATGATATTGTGTAATGAACTGTTGTATTATTCTGCAAAAGCATTTTGATAAAATGAAATTATTGTTTTTAATGTTTCCGCTGCAACGCTTTTATGTAAGATGATAAAATATATGTTTTATGTGCGATAAATGACCAGCTGTAAGCGTCCCGGGAACGGGGCCTTACAACTATTTAATGGCAAATGTCTGACCAATTCAGATTAGATGTTTTAACCATTCAGCATTAGTATAATGCTTAACCATTCAGAGGCAAATGTCTGAACCATTCAGACATTTGCTCGCAAAACAATCAGTCTTAACCATTAAGTGTTGAACCATTTAGACATCTGAACCATTAAGAGATTGAAACAAATAGCCCCTTAGGCATTAGTGGCTTTAAGGTGGTGTTGATCAAAAGTAGCCATTGAGGCATTTAATCATCAATTATTTTTCACCTAAAATAGTTGTTGTCTATTTAATTAAAAATATTATCAATTTTTATAGACTATTTGTTTCACTAAATACTTTTTATTATAAAAATCACTCTTAAATTCTCTTCTACCTACTATAAATCAATTCAACAATTCTTACAACCAACTTCCTTGCAACACGAACCAACCCATAAACCCGCACCAACCCATCAACCCCCAAACCAAATGCAATACAAAGTTTTCAGCCCAAACCTTTGTTACCGGCCACAACACAATCATCACTAATGGCCATATTTGCTAATTTGAACCAGTTTCGAATCGGAGGATTTTCTAGGTATGCCCATCCGACCTCAACGATCACCCTGCTTAGAAGTTTTTTCAAAAACCCAACGAGGTACGACACTCAATGCTTTTCAAGTCCAAAACACCACTAAATTTCATTATACATGAGGATATACTTTAAGCATTACCAGGATTAGCTTAGATATGAACTAAGTTATGATCCATTAATAATCATGAACGTAATAAAGATCATGCCAACAACCTAAAAGTTCACATTTCATATGTGAATCTCATTATCATCTTATAAAAAAAAAAAAGTTCATAAAATCCTTTTCCTATTCTATAAAATAAAAACTTAAAACGAGCATTTATTATATAGAAACTATAATAAAGTGTTAAGTCTTAGAATCTAGATTAAACAACCAATATAGAAACTCTCTATTTTTTTTATTTCTTATCACACACATCTCTTAATACATCTAAATTTAATAGAAACCTACAACACATCATATTACAATGCACCATTGTAATTCTTGTAATAACCTATTAAATCATATGACAATATTAATCAAGCAAAAAAGAAAATACATTCAAGACTTAATTACATGGGTGGTCCCTATGGTATGCTCTGATTTCACTTTTGGTCTCTAACTCTCGGAAATTACAAGGTTGGTCCAAAACTTTGCATAAACGTAACATCTTTGGTCCCTGAATTGGATGGACGTTATTTTTTCTGTTAATTTTTATAAAAATGACTATACTACCCTTGAAAAAACAAAATAATTAAATATCACAGGGAATAACGTCCATAACCCACCACCCCTTGTTTCTCTCTCTTCTTAGAATCACCACCGCCGGAACGCCATCCACCACCACCGGCATCACCAAAGCCACCTCATCTGTTCACCTGAATCACTCCAGACCCACCACCCCCACCACCATCCTTGTTTTGACCATATGCCTAAGATCCATCGGACCACCGCCATTCACGCCCCCATTCTTCCCTGCTGCAATACTTTGATTTTAATACCCACCATGGTCATAGGGAGTTTTGAGCGGTTTAGGGGTTTACGAGTTACCCATTAGTCGGCACAAGTTTGGATATCCATAGATTTGGCCGATTTAGGTGGTTATGAGCAATGGTTATGGACCTTAACGGGAAAACTAGAACCTCGTTGAGGAGTCGATGATGTTAGGATGGTTATTGTAAAGGGATGAAAGTCTGGTTGTGTGAGTTATGGTGCTAGCTGGAGAAGACAAACCGTGGTCGGAGAAGACGAATCGGAATGATGGTGATGGCAGAAGAACACAACCGGCGATTGTGAGGTTTGACCATTCAAGGGGGTGGGTGACAACCATTGAAATAGGCCCACTAATTTATTACTTTATCTTCTTTATTAAGGGTATTTCAGTCATTTTACATACACTTAACGGAAAAAGTTAACGTCCATCCAACTCAGGGACTAAGGATGTTACGTTTATTCAAAGTTTTGGACCAACCTTGTAATTTTCAAGAGCTAGAAAACAAAAGTAAAATCAGAACATACCACAGGGACCACCCGTGTAGTTAAGTCTACATTCAATTATGCTATCCTCGTTAATTTATTTGAACTAGATAACTTTTTAATGCAAAGCAAAACCCATACCTCTCCATTATCAAATTACACCTTACCACAATTATTTTAATCTAGCAAGTACCACCTCACCTCACACCACCCCCCTTATGTAGTGGAATTGTAATTTCATGATCAATAACTTCAAAGACTTAGAGTTACATATGGATTTTATATCGAAACTATTTAAGGGTTCTATTTAAACGTTCAATTGTATTAAACTCAGTATAAAAAAATGATGTATGAATTTAAGTGAGTTTTCTTGATCGGCCAAATTGTACAGGAATTTGTTTTCTGGTTGGGATAGGGCAAACTACCAAAGGCAATTTTCATGTTTAAATTGAACAATTTTTACATTGAATTTCACAACTCAACCCCAACCGCAAGTTCTGCTCCTTGGACCCCGTTAGAGGGTTACGTCCCTTAGACCACGCCAGAGGCTTCCACCCATTGGACCTTGCTACCGAGGGTGCTACCTCCGGACCCTCACCAAGGACGTTATGCCCTAAGAAAACAATGAAGTTTTAATACTGAAGATCACAATAAACTCAAACGTGCAATTCACACCTCTAAGCTGACCTGACGGCTTAACCTTAGCCATAGTCAGGCATTGGCCGGGACCCTTGCCAAGGAAGCTTTGCTCCCCTTAAAACCCTCGTTGCTTAGGGGCTCCACTAAGAAATAGTGAACTTCTAATGCCGAAAATCACAATATATGAAACTAATCAATTCAATTATACTAAAATATGTAACATCCTATACCCATCTTTTCTTAAACATAAGGGGCCGAAACCCCCTCCCACACCTCCATTTCATTTCTATAAGTTCACAAGAAACCTCTATTGCTTTCTCTCACTTGTTAATGATGACCCCTTTTGATTCAATCGATCCATAATATCAGTTGAATTATTTAGGATTTTAAATTAAGGTTGGGTTAATATACATAAATTGTTGTACAATGAGGATTATTAAACAAAGGAAGCTAGCGTGCGGGATGCACGGTCGCGTGGGTCCTTTGAATGATTGATAATTACATCAACACATGCAACACCAGATCTAACATTATATACTTAATTCATTCTTTATTTAATCTGTTTTATATGCCCTTAATCATAAACATTTATGTTTAAGGATTAATAACCCAAAAATGGAACGTAAACATAGTATCACTTGGTATTTAATATTCACTTAATCATTAAAATATGCAAAAGAAATGGTTTGGTGTATGTTAATTATTTAGTTTAATATTATTCAATGATAATCGAAAATTTTCACTTATTAACTCTAATTCTAACTTACGTTATATGAAAAAATCTCTATTTTTAGTGTCATAGTAATTGAGGCCATAAACTACTTTGAGAATTTCTTCAAGTCTTAACCATAATCGAGAGAATATACCAAACTAAACACGATTATAGTAATAAACATTTATGTACTCTACTGGTTTTAGTAAACTCGTGTATTACATGGGTTGAACAAGTTAAATATTAAATATAATAAAATTTTATTAATTATAAAATAATATTATAAGTTAAGATATCATTGAAATTATGTATATACTATAACTAATAATTAATGATATCAATTTTTATAAATTTTTTGTTTTTTTTTAAAAAAAAATTAACATTTTGTTTCAAAACAAATCTTTTTAATTTTTTTTTAATTTCCTTACTATAACTCTCAATTTTAATAATTTTGGTTTATAATTTACTTTTTAAAGACACCAAATTTAAAATATTTTGTATTATTAAAAGCTTGATGTTTTAGAAAAACTATTATTTTATAAAAAATATTTCTTATAAATAACACTTATAAACAGATTTATTTCTTAACTAAAAAACTATTTATAATCTAATAAATAAATTAAATAATATTATTGGTATTAATTTGTTATTTAATAGGAGAGAGAATCGGATAAATTTTAGTGAGTAAGAATGTAATGGTACCACGTGTCATTCTAATTATTTTTTTATTAGGGCAGAAAGATTTTAAAAAAGCTTAATATATTCACCATATCATTTAAAGCTTTCAAATGTCTAATCTTTATGAGAAGATGTTTTAACACCTTAAAGTTGACCAAATTCAAATTTTTGAACGGTTACATGTTACCCTAAATGCCAGACTTTATTTAATCTACACCACAACTATTTTCATTAGCTAGTTATAGACAAGGTTTAAACTCTTAATCTAAGGAGAGCAATCAAATTCAATTAGTTTTCCTTTTAGCTTAATTTTCAATCAAGTGGCCTAATGATTATTTTTTATCTACATAACTAAATCATTTGTAATAATGTAATATCAACATTAATTATATTGTGTTTAAGCACCTAATATGATTTTTGAGGTACATCTCATTTTCAACCTAACTTAACTTTCAAATTGTTTTTCAAAACTCATCTAAATGAGTTTGGTCGCATTTCTTATCAGATTTTAAATTTGAAACACTTGTGAAGTATAAGTAATGAGTCAAAACCATTTGTTCTAAAGAATATATCTCTTAGACAGACAGAAAGGGGCATTCTTCTTCAAGCGAACAAAAATCCACTCATATAGCATCAAAACCTTTTGATGAGTTTGGAAACTTTATCATATGATCCATACTTATTGCTATCATTTTCACATTCAATTTAATAGATGCTGGATCTTTATGTGTGGCTTTGATATTCAACTTTTTTGTTTGCAACAATGTTATTAGGATTGAATCCATTGCCTTCTTTCATTATATACCCTTCATTATATATTCAAATACAATATTGATCTAAATATGAACATAAATACATAATCAACAAGAATATATCTATCCAATAAGTGAGAGATGATTATGCTAGTAATTGTATCTATTATACCCCGCGATTGAAGCCAGAGGAGATCGAATGCTTAATTGTAACAAAAAGCTTCAAAAAGAACCCATGGTAACCCATTAGTGAACATGTCATGATGTGATACCATGATAGAAACATGTAGAAACCGAACATGATTGTGTTAAACTTGTTCTTTAGTAAAGTGTATATGTAACTCAATGTGTTTTGTTCTTTGGTGTTGTACAGGATTACCCGAGAGATAAATGGCACTCATATTGTCGTAATAAATAAGAGTAGCCTGAGTGATAGGCATGTATAGCTCTAGTAATAGGTTTCTAAGCCAACAGGTTTCAATGTCACCCCATGATATTCTGCTTCAGAACTGGATCTGGAAATAGTGGATTGTTTTCTAGAGGACTACGATATAAGAGTGTCACCTAAATAATTGTAGTATATCTAAATATGGAGCATCAAGTGTCTAGACACCCGACCTAGTCAACGTCTGTATAGGATTGGAGAGCATGATTAGAGGATGCGGTTAGATCAATGCCAAAGGATAGGGCTTCTTGGTAGTGTCATTGACATCACTAATTTCCCAGTTTGTAGTACTTTTTCATTAATCATCCCTTAATTCTTTTACTTGAGTTACCTGTAGATCCACTTGCCTATTCTTTCCTATGTTTCCTTCAATGATTGTGTGAGAATGTAAGACATGTATCATACATGATCTAATGCACTTCATTGGCTATTGCCTAGCTAACTAAGGCTTCCAAGGTAAGTCTACCTCTTCATTTCCTTATTTACTATAGGCTTAGGTCCATCAGGCATAGACGTCCTCGTTTTCCTCCTAGTAACTCGTGGTTTATTGGCATGACCACCTTAAGCACCACCCCTAGATCCTTTTCTAAAGGCCATATTTAACTATCTTACAAGATACGAAACACTGTCATTATCTTTTAAGGTAATAGTATAGATCATGAGAGGCAATGATACCTAATATAAGTTTTCTTTTGTAATAATGTGGGTTGTGATTATGTACTTACCTTTCTCTTCATGTCCTAAACATTTTCTATCATGAGTATCATTAATCCATATCCTTAGTTCTATATCAAGTACAAGTGACATCTTGATCACACGAGAGACAGAACATATTTAAGTATTTTAATATTCATATTAACTTTGATTACATGACATGAAGATACCCATTTATATGTATCAATTGTTAATGTTTAGGCATCAGATTACCCAAATCTCTAAAACTATAGTTTGATAACAATTTGTATGGCCCCATTCCCAGGAGTCCTAATAGTATGGTTGCACGTCTTAGCAAAATTCTTAAACTTAAAGTTTCATTTAAGTGGGAGCAAAAAACATATCATAATCATTCAAACATTGTCTATTAGATAATTATTCATTGTCTTTAAAATGTAATAATCAAAGGTAAACAGATTCCAATCTTCTTATGTCGGGGTTGTAATCATCGCATGCCAACCGAATCACTTAGCTTTAGCCTTTCTTGAAGAACTTGGCATGCATACTTAAAAGTCTAACATTGCTAAGTGAGTTCTAGACTTAAGTAAACATGACTTGCTAAATCATACATTACATATCACTAACTCTGGTTGCATCATTTATATCACATCACATGATATTATCATAACATATCATAATCAAATAAGAAACCATGTAGATGTTAGCAGCACCTGCTAACATACATATCCTAACTTTGCCTTTATGGTTCTTGGCCTATAAACCGATAAATTGTATTATTATAATGTCCATATAGTTCTCTGCCCATAAACCACACTTTGCATCATGGTAATGCCCCTATGTTTCTTTACCCAAAGACCAATATGTCGTATTCTAATAATGCCCATATGGTATTGTTATCAACATTTTGTGGATTCATATAGTATTCAAAATTAAGAAGTTATGCAACATAAACTTCTTCATTTTAGTTCCACATAGGAAATAATTTTAGCATCCATATGGTATAACTTAAAATCTTTAGCACATCCAAAGCAAGTGGAATCCTTATATATTTAAATCTAGCAACTAAGCAAAAGTTTTATCATAAACAATGACCTTTTTATTGATTAAATCCTTAGAAACTAACCCAGCTTTGTTCACAGTTACAATACAATCTTCATCCGACTTGAAAGTCTAATTTTGTCAAAGATGGATTGGCCACTAAAAGGAGGAACGAAGTCTAATAGTTGGTTTCTGATGAATAATCTTAATTTTTCATGCATTGTTATAAGAAAACTCTCACCTGCAAAAGCTTCTTTAACAATTTTAGGTTCTAGAGTTAACACAAAGACAATACACAAGCTAATGTTCTGAGCTTTGGATCTAAATGCTCTTGGGTTTAGATATATGAAGTCTTGTTCTATAGGTGGTGTTTAGCTTCCTTAATTGTTAGGGTTTGACTATCCTCTTTAGGAGGAGATGTGTCTAAAGGATTTGGATCCGTGGGTGTTTGGTTCTGAATAATGTGTAGTGCTTCTTCTTCACACACATCATCATCATCATCATCGAAAGGAGGTGACTTAGATGGAGGATTTTCTTCACACGACACATTTTGGGATTCTTTGACCACCATTGTGGATTTGTTAAAGACCCTATAGGCTCTAATATCAATAGAGTATCTAAGAAACACACCTTTATAGGATTTAGGATCAAATTTTCTCAAATGATCTTTGGTGTTAATAATAATACATTTACACCTAAAGACTCTAAGGTGTCTTAAGGAATGCTTTCTTCCCTTGAATATTTCACAAAGGTTTTTATGTAGTATTAGTCTTACTTAAACCCTATTTAGAATATAGCTTACGTTGCTACGCCATCACATCAAAACTTTTAGGGAATATATTATTTAATAGCCATTTGTGAAAACTTAAGAATATAGGTTGTGTTGCTACGACATCAAGATCAATTCAAATCATTATTTTTATTGTAAAATTAACATTATTACAAATACAACATTATGGTCTTTGATATATATGTGCAAATTCGCATGAGTTAAAAAACTAACACATATGTAAAATGTAACCTATACACAAATGCTTACATTTACACATGTAAATATACTATGTGTAAGTTATAGTTTACACATGTGTTAATAATTTAACACATGTGGATTTTCATATATATAAACATAATGTTGTATATAGATAATATTATTATTCGTACAATAAAAATAATGATTTTACTTGATCTTGACTTGTTTTAGTAAGGTGCTGTTTTTTTTTCTGCAGGAAAACGTCTGCAGTCTGCGGACCACATCTGCAGACATCTGCAGCAGAAGAGGTGGACCAAATGTCTGCAGTCTGCAAGAAAAAGACTGTTTGTTCTGTTTAACATCTGCAAAATGCTGAAATATTCTGTAATTAAATTAAATTTCTTTTTTAAACTTAAAAACAACTAATACATTAATATATAAATAAAAGTCATAGAAATACATTAAATATAAATAAAAGTCATACAACATTACAATAATATTCATAAAACCATACGATTACATTTATAAATCGTTTATTCGACATTCTGCATTATCTGCTCAGCAATTTCATCTCTAATTGAGTCATATATTCTCGATCGGATACGGTACCATGTTCTTCAACATCATTTTCTTCAGCATCAATGTGCATATCACAATTTTCAAAGGACACATTGGGTGATCGTATTGTGTAAAAAGTCATCGCTAAGACCCTCTTTCCTTATAAAATTATGCAACGCGAAACATGCAACGGTAATGTTCCTTTGTGTAACCAACGGAAATGGTGCCATCCTCGTCAATATAGGGAACCGTGCTTTCAAAACACCAAACGAACGCTCAATAACGTTTCGTAGTTTTGCATGTGCATGTTTAATTTTTCTTTATCGGTCAATGCACAATTCCTACGAAAATCTCCAAGCCAGTACCTTACATTACGATATGGAGCCATAAATCCTCGTATGTGTGCATAAGTGGCATCACAAAGATAATATTTATCTGTAAAGATATATAAATAATTAGGAAATTAAACTAAAATACCAAACATTTAAAAACAATTTATATACCTGATGGTGGTAACGGGAATGGAGTATTTGTATCTGATAAGGCCTCTGATAATATTCTGGAATCATGTGCTACCCCTTCCCAACCCGCCACAATGAATGTAAAAATCATGTTGAAGTCACAAATTGCTAATACGTTTTGATAACACTCTCCTTTTCTCCTTCTTCTATATAAATCTTGTTTACTAGCAGGGACAACAACATGTATCTGTGTGAATCTAGAGAGGCTGTTGCAACCAAAACCATGTCACTTAGAAGATTTTGAGTACAACATACAAAGGACTTCCGAAGCCAAGTGTGGGACTTCCGAAGGAAGAATGAGCTTTTCCGAAGTCTAAGTGTAAAATACACTTCCAAGGAAAACTCCAACTTCCGAAGATAAAGAAGTTACTTCCGAAGAATCAAGACTTGAAGACAAAGTTCTGAAGTCAACTTCTGAAGTATAAAGAAGTCCTCAAAGCCTCGGAAGCATAGAAGCATCTTCCGAAGTATAAGTAGCTTCGGAAGAACTTGTTCTTCCGAAGCCAGTTAACCTTCGGAAGACACTTCTATTATCCAGTAGACATAAGTATGGTCTGTCTGACAGTCCGCTGCAAATCTCTGATATACTGCATGGCGTTTTCTCAAAAGCCATGTAGTTGACCATACTTTAATCTACTGTTTACCTTTTTATGTTAAGTACAGTTGCCATCTTTAGTTGTTGGTGACAAAAGGTAAGTCATGGACATGTCATGACTACCATATCTTAGATAATACTTTATCTAAGATACCTTAACTATAGCATTGTAGTATATGCTTTAGTCGTAGGTTTCCAGCTGGTATCAAGTATAACCGGCTGTAGGATCTAGTATATATAGTTTCTCATTGTAACTCTTGTTGTATGCTTGTAAGTGTCTTGTAATCTTGAGTTGAGAAGTAATATATACAAGTACCTTGAAAATACTCCTGCTTGTTCCTTTGATTACTTATTATATTATTATCAACTCTTGTTAAAGGCATTGCTTCATCTTGTTTGAGTGATATTATAAGTGAGTTTGAGAGAATTACAAGTGTTAAGTGACAAAACCCGATCCTGCAATTGGTATCAGAGCTTTTTAGGCTCTTGATTGTGAGATCTTACCATCCTAATCAACCAGTTTTTCACTCCTCCTTATACCTCACTCAAAAATGGCCCTCATCAAATCTGAAGTTGAAATGGGAACAATGACCAAAGCTCCCATCATTGACCCTGAAAACTTCAGGTCTTGGAGCAGAAGAATGGAAGGCTTCATCAGATACCAGGATAGCAAGATGTGGCAGTCTATCGTTAATGGCCCTTACAAGCCAAAAGTTGCTAGTGGAAACGGTGCCATGATCGAGAAGGCCGTTGAAGACTACTCCAATGAAGACAGGAAGAAGCTTGACATAGATAGCAATGCTATGACTGTTCTCATGACTGCAATCCCAAACTGAAGATAGGAAGAAGCTCTTGACATAGAAAGCATGCTATGACTGTTCTCATGACTGCAATCCCAAACTCCATCATGGTGGGGTTTGAGCATTGTAAGAAGGATGCACTGAAAATGAAGCAGCAGTTTGAGACTTTCACCTAATGTTTGCTGGAAAGAAGGAAGGAGAAACTTTAGCCAGCAATATTTCAGGTATATGGATCTTATCTCCTCCCTCAATCTGTGGAATCACTCAAGAACTTAGAGACCTTTACCAGAAAGTTCATGAGTGCTCTACCCAATGAGTGGACTTTCTACTGTGTCTCCATTAAGAGAACAGAGAATTAAAACACTCTCACCATGACCGAACTCTATGGGATCCTTGATGGATACCGTTTGGAAATGGAAAGCAAGAAGGGTCACCAAGCAAGCAGACCCTTGAGCCTTCCTGCTAGCAACGCTTTAATGGTTGCTGAAGGCTCAGGTATCTCCCAGTCTCAGCAGTACCTGTCATACACCCAGCAGCCATCTTGTTCATCTGGGCCTTACATCACATTCCCTGAGACTCCAAGGTCTCATCAAGCTCAGCAAAGCTCCTTTCAGGAGGGCTGTGCGTTTGTCTCAGGGAGTGGACACTCCAATGATCATCAATTCTGCTTTGATGATCTTGAGTGCTTCAGTCCAGATGACATAGAGTATGTGGACATTGTCCAGCAAATGGCTCTTCTAACCTACAGAGCGAAGAAGTTCTTTAAGAGAACTGGAAGGCAATTCCCTCAAAACCCAATCACTAGCAAGTTTGGGTTTGACAAAAGCAAGGCTAAGTGTTACAACTGTAACCAGCTTGGCCATTTTGCAAGGGAATGCAAGGCTCCCAAGTCCAACCCGGGAACCTCACAGGCCTCCACACATCCTTCTACACCAAAGCCCAACGGAAGTCAACTGAAACAGCAGCTATGGCTCAAGAAGTTGACTGGAGCTTTATGGTTCAAGATGTGACTCCTGCTCAAGCACTCATGGCAGGAACAGATGAAAATAAGGTATATGAACATCTCTGTACCCCTGCTTGTATTGCTAAGGTTAAATTGTACCAGGACTACAATATGGAAATTAAATCCGATATTGAGTCTTTAAATTGCTAAAATCTGACTTTAAAAGAGCTGAATCTGACTACCAAAAGAAAATTGAGGAGTTAGAGAAAACTGTATCTCTTTTAAAACATGAACACACCAACTACAAGACTCAAATCAAGGATTTAATATCCAAATTGACTGAGGCTCAAGCCCAGCTTGTCACAGCTGAGGCTCAAGCCAGGAAGTATGCTATTTCTGAGCAAAACTTCCAAGCCATACTTGCATCATCCTCTCACTCCAAACTTTGCTATCAAAACAAAAGTGGGTTGGGAACCAATGAAATTGCTCCACCACACTCTTATGAGTCTATAAGACAACCAAGATGTGGTACTGAAGAGCAAGAGGTTCCATCTGTTGACCCACCTTGTAAAGAGTCAAAGAGTGATGCAACTGTGGAGACCATGACCATCACAGGGAAGGAACAGGTAATTGTGCCCTCCCAGGCCAATGATGATCAAACCCTGACCACCAAAGCCAGAAGAAGCAGGGCTAAAGCAGCCAGAAAAACTGCCAAGAAGGTGGCTGAATCCAAGCTGAAGATAGACCCAAAGCAAAAGGGTGTATTCATATCAGCAGGATTCCAGGTGGTTGGACCTTCTGATTCAGGAAAGGAGTATAGTACCAGTACTCCTATCCTACCAAAGGATCAGAAGTTAAAGGGAAAGGTTGCTGATGAGGAGAAAAAGAACAAGAAACAGCAACCCTCCAATTCCCAGAAAATTAACATTGCATGCATAATGTGTGGTCTGCAAAACCACATGGCTAAAGATTGTTACTACAATCCTGCTAGCACACATTATGCAAATAATGTTAAAAGAGAAGGAGTCAGGGAAGGTTTCACATTTGGACCATATCAAATGGTTCAAGTGATGAAAAAGGGAAAGCTTGTTTCCGAAGCAAGGCTTCTCTCGGAAGAAAACTCTTCTTCCGAAAGGAAAAAGGCTTCGGAAGTGAAAGCTGCAAAGACTCACAAAAGAGTCCCCTTGAAACCATCCCAGAAGAAGACTGCTTCGGAAGAAAAGGTGGTGAAGGTCTCTTCCGAAAAGAAAGAAGCTTCGGAAGAATGCCAAGCTACAAAAGCTTCATCAAGCTCATCTTCTATGATCAACCAAGGGATGGAATGGAAGATCAAGGAAGATGCTGTAGCCCAAACCTCTTCTTCAAAGACATCTATTGAACCCCCATGCATAAATTTTGGTTCAATCATGTCACTCTCATTGGAAGAACCCAAGACCAACAAGGCTTGGGTTTCCAATCAAAACTAATTATCTCACCTTATGTGCAGGGACATCCATATGACAAGAATAACAACATTTGGATTGTAGATAGTGGATGCTCCAGGCACATGACAGGGAACAGATCTCTCCTTCAACAATTTCAACATTATGATGGAGGTCCTGTCCAGTTTGGAGGTGAGGCCGGAGGATATATTTCTGGCAGAGGAAGTATATCCAATGGAAAATTAAAAGTTGACAAAGTTAATTTTGTCAAACAGCTTGAACACAACCTGTTAAGTGTTTCTCAGTTTTGTGATCAAAAGCATCAAATGCTTTTCACAGAACATGAGTGCATCATCCTCAAACCTGGGATGACAATTCCTCAGGAATTGGTGCTTCTTAGATCTCCCAGGAGAGGGGATATGTACAAGCTTGATATGAACAATGCTTCCCCAATGGGAGAAGTATCATGCTTTCTTTCCAAAGCTGATAGTGATGAGTCAACACTATGGCATAAACGAATGTGTCATGTCAATTTTAAGACAATGAATAAATTGGCTAAAAATAACTTGGTACATGGTTTGCCTAAAAAGGAATTTTTCTGCAAAGATAACTGTGTTGCTTGCCTGAAAGGGAAACAACACAGGTCTTCTCATAAATCCAAAGTTGTTAACTCTATCACTACTCCATTACACTTATTGCACATGGATCTATTTGGTCCCACAAGTATAATGAGCATTGGAAGGAAATCATATTGCCTTGTGGTAGTTGATGATTTTACTAGATTTACATGGGTATTCTTTTTAAGAACTAAAGATGAAACTGCTGAAACTTTAAAATCTTTTATTCTTAAAATAGAAAATCAAGTTGATCACAAGGTTAAAATAATTAGAAGTGATCAAGGGACTGAGTTTAAGAACTTTGTTCTTGACTCATTTTGTAACTCAAAAGGGATTGCCAGACAATACAGTGCTCCTAGAACTCCTCAACAAAATGGTGTTGCTGAGAGGAGAAATAGGACACTTATTGAGGCTGCTCGGACTATGTTAGCTGATTCAAAGCTGCCTCTAACATTCTGGGCAGAGGCAGTCAGCACTGCATGCTATGTGCAGAACAGAGTTCTTGTAGTAAAGCCACATGGAAAGACCCCTTATGAGTTATGGAACAAGAGGCCACCGTTCATTGGCTTTCTAAGGTCCTTTGGCAGCAGGTGTACCATACTTAACACAAAAGACAATTTGGCAAAATTTGCTGAAAAGTCAGATGATGCCATCTTTGTTGGATATTCCTCCTATTCTAAAGCATACAGGGTTTATAATATTAAAAACCAACAATTTGAGGAATCCTCCAACATTGTAGTTAATGAGCACACTCCTTGTGTTAGGGGGAATGGCCCTGATCATATTTTGATTTAGAATTGTTTCCAAACTATTCTAAACCATCTTGTGAGAATGTTTCAGCTGGAACAGGTGCTCAAAGCAATTCTGATGAAGATCAACTGTTTGAGCTTCCCAGACCTGCTCCAAGTTCTCCAAGAGCAACAACAAATCAAGTTCCCACTATTGAAAGATCTGACAGTATAACCATTTCAAGAAATAGTGGAACTTCAACAAGGGATTCACCTGATGATCTTCAAGTCTCCTCAGGTGATCCTGCACAACACCAAGCTGATGGAAGCAGCATTTTGAAGGAACAGGCAACTGTTAATGATGCTTCACAGCAAAGAAATGATGATGTTTCTCTTTCATTCAATCAGTCCTCATTGAATGAGATTGAAACAACAGCTGGACCAAGTATTCAAGCTCCGAGCAAAATATGTCCAACTTGGACTATCTTTGCAACTGGAGGTGATTCCAAGACTTAGAATTCACAATACTCATCCAGCTGAAAACATCATAGGGGAAGTCTCTGAGGGTGTGAGAACAAGGGGACAAACTCACAATGGGAATGTCTGCTTGTACTCATGCTTCTTATCCCAAATGGAACCCAAGAAGGTGGAAGATGCCTTGAAGGATAGTAGCTGGGTTGAATCAATGCAAGAGGAGCTGCTTCAATTCAAAAGACAAAAGGTTTGGAACCTATGTCCGCTACCATCTGGTCAAGTACCTATAGGCACCAAGTGGGTATTCAGAAACAAAAGAGATGACAGAGGCTTGATTATCAAGAACAAGGCAAGACTGGTGGTTCAAGGATACACTCAAGAGGAAGGAATTGATTATACTGATGTCTTTGCACCTGTTGCAAGACTTGAGGCAGTTAGGATCTTCCTTGCTTATGCTGCATCCAAGAATTTCACTGTCTACCAGCTTGATGTCAAGTGTGCCTTTCTATATGGGGATATAGATAGGGAAGTCTACGTATGCCAGCCTCCAGGATTTGAAGACCCACAGCACCCAAACTATGTGTGCAAGTTGGATAAAGCTCTATATGGGCTGCACCAAGCACCTAGGCTGTGGTATGAGACATTGTCTCAATTTCTTCTGAAGAATGGTTATACTAGAGGTACCATTGACAAGACTCTCTTCATCAGAAAGTCTGGGAAAGACATTTTGCTAGTTCAAGTCTATGTCGATGACATCATATTTGGTTCCTCAAATGACCAAATGTGCAAAGACTTTGAGAGCATTATGAAGAAGAAGTTCGAAATGAGTTCTATGGGAAAAATGGACTTTTTCCTTGGAATTCAGGTAAAGCAACTGAAGGAAGGGTTTTTCATAAATCAATCTAAGTATGTCAATGATATCTTAGAAAGATTTGATATGAAGGATTGTAAAGCAACAAAGACGCCCATACCCAGAAACCATGATTTATGCCCTGATTCTGAGGGGGAGGATACTGATCAACATCAGTATAGAGCAATCATTGGTTCTCTGATGTATCTCACAGCAAGTAGACCTGATATCATGTTTGCAACCTGCATCTGTGCAAGATATCAGGCTGCTCCAAAGGTGTCTCACCTAATTGCTGTCAAGAGAATCCTCAGATACCTCAAAGGAGCACCTAAGTTAGGTCTCTGGTATCCAAGAAATAGTGATTTTAATCTCTATGGCTCTGATAGTGATTATGGTGGCTGCAACATCAACAAGAAATCAACATCAGGTGGATGTCAATTTCTTGGTGGAAGGATCATCTCATGGCAATGCAAAAAGCAATCCTGTGTCTCTACATCAACTGCTGAAGCTGAATACATTGCTGCTGCAAGTTGCTGTGCTCAGCTGCTGTGGATTCAAAACCAGATGATTGACTATGGATTCAACTTCATGAGCACTCCTTCCACATTGACAACAACAGTGCTATATCCATCACTGAAAATCCAGTGAAGCACTCAAAGACAAAGCACATTGATATCAGGTATCATTTCATTAGAGATATTCATGAGAAAAATCTTATAAAACTAATCAAAGTTGATTCAAATGAACAATATGCTGATTTGTTCACCAAAGCATTTGATGAACAAAGATTTAAATATCTCATTACAGCTATTGGGATGATAAACATTGACTAGTTAATCTCAATTGAAAACCTTTTCAATATGTAAAGTCTTATGTCAATACAATCTAAGCCCTGTTACAAAAGATCCTTTCTTATTTAACTAAGTATAAGTTCTTCCGAAGAGAAACTTGCCCTCGGAAGATATCTAGCATAACTTCCGAAGCAAATTTCTCATAGGATAATTTTCTTCTCGGAAGTGTACTAAGTCTCGGAAGAAGCGATTGAGTTTATCTCAGATCTACTTCCGAAGCACTTAATACATTCCACTTGAAAGCAACATGTTTACGGAAGTGAGTAATTTACCTTCGGAAGTACATTTGCCTTCGGAAGAACTTCACCTTCGGAAATACCTTATACTCGGAAGAAAGATTTTACTGTGTAACGGAAATCTTTTGGGCCCCACTCTGTAAAAAGTAAAGATTTTGTTAATGATGTCGGATTATTTAAATGGTCTAACCTTACCGCCCTGTCACATCATCCACTGAACCCTCACATCATCTTATCCAAACCACCCTTTAAACCGCCATTTCACCCATTTAAATACTTCCGGTTAATCACTTACACTCTTTTTACCAAATTCACTGCCCTAAAAGCTTTCTTCTTCTCCAATTTACCTCTCTCAGAACTTTTCCTCTGCTATCTTTCTCAAATGGCTCTAAACCCTCAGCACAACCAGGTCGCACTCCTTGACTCTTCAAGGGATGCTGACTTCTCTGATATCATCTCTTTCTTAGCCCAATCTTCATACTACACAGCATTGACCGTAAACCCTACCATTTACTCCAACCAAATGTCCGAATTTTGGGCAAATGGTCGAATTGAAACCCTAAACGGGGTTCGTGCTATCAAGTCAAGTGTTTGTGGCCAAGAGTTGGTCATCACTGAACAAATCATCAGGGAGCATCTTGAGCTCCATGATGAAGGCGCACCGACGGAATTCCCCAAATCTGAGTTAGATAGCTCTTATCTCCAAATGGGATACGGTGGAGATGTAAGCAGGTCTACAATCTACAAATTCAACTTTTCCTACAAGTGGAAGTTCCTGCTACATGTGGTTCTTCACTGTCTATCTAACAAATCCGGGGGATGGGATCAAATTCCCTATGAACTCGGGTGCTTAGTTCATGGGTTGGTACAAGGCCTGCGCTTCAACTACTCAAGGTTTGTGCTGACTAACCTTATGGGAAATCTGCAAAGGGACACATTCTTTATGTATCCCAGATTTCTCCAGCACATAATCAACTGTGAGCTAGATCAGGGTAAGCTTGTCTGTGCAGCTGCTCTGTCTGCTCCCCAAATGAGGCCGACCATCTTCAAAGTCTTGAAGAGAGTGTCTACCAACTACACTGGAAGGGATACCGCACTACTTCCCGGTATGATTGAGCCAATGGCTCCTGGTGACATCCCTGTTAACCCCACAGGTGATGAACCCACACCAGCAACTACCCTCACTATTCCAAATCTACCTTCTCCTCCAATCACTGTCACCTACCAGAGACGTACCAAACGAACCCTTGTTCAATCTACTCTGATTGAACAAGCCCCTCCTCTTCAAACCAAAAAGGCTAGAGTGGAACAAGGGGCTCCCACTCAGCCAGAGGTCCACCAATCCTTCACTATTGACCTCAATATGGGTCTTGAGTCTCCTCAGTCTCAGACCCATGAGCCCAAAACCCCAGCTGATAGCCCTCAGGGTGAGTCTCTATACTCCCCTGAGCAGCCACCAAGGGACAGCTCAATGCCTTTTGACATTGATCAAAGTCCCGGGTCCTTAGGTCTTCATTCCTTTTCTTTTACTGACCTATTGACCGGAGCTGGTGAAGAGACTATGTCTCTCAAAGGCGATGAAGTTGATCCACTACACCCTATTAAGGATCAACAGAGCCTAGAGAAACCTCTTGTCTCTAGCCCACACCAGCAAAGCCCTACTGAGGTGAGTCCCACTAATGTGGAGGGGACTCATGTAGATTCAGCTGCCACTACTGAAGGAGCCTCAATGGATCCTCAGGACAGTGGTAACGATAGTCAGACTGAATCTACGGCAACCATGCCCTATGATGCCTCTGAAAGAGACATCATTGTGCAAGGGAAACCAGGGTGCCAAGAAACCACATCTGGTGGTGAGGATGAACATACTAGGTATGTTACCTCATCTCCCTGTGATTCTTCAAAAGAAGATGAGGGAAGAATGCAACTCATCATAAGAGACCTACTTTCTAAAGTCTCAAACCTTGAATCAAAGGTTAAGACTTTAGAGGATAGGTCTGCCACTCAGCAACTTGAGATTGAAAGTCTCAAGGCCAAACTAGCTGAGAAACAGATTGAGAGATCTGTTAGGCATGTACCAGTTCAAGTCTCCTTGACCTCTTCCTCTAGCTCATCTACCTCTCAAGATGATGCTACCAAAAAGGGGGAGAATGTTGAGGAACAAAGCCAAAGACAAGATACCATCAGTCAAGCTCTTACTTCTTTGAGCTCAAGACAACAAGCTGCCATCTTCCCTGAGCCTCCTTCAGTTGTTTTTCAAGTGGGTCAAAGGATGCTTCAGGATCTAAATAGGATCTTCAACAAGTTCCTTTTAGAGTCCCTAATTGAACAACCCAGTCCGGATATGTCTGTGATTTACTTTGGAGCTCAAGAGCTTCAGAGGTTGAATGCACCTCCTACCACCGTTGAGGAAGTTGGTCAACCTAAGGCCCAAGTGGAACCTGAGATTGATTTCGAAGGGGAAACTAGGACTGATGGCCCAGCAACTGAAACAGTTGGGACAGAAGGTGTGTTTTCACAGGCTTCCGAAGCACAATTCGAAGCCTCGGAAGAACCAACACAAACTTCCGAAGCTGAGATTGCTGCTGCGGAAGGACTATTCTCTCTTTCCGATGATCTAATAGTCACAGATGCAATTCTGGAACTTGCATCTGAGGTTAATAGGGAGGACTTTCTCAGCCAACCACTAGCTATTACATCTGCATTGACCTCAGCTCCTACCTCCACCACCCAACCTGGATCTTCTATCCAAGAACCACCAAAGTCTAGCACTTCCGAAGACATAAAAGGCAAGAGGAAGATGACTTCGGAAGAGCTTCAGGAAGAAGAAAGGTTGGAGAAGCTTAGAAGGAAAGGAAGACTGCCAACTGGGAAACTGTTAGCTGCAAGTACAAAAGCAGCTGCAGCCAACCAAGAGGCAATCAACAATAGAAGAAGAGTGGAGGTAATTGATAGACTTGTCAGTCTAGGGACTGCTTCGGAAGATGTACTCCTGCTACCATTAGAGGAGCTGATAGAGCTTGAAAAGGCAACCTTGCTGCAAAGACAGCAAAAAGAAGAAGCTGCAAGGTTGGCCTTGGAAGAAGAAAGGCTGAGAAAAGAAAGAGAAGCTGATCTGCAGCTCAGGAAAGAAAGAATCACTTTCCTACTCTCCAGAGGATTCTCTCAAGAGGAGTTGTCTCCACACAATAGTGACACGATCTTATGGCTCTTCAACAAAGAGCAAGATCAAATGGAGAAGGAGAGAAAGAGAGCTGCAAGGGAGAAGCTGGTGGAGAAGAAGAAGAGAGAAGAAGAGGTTGGACTGTCTGCCGCCAAGAAGATAGGTGAGAAAGCTTGGATGAAGAACTATCTTAAAGCTCATGGCTTCTCTGGCAGGCAAGTGGGTCCAATCTCTGAAAAGACTCTCCAATGACATGTCAGTGACATCAAGGCTGACATTCGTGCAGGGAGAAGAAAGGAGATGTATAGAAGGGGACAGGGGATGACCTTCAAAGCCACCTCTCAGCCCAAAAATTTCAAACCCAACCTCAACCTGAACCAATACCCTTTCCCTTCCCAATCAAAACTGAACCTGAACCCTTCACCCCTGAACCTACATCATCACAACTACCAACTCCCTCACCTCAACCACCTAAACTACCCATCATCCAACCTAAAACCTTACCCAGAACCCAAACTCCTAAACCTACCCAACAACCAATCAAACCATTCCCTCAGCCTTCCAAACATCTCTCTATGGAGGAATTCAAGGCGATCAAAACTAAGCTCATCAACTGCACTACTCTGAGCGACATCTCTTGTGAGGAGGATTCAGTCAACCTGACTTATGTTGATGGATCCTCAAGTTCCCTCACAAGAGATGAGTTTCTTGATCTGCCCAGAGGAACTTTGGACCAAGCTACAAGACTCCTTGGCCTCAATTCAGATACATTGAATGAGGAAGAGAAGAAGCTGAGGAGAAGGCTGGTGACTCTACTGGACACAAAGAAAGGAGATAGGGTACCAAGACAACCTCTTATACCCAGAAAGAAGATAGTCCAGTGGAGGTTCGAAGACTCTTCTCACAACTTGTTGTTGAGAGAGAGAATGCTAAGATTAACAGGCTGAATGCCTCATCTCTGCTACACTTAAGCAGATTTGATATTGCTGAGTTAGCAGAGAAACCATTCTCCAACCCTTCAAACTCCGATGTAGCTGCCCACATCAGAAATCATCTAGGCAGCCTTCACATGGCCGAGCTTACTGCCAGAAGCAAGGTCGAAGAGGAGTCAAAACTGAGAGAGGAGGAGGAAAGGAAAGGATCAGCAACCAAAGGCAAAGCCTTTCTTCAAATGGTTGAAGGTCCTGAACTTGAGTCCATAGTTAGATGGGAGTATGACTACAACTCCCGTCAACTAACTCTCTTCAGGGGGTCACAACAAAGGGTACATGTCATTCAAAGTGATAGACTGGATCTCCTATCCACGAATGACTTGTACAAGCTTCTCAGCACCACTTCCGGGAAGAACAGAGAGACAAACAAATATCTTTTGTCCCTGGTGCTGAAAACTTTGAGAAGTAGAAATAAGTGAAGTTTTGGTAGCATCAGCCTAGGGGGAGTTTGTTGGATCTAGAGAGGCTGTTGCAACCAAAACCATGTCACTTAGAAGATTTTGAGTACAACATACAAAGGACTTCCGAAGCCAAGTGTGGGACTTCCGAAGGAAGAAGGAGCTCTTCCGAAGTCTAAGTGAAAAATACACTTCCGAAGGAAAACTCCAACTTCCGAAGATAAAGAAGTTACTTCCGAAGAATCAAGACTTGAAGACAAAGTTCTGAAGTCAACTTCCAAAGTATAAAGAAGTCCTTAAAGCCTCGGAAGCATAGAAGCATCTTCCGAAGTATAAGTGGCTTCGGAAGAACTTGTTCTTCCGAAGCCAGTTAACCTTCGGAAGACACTTCTATTATCCAGTAGACATAAGTATGGTCTGTCTGACAGTCCGCTGCAAATCTCTGAGATACTGCATGGCGTTTTCTTAAAAGCCATGTAGTTGACCATACTTTAATCTACTGTTTACCTTTTATGTTAAGTACAGTTGCCATCTTTAGTTGGTGACAAAAGGTAAGTCATGGACATGTCATGACTACCATATCTTAGATAATACTTTATCTAAGATACCTTAACTTTAGCATTGTAGTATATGCTTTAGTCGTAGGTTTCAAGCTGGTATCAAGTATAACCGGCTGTAGGATCTAGTATATATAGTTTCTCATTGTAACTCATGTTCTATGCTTGTAAGTGTCTTGTAATCTTGAGTTGAGAAGTAATATATACAAGTACCTTGAAAATACTCCTGCTTGTTCCTTTAATTACTTATTATATTATTATCAACTCTTGTTAAAGGCATTGCTTCATCTTGTTTGAGTGATATTATAAGTGAGTTTGAGAGAATTACAAGTGTTAAGTGACAAAACCCGATCCTGCAATATTTTTTGTGTTTTCATATATATTAAAATGCGAAACAATAAAGTTTTTTTTAAAATCAAGTTGGCTCGAGTTTTTTCACAAGTCGAACTCGAGCCGATGTTTTCAACTCGCTAAGTTTTCGAGCTCAAGCTGAGCCAGCTCGATAAGCTTCGAGCACGAACCCATCCTGTGTAACATCCGGCCTCACACATCACCAATATTGTCCGCTATACCCACTAGGAGCTCACAGATTTGCTTTTGGTTGTCGGGTGAAAACTTCCCAGGGAGGTCACCTATCCCCGGATTGCTGCCACCTGAGCACGTCTAACTGTGGAGTTCTCCTCTTATCCATAGCCACTACGGCTAAAACGCGTTGGTGATATTAAAGAGAAGACATTCCTTATGAATCAGAAATCTCCCATATCCCCCGCTGATGTGGGATCTGCTTAGAGTGTTACAAACACCCCCCTCCGTTTTGGACTCATCGTCCTCGATGAGGATTGCCTCACCATCCCATCTACCGATGTGGGATTTGCCTAGAGTGTTGTCACACCCAGACCGACGACGGAATCATCGGGGCGGACGAATGTGAAACGATTGTTCATAGCACATGGAACTAAATGAGTTGAAATATTATTAAATACCATTTTTATTGAACAATACAAGACAATTAAAATCATTACAATGCAAACAAGACATTAACAACAATATAAGACTTTCAATTAACTAAGTCCAAATCCTATATGAGCACGAAAGGATCTTCAAGTATCAAACCTGAAACATGTTAAAAATAAAAGGGTCAACATAATGTTGGTGAGATTTCCATAGTTTTCAATACATAAGTATATAAGAGATGGCAATTCATGTTATAAGTTAGAGAACAAAGTAACTAGGGATGTAAGACAGAATGCACAATCAAACCTTGACAGTTTTACAAGTCTCAATGTTTACAAGTTTATACGATTAGCTAAGTGTACTTGGATCAACCAAGCAGGCTTGTCAAGCCCATAGATCTATGACGTCGCCAGGCTAGCAATAGTTAATGATTGTACATATATTTGACATTACATGGTAGTTACAAAGATCAACTAACAACAACATACAAGTGAATTTCCATAAGTTTACAAGAATCAAACGTTTTACAAGTGCAACGATTATAAGATAACATGTTTCACCCCAAAGTGTGAAAATATGAAAAAAGGGGTATAGAAATACTCACATGAAAAATTCAAGTATAGTGATGGTTGTAGAGTACATAAGAAAACTTGAATGTCAAGAGTCAAAGATGATGTCCTATATGATAAAAAGAACAATAGCTTGAGGTTGGAATTCATTACAAGAAATTAGGACGTTTAGAGAATGCTAAAAAAAACAAAAGGTAGATTGAAAAAAAGATTATTGGATCAATTTTAGATTTTGGACAGAATGTTTGGTATGTGTTTGAACAGGTTTTAAAAATAGAAAACGGTTTCATAAAATTATACAAATTTATAATTAATTAGTTTAAAGTCTCCTGGATAACTTTCATTCAGAAACAATTTTATGAAAAGATCTATAAATAGGTCAAACAAGCAGCACAAGACAGAAGGTGCTGAAATGCGCACTTATCTTGTGAAGGCTATTGTTGAGTCGTCCGATTGAGTTTGAAGACGTATAAACTATTCGTTGAAAAGGTAATTCAAAGAACTTAACATTGGAGTCTGAGTTTACTCAAATTTATTTTTTCATGATCAAGTTATGATCGGTTGAAGTAAGATTATATTCTGCCAGAATTGTAATAATGCGCTTATGTGCACTTTTAAAATCGTTAAAGCATGAAACGGGTTAGAACATTTTATTATGTCAATATATAGTATATTAGTCTTCATTTAAGTTATAAAAAATATTCTAAGACTTCGGCATAGCCATCACTTATGGAAATAATCTTGTGGAATAACCGAATGCGGCGGCATAGCCGTCCATATGCAAACGGGATTCTTTGTTTATGTTAGTGTGTTGTTAGCTTAATTTAGGAATGTTAGTGATTGTTATAACGTTAGTGATTATTAAAATGTTAATGATCAAATGATAATGACTAAAATAAAAAGAGATTTGGTAGAAGAAAGAATAATAGTAAGAACATAAAATCATGAGAACAATTGGATGTTAGGATGATTGAAATATATAATATAAAAGTAATAAAAGATTACCTTAGTATTAAGAATTCTTGAAATATCTTGTAAATTCAATTCTTCAAATTGATCATAACCAATAGATGAAAAAAAAATATGAAAGTGAGATTTTTATAGAATTAGCAAATGAAAAGTGAGGCATAAGGCTTGCTTTTATAGTTGAGATTAGGAGTAGGTTTTGAATGGTGTTAATGGTGAGTTATAAGTCTTTTATAAAGGGGTTATGATTGGAATTTGAAATAAATATAAAATTAAATAATTTAAATAAATAAAAAAATAATTACAATTTAAACTTTAAATTTATTAAAACTTTAATTGTAATTTAACAACTTCTTTTTTATTAAATCTTTGTAGACTTTATAAATATAAATAAGAGTTGTAATTTGATTATTTATTTTAATTGAATATTTAAAAGTAATAAAAATATTAATAACATTTTATAGACCTTACATATTTGTAAAAATAATGATCTTGTATTTTAATCTTTTATTTTAGTTTTATAATAAAACTCATAAATGACAAATAAACTTCATGAATTTATAAAATTTTATTCTATAAATCATGAAATTACCATAAATTGATTTAATAAATGGAAGTTGAATAAATAGTATTATTATTGTTTTTTGAAGGATTAAAATAAATTAAATTTCTAACTAATGTATTTGATTTTCCAAAAATTGACCCAAACGAATTCGGGTTTTGGTTTCTATTTTTCAAAATGGGCTGATGTTACAAGTGTTACAAACACTCCCCCTTTTGGACTCATCGACCTTGATGAGGTTTGCTCCATGTGTGGGATTAGCCTAAGGTGTTACTCTAAACACACCCGGGGACTCACCATCCTTCATGATGTTTGCCTCACCTCCTGGACGGCACATGAGTGGCTCTGATACCATTTTGTGACCGGTTTGAGGGGTTCGAGTATTAAGTTAGAAAAACCGGTTTGATTACAAAACAAAAAAAAAACGGTCCGATTTCACAACCGAACTGGTTTAAAAAAAGATTTGACATGTCTACTTAGGGGTGTGAATTTCTAACACGACCCGAAAACATGACACAGACTTAACACGAAATTCGCGGGTTTGGGTTGACTATAACTGTGTTCGGGTCGAACCTAAACAGGTTGGGTTTGGGTTCAACCCAATGGGTTCGCGGGTTGACCCGTTTAACCTATTTTTTATTTATATTATTTTTAGTATATATTTAATATATTTCTTATGTGTTTTTATTTCGAAATTTAGAAATTGACATAAGATTTCATCACTAAAATATAATTGTTTTATATGAATTGATATTTTTTGTTGTAAAATAGTAATTATAAAGTATTATATCTAAAAAAAATATAAAAAATTAATAATTTGGGTCAATCGGGTGGAATTCGTGTCAACCCGTGAATTTTCGTGTCATATTTGGGTTGACACTTCTGACACAATTTTCGGGTCCGAGTCGTGTTCGGGTTCGTATAAATTTTCAAGTTCAGGTCAGATTTGACACAACAACCAGAGAACACGACTCGTTTAACACCCCTATGTCTACTATATAAAGAGTGGGGGTTGTTTAGAAGTGTGAAAAGATGGTTAAAATTTAACGGCAACGTGGCTGACGTTGCAATAACGAGTAGTACCGACTCAACGTTAACACCCGTTTTGTTTACCATATTTTGTTTAAACTTGATCATTGCATTTTCCCTCTTTCTACATCTCTCTGCAAATAAAACCTCCAAAACTGTAATCACCCTTAATTCATCTTCCCGCTGATCATCTCTCTATCTCACACACTCTCACACACACATGTAAGTATGTAAGTATATATGTAATCGTAGCGTTAATTTGATAAGCGAAAGTGACATTGTTGTTATGGAGTCGTCTCTGTGGACGATGAGGAGAATATTCAAGTTCTTAATGCTTCTTTTGGTTTTGTTCCGACTTATCAGATCCCACGCTCAACTTCTACCCGATCAAGAAGGTACTCTACTCTACTTTACGTGCGTGTCCCTCATATTGATTTCAGTCACTTGTTCTTTGCCTTTTGTTTATTGTTCGTGTTCGTTTCACTCGCTAGATTTTCCTTCTAATTGTCTCAACAAATTTGATTGTCAATTTTACGTTTGGACAAATTGGTACTCTCTCTTATTTTATAAGTTTTACAGACAAACACATACTCTCCTGTTACTTACTTTTAAATCATCATATATGCATTTTACAGTATTTGAACATACAATATTTTGATCGAAAAAGAAATTACTTTACCATAAGTATGTCCCTTGAGGACTTATGAACTTTGAAGGTTGCATAGTTGATTTTATCAAAGCTGCGTTTACAATGCTTCAATCTCCGGGCCGACTAGAAAATAGCGGATGTTGTTGATTGAAGACTTGATATAATAACTGGCTTTATGTGTCAATTTTTTTTAATGTGAGTTGGAGTTAATGGTGTAAATTAGTGAACTTTGTTTTGGGTGTTATGCTTCCTCCCTTTAAGCATTTTGTTAAAAGTTATGTATTAATGAAATGCTCCATTTGTTGGTAAAATGGAAGAAATAAAGCCTTTAAGATAATTCCTATAAGCAGATGAGTACAGATATGTTGTCCCACACTTCCATTTTTAACATTTCATATCATGGAGCTTTGTGCTTTTATTATACAACATATTTCAATGTTTTACATTATGTTGTAAGATATAATAATTCTATAACGAGGGATCCAAGTACTACAATATTATATATGTAATTATTTAAAATTTTATCGAATATGAAAAATAATGAATGACATGATAGAAAACTAAGATTTGTAAATATCTAAGGTCCTATGAATTAAACTTCATTACAAGATTTGGCCACCAAACTTATTGGTCTGAGATATGATAACATGTTTCTTTACCATTTAAGCTTTGATAGGGCCCCTTGTGCTTGATCTTAATCTATGAAATGGTTCACTCACGTTGACATAGGGCTGCTGGCATTTAGATGCATAGCAGTGTGATCGATAAACTGACGTAGACAAATAGCTGATTGCATGTGTTTAATTTGGCATCTGTTATGTGTAATTGTACATCTGATTACAAAATAATTAACCCTTAATTTGTTAGTGTGTTAACTTATCTTTTAATGAGAATTGAAATCACATTCTTCTAGAACTTTGAAGATTATGTCTTGGATTATATTTTCTATTTATTGCTATAAGAATGACGAATTATGTTATATATGCTACGCCGGTTCATATATTTTTCTTTTTCTATTTGTGACAGTTGAAGCTATGCAGTTGATAGCCTCAAAGCTACAATATAGCGATTGGCGTGTTGCTAGCGATTCATGCAGCAGAGGCTTTGGACTTAATAATACAATTTCCCAAAACAGGAGAGGGCTTATGCAATTTGGCAGCAATGTAACTTGCAACTGTACTAGCACTGTTTGTCACATATCAAGAATGTACGAATCTGTCTCTTTACACAGACATTTCTATGTACAGACACACTTAAACCAAAATGCAAGCTGATGATGAAAACTGCTGATGATATTATCAATGCTATTAATATTATTCAACTTTATGAAAAATATGCTGAACTACTATACCTTGAGAGAGTAGTTTCATCAATCATTATCAATGTCGATTATTTTTTATTTATTTATTGCAGCCAGTTAAAAGGACTCAATTTGGCAGGAGTTTTACCTGAAGAATTTGTAAATCTCACTTATCTGCAAGAGATGTAAGTGCACTATCAAACTTTCATTAAGCTGGAAGTATTAAATATTGTTATATGCTTATACTATAGTTTGTTCCTTTCTGTGTAATATTCATTTCACTACATGTATCTTGTTATGTTACATAGAGATCTATCTCGCAACTACATAAATGGCACTATCCCAGCACGTTTTGGTCAGCTTCGTGTTAGCATTTTGTAAGAGTTGTTATTTGCTTCAGTCTTCCATTCTTTGACTTGAATTCATAAAATTTACTCTTTGACATTTTATTTGCCACAGAAGTCTTTTGGGGAACCGACTCAGTGGGCCTATACCTGAAGAAATTGGTGATATGTCTACACTTGAGGAGCTGTAAGCTAAAAATTTTTACCTGACATTTATATCATATACACATTTTTTCTATTATATGTCATATATGAGACATTTCATTGCTTTCTTATACAATTTTGATCTCTAAAACAGGGTCTTAGAAAACAATCTGCTTGGAGGACCACTTCCTCAAAGTCTTGGCCGGTTGACTCGCTTGAGAAGATTGTAAGATCACTTGACCTTGGTCCAAAATTATTTTTACTTAATCTATTTGTAACATTAGCATCTCTGAATTGTTGATCATGAATGATTTTCCTTGCAGCCTTGTTTCTGCAAATAACTTTACAGGAACCATTCCAGAATCATTTGGCAATCTGACCTATTTAGAAGATTTGTAAGTCATGTTTTGTTTCTTTTGATCAGAAAATGAAAAATGAATTATCAAATCAAATGTGTGAATCTTTTGAACTCTTCTTGCAGTAGGATAGACGGGAGTTCATTATCTGGGAGAGTACCTGAGTTTATAGGAAATTGGACAAACCTCACCAGACTGTGAGTAATATTTTTGCTTTTATTTGTGAATACTTCAACTTCTAAAATATTCTTTATATAACTTATTGAGTAGTGATTTGCAAGGAACTTCAATGGAGGGGCCAATTCCTTCTACATTATCTCTGTTGACAAACTTGAAAGAATTGTGAGCACATTATTAAGACTGCACCTTTTTTTCTTCTTTTTCTGTTTTTGAGTTTTCATATATCCATTTACGGTTGTCAGGAGGATAACTGATGTGGCTGGAGCAGCAAGTTCAGGATTTCCTGATCTGCAAAAGATGACGAAGATGACTCGATTGTGAGTTGATTACGTGTGTGAGAAAAGTGAAATAATGAGTTAATTAACATTATGAGTGTGTTTAAATTGCTTTTGCTACAGGAGCCTGAGAAATTGTTTGCTTACTGGCTCAATACCTGGTTACATAGGACAGATAAGTGGTATGAAGCATATGTAAGTCCTTTTTAATATCTTTGATGTTATCAGCAATTTCTCACTAATACTACTAATTTACATTTACTCTTTCTTTTGCAGAGACCTGAGCTTCAACAGATTGACTGGTCCAATACCCAATCCAATTCGGACACTAAACTTTGACACCTTGTATGCAACTACTTAGAAAGATTTTACACCTGATCCCTGTTTATGTAAAATATTTTTATAAAGATCAAAAATTGTTCTGGAATGTAGGTTTCTGAATAACAACTCCCTATCTGGAGAGATACCCGGATGGATATTTGCGAACAAGGAAAAGATGTTAGTGATTCCGCATATTTGTTATTATCATACTTGTAGATTTTACAAAAACTGTTACCATATTTTTTTATTGCAGTGACATATCTTACAACAATTTTTCACGGTCTAAAACATGGAATTGTCAATCATCTAGCTTGTAAGTTTTTTACCTGTTATTTACTATATTAAACATCAACTATTTTTTTTGCTCATCACTCGGTACCTAACCACAGGAATTTAGTTTCAGCCCTTTCAGCTTCTGCCCCAGCAAACAAGTATGCCCCATCACCAACCTATGGACACACTTTGTCTGTTTATAATGATGTTACCTAATGTGAACTGATCTTACAGATATTCATGGTGTTTAACTGACCAACTTATTTGCAGCAGAAACCCCAATGGTAAGAGTCATAAAATAAGCATTCCAATTTTTTTGTTTGGGAGGTGAGATAATGATCAGACTGGGTAACAACAGTTCAAAAACAGAAATTGTAATATTACAATAATAATCTCAATTTTCTTTGATAAAATAATTTAGGAGGTTATGTACTTGTATTCACTAAATGTACACTTTTGATTTCATCAAACTCATTCAGGGTCAATGGCCACCTCCAATATTTGTTACACCTGTCTTTTGACACTTTCACAAATGCAACTTGCATTCCAGGTCACTCTTTGTTTATCAACTGTGGTGGAACCCGAACAGACTTTGCTAATAACGAATATGAAGAAGATTTAACAAACGAGCAATCTTACTTTTATTCTGTTCAGGAGAGATGGGCTTATAGCACCAATGGTCTTTACATGGGCAATGATAACGCTCCATTCATCGCCACCTCATCGAATGGT
>JACVEC010000222.1:0-68279 GCA_025215565.1 Flaveria ramosissima | reverse complement strand
TTGGGCAACCTAAAACAATATAGTCCCGTGAGATTCCAACCATGTCCTACTCATGTAAAAGTTGAGTGGGCTAAAGAATACAACTCAGATAATTGGTTTAGTCTTATTTCAATTATGAATTATGGTATTGTGATGCCCAAACCATCATCATCAAAACTACCATGCCTATACATGTCCCAGTAAAACTTATCTTGAACATGTATGCCATGGCCAAACCTCCATTACTTGTTCAAGATTACAAAAATAATGCCAAAGAGTTTGAAGGCCTTATCTAAGCCATGTTCCTACTATTGAAAAGCATGGAAACTAACAACCTTTCCTACATGTCATAACAATAACCCTTAATGATTTGTTGAAACTTTGTCTGGCTAAATACTCAATCAGTATAGCTTGCCTAGGCAAACCCACAAAGTTGGGTCATCTTGCCCAGCCAGAAGGCCAAGTCAAGTCATATTGTATCATCTATCTAGCTGAAGCACAGACCACCTTGAGTGGCATAACCAAAAAACAATTCATCTTACTACCAATTTGATAATTGGAATTCTTGTAAGTCAGGCGTGACTGCATCACATGCAAATGGTTTGATAAACTCGCGTTCACATGTAATGTGTTATCGATATATAAATGCAAGAAAATGAAAAAAACATAAAGGCATCAATGAGGAACTTATTCATGCTCGTAGATCCATATAAGGTTGCATGATTACTGCAAGATCCACCCAATTACACAAGGCACTACACATGATCGCAACGCTATTTTTCGACATGTAAATCAAGTCATGATAGTTCAAATCATGCATGCATAATCATAACACAAGCAAGGACATTGCTCTTATATGTTTTCTAATTGGAAAATAATAGCCCACTTTAGTTGAAAGTCAATCGTAATAGAAACCCCCAAACTAAACTTTATTACGTTTTACCTCGTTTGGCTAAAGCTTTTTAGCTTCAACATTAACAAACTACAAAACTCGTCAAGCACAAGTCCATCCTATTGAGGATCATCATGTGGATGGTTAAAGCTTAGAAAACGTACGCCATTAAATCAATATCAAAGAAGGAAACACCAAAGATGTATAAAGAATATGAGTCTAGTGTAATGTAGTTAAAACTTAATGAAGTTACAACTACATCACGCTAGACTGGGGGGCTGATGATGTAAGTATGTTTATAGCCATGGAGAGGCACCTTAGGCTACCAGCCATGCCTTAAAGTTACCTAATGTGTCTTTCCTTATGAATCATTGGTTGGTCTTACTCGTTATATATTATCTTGTCAACGTTTCAACAAGCTTGGGCTACCTTGCATGGCCTTGGATAACCTGGCCTTGCCTTATCCTGTTGTCTTGCTCAAGCTATTTTGCTTAGCCTTACCCAACCTGGCATTGCCTTAAGCTATATCGTATTGACCTTACCCAACCTGGCATTGATAGGATCAAATGTACCAATCTGTGATGATATATGAACACAATTCAATGAAATACAACAAAGTAATCAAATCAAGCAATATCAACAAAATTCATGATTTCATTAATATCAAGCAAAGACAAATTACAAAAGTAAGCAGTTTCTCTCTAAGCTCGTTCAATCTCATTACTTACTACATGCAAGTCTAAGCTATTTATAATGAAACAGAAAGGAACTAACAAAATTACAAAACTAGTCCCTATACTATTACAAATATCAAAAAGACACATAGAGACAACATGTTAATCTTTCTAGAGCACTAACAATACTCCCCTTAGATTTACATGGTCTTCGGTCTTCAAAATCTTCAATCTTGTCTTCTTTATCTTTTTCTTTAGCTTCCATCTTCAGCTTTTATCTTCAAATTTATCTTCATCACTCAAAGAAATCTTCTGGTTTCTTCTTGATCTTGAACATTGGCTTCTTTTGTACATCTCCTGTTCTTTCAAAGCATTAGCAATCGCAGACTTAAATTGCTAGCAAGAATGCCTTGTTCTGGTTTTGCTTCATTTGTCTTTATCTCCATTTGCTCATTCTTTCCAATGTATCTTTTGGTAGACATGTACTATCAATATTAGCATATAACTCAATAGGATTTGACTTTCCTTTGAGTATACTTCTAATACTCCTTTCCTTGAAATTCTCATGAATTCAATGTCTTTGATGTCTTTCTTAACATTGTTTGCATAAGCAAGAGCTTTCCTCAATGATATTCTTTCTATTGTAGCATTCATCACATTGATGATAGAAATAAAATACTTCTTATCTTGCTCTGCTATCTCTGGAGATACCTTTTAAACTTTTGCACAGACAAAATGATATATAGCTTGGATGCAATAGCTTCAATTCAAAAGCACCAAATAAAGTAATCATATTCTCATCCCATCGTTCGAGATTTCGGACCAATTTAAGCTCAAAAGTCTCAGTGTTATAAAACCATCTGAGAATTGGCTTTGAGTTTTGATTACCATCAATCACTTTTAGACCAGGAGTTGTGACTTTTTCAAAATACTTGTCATAAAATTCTATCATTGAATATTTTCTTCCGATTGTAATCCTTTGAGCTTTTTGTTCTTCTTAAAAGTAGCAAAGTACTCTTTATCTTCTTGATCACATCGTGTTTGAAGAAAATTACTTGATCTGTCCATTCCTCTTCTTAATAATTCTACCATCATCTTACCACGTTTAGAATCAGATGGATTGATCAGAGTAATCTGTTTAGCTCTTTCAAATCTTGCACTAGAAGTTTTAGATGCTTGAGTAAAAATGATATACATCACAAACTGCATTTACTCTTTTTATCAAAAATACATCAAATACTTCATCACACTTCCATGCTATAATTTTTACTTGGTTTGTCAAATCAGGAGCAATCATAGCATTAACCAACTCAGCAACTGATTGTCCTCTTTGTAGTACATTTCTCACCAAGTCTCCAGTTGATCTGGCATTATAAAAAATTGGCCTTTGTTCAGAAGTTGCTTTCCCTTCAAACATGCTGAGCAGTGATCAGTCGTTGCAAACTTCTTAGATGGAAGTCCAATGACATGATTTCCTGCTACAAGCTTGTTCATATTCTTGAAATTGAATGTCCGAGACGTCTATGCCAAGCTGGCTTTCATCATTTGATGCTTTAGCAATTAGGCATGTTGTTTCAGTTGAAGGATCAACTTGAGACATATCCAGCTTGTTACATCTCTATCCCTTTCAGCTGTAACAATTACCCAATCTTTGCTTATTTTAAAACCTGGCTTCAAAACATAACAGAATGAATCATCAAATAGAAAAGAGTATGATTTATCGCATATTTGGGATACACTTAGAAGATTAAAGTTCAACTGTGAACAAAAGTTGACTTGTCAAAGCTTATTATCCCATTTGATACTGTTCCTTCTCCTGTTATTTTTCCTCCAGCATCACCACCAAAAGCGACGTGAGTTCCATCCTTTAACTTAAAATCTTGTAACAAGGCAGGATTGCCTGTCAATATATGCCGGCTACACCCACTATCCACATACCATGTATTGTGTGGTCTTCTTGGGCGTACCTGCACAACTAGAAATAAGTTGAGATATCTACCCCAAGCCGAGATGGTCTTGGGTTTTCCAAATTATCAACAATGATAAATTGTTTGTAATGAAGATTATTCAAATCAGGTTTATTCTTGATGAATTTACCAATCTTGTTTTGGAAATTGTTTTGAAAATAGTTTTGAGTTATTTTTGAGAACATTCATACCATGTGAATTGATCAATTTTGAAATGTATTACTGACTAACGTTTTATTAGTCATTCTACAAATCTTGGTATGAATTGTTATTGCCTCACAAATTTTGTTTAAATCTCATTATAGTTGTTCTTTTGAAAAGATCTCAAACCTAAAGAAGGTTGATTAGTTAATTTTTGAAATCCATCAGTTTGATTCTCATATATTGAGGATTATCATAACCTTTGCTCATGTTTGAATTTGCAAATCCTCTAGTAAGAGATCTATTTCTAAAATAACAATTTGCAGTATTGTGAGTCTTTTCATCACAATAAGTACAATATTTGTTAAAATAACAATCTGCTGTGGAATGATTTCTCATGTCACATATGCCACAGTACTTGTTGAAATAGCACTCAGCAGTATTGTGATTTTCATATCAAAAATTTCACAGTACTTTTGTGGAGTTAAAAACAACTGTTTGTTAACTTTTGACATTGACATGATGTTTGATTTAGTTGTCAAATAGTTAAACTTTTGTCTTTCATCTTTCACATTTTGCTTTGTGCCAAATTATTTTGCATTTGTTTAACATGAACTTCCTTCTTGAATGCATTAGGAACAAATCTTTTTGCTACAGCGGAAGTCTTAGAATCTGAACTTGATTTTAGATCAGAGTGAGATTTGTTCATAGTATTTACTTTGTTGTTTTGAAGAGAATTCATATTTAACAAACCAGCTGACACAAATTTTATCAGTTTAAGTTTTGTTGCCTGATTTGTTGCTTTGATCAACTTTTATGAACTTTTGTTTTGTTCAGATGTTGTTTTTGATGATTTCTTTCTTCTTCTTTGATTCTTTGATTTAGAAGAACTTGGTTACTTTTAAAATTGAACATCGTCAGAAAAAGATTCCTTTTCAGATTGAACTTGTTTCAGATTAATAGTGTTTGAATCTTCTGATGTTCCTACCTGTTGTTTATCTTTTTCTTTGCTTTGAACTTTCACTTCTTCTAATACAACATGAATTTGATCAGAAGTGTTTTTGTTTTGTGTGTTTTGGTTCATAGGATTTTATCTTGATTGGATGACCATTTTTAATCTTTTCTTGATCATTTTCAACAAACACTTGTACATTGTCCTTTTCTTCTTCTGAATTCTTGTTTTTGACCTGAAAAGCTTTAAGTTTAGCTTTATTTCAGGAGAATGATCATGTGTATTGAAGTTCTCTGGTAAAGTGTTTGTAATAGATTCAGGCATAGGTTCATGAGTGAAACCTAACTCTGCTTTCTGTTTATCTTTTCTCTCACTTACCAGTTTTTCTACAATCATTTTTAAACTTTTTACTTTAGCAAGATCCATTTGAGTAGCAGCATGTGCTATCTTCTCCTATTCAAGATTTTTGGTCATCTCTTCCAATTGTTTAGAAACAACTTCTAATTCTTTAAGTGTTTTGTTCCAAGAAGTTTGAAGAGATAATCTTTTGATCTGCTGTTTTATGATAATTTTTTAGTTTGTTATGCATTGACTCTTCTTGTTTTAGCTTCTCACAGATTTTGAATGAGTAGTTTCTATAGTATTCAACATGTTCAAAGCATGATTTTGTGCAGAGTTTTTCTCTCACTTCAGATGGGATTTCAGGGAATTTTAGAGATGAGGTTTCAGATTTAGAAGATGAAGTGTCAAGCTTAGGTTGATCAGACTGTGCCATTAGAGCTACTTCATCTGTATCCTCCTTAGGATCAGATTTGTCACTCCAATCATAGTCATCTTCTTCATTCTCACTTTCCACCTTTGGATCATTGTTTTTTGACCAATCTTCTCCTTGGATTTCTGCAATAAGAGATAAACTTGATGTTAAATCATTAGTAAACTGATCTGCATATGCACTCCAATCATAACCATCTTTAATGCTGACTACTAAAGCTTTCTTGGTTTCATCAGATGATTTTGTTTCATCTCTAAGCTCAGGCATAGGAAGACTTTGATAAGGCTTTTGAAAAGTCTTCTGAGCTGGTTGAAACCTTTGATTGCTAGAACTTGATTGAGCATTTCCTCCATTATTCCTTGGAGCTTTGCATTCTCTGGAGAAGTGTCCGTAACTGTTATAGTTAAAACACCTTGATTTTGACTTATCAAACCCAACAGTCTTGTTAGCACTTGTCTTGTACTTCCTTTTGACATATGAATGTTTTTGTGTCCTGTAAGCAATCATCACCATCTGCCAGTTTAAGTCCATCTCTTCAACATCTTCAGGATCCATCTCAAACAAATCCTGCAAAACAAAGTCTAATTGAGTTAAATGGCTACCTTGATATGCTTGAAAACTAGCCATAAATGCAGTGAATGCAGTTTTAGACTCTTCATCCTCTAATAGGATGTTTATCACATCTTTAACTTTGCTAGATTTAGCAAAGTTAGATGAAGAAGTCTCTGTTTGAACACTAGATATTTGAGACTAAGATTTAGGAGGAGATTGAGAATGAGACTGAGTTGTATAAGCAGGAGCACTAGTAAATGATGAGTCAGTGAAAAATCCTGCTCCAACAAACAAATCTCCCTCTTCTCCTGTAATTTTCTCACTTTTTGTCATGAATGCATTTTCAATAGTGGTTGCAGGAGAAGCAACAAACTGATACTGAGACATTGATGCTGCTCTATCATTGTTCCTTGAGATTTCATCATCATCTCTACTGACTCTATCTTGGCAATGAGTAGATCTAGATCCATAGGGAACTTCTCAGTATGCTTTAGTAAGGTTACTATTTGTTTCCATGATGAGGGTAAAGCATTGAGTAGTCTAAGATTTAGATCTTCAAGATCAGGCTTAATACCAGTTGTTGACATCTCAGTTGTAAGTTGAACAAATCTGTTCATCATCTGATTTATGGTTTCTCCAGACAAATGTTGAAACAATTCTAATTGTCTTTTCAACTTTTGTTTCTTGAGATTTTAAATCTCCTTGCCTCCTTCACAAATGGTCTTTAAGGCTTTATATAAGGTGTATCCACTTTGATATGCATCAAGCCTTGCAAGAACTTCCAGAGGTAGTCCTTTACACATCAAGGAATATGCTTTGATATCATTCTTTACTCTTCTCAAATCATCTCCTTGAAGACCATCTTCAGGATAGGGTTCTGAAGAATCTTTAGTATAAACAAACCCTCTGTCAGGCCCATCAATGATTATAGAAATGTATGGTCCTTTCTCTATAGATTTTCAAAGATCAGTGTCAATGGAATTAAAATGTTGTTTTAGCCTAAGAGACCAATTTTTGAAATCAGCTCTATTTTTAAGTTTTGGAACTCTATTTTCAGAATCTTCTGATTTCACCATTCTTATATTTTTGTTGTTTTTCTTAAATTTTGAATTAAGAAAAGAAATGAAAAAGTTTTTGAAAAATTTTCTTAAAAAAAATATTCTAAGTGTCAAGGGTGATACGCCTGAACAGTGATTAAACTCCCAAACAGTTGATGCGCCTAAGTTGAGAGACGTCTAAGGGATTGCCTTAGAAAAATTTTCAAAACGCCCAAGTTGATGCGTCAGAATAGTTGTAAAACGCCTGAACAGTTGAAATGCGCCTACACAGTTGTAAAGCACCTCAACAGTTATCAACCGTCTGGACTTTTACTCTTCAACAGTAGTCAAGCGTCTGAACTGAAAACGTCTACACAGTGTTAATGCGACCAAACAGTAGTCAAACGCCTAACACTTAGACAATTTTTCAGCAAATCTGAACTCTAATGCGCCACATTCATCATGTTCATATGAATGTAACTAACTCAAATCTTTTGAAATTCTTCAAAAGTTGATCAATTGGATTGAAACTTTCCAATTAAACATGTTTTATACCGATAATCATTCTTCTAACATCAATTTCTTTCAATATCAACAACAAATCAATCAATTTTGTGATTTTCAGTTCGAAAAATAGTAACCTTTTTCGAACACAAATTCAATAAATTATCTCGAATTTGATGAATTTACTGCTAATTGTGATTCAAATCATGTTTCTGATGATAAAACACATCTGAAATTCACAAATTCTCAATTGAATTGTTTATCAATCACAGACTTAGTGAATTTTTGAGTTTGAAAGTTCGACAAACTTCAAAAATCACTCACTAACAGCTTACCAACAGCTCTGATACCATTTGATAGGATCAAATGTACCAATTTGTGATGATATATGAACACAATTCAATGAATACAAAAAAAAAAATCAAATCAAGCAAGATATCAACAAATTCATGGTTTCATTAATATCAAGCAAAGACAAATTACAAAGTAAGTAAGAAGTTTCTCTCTAAGCTCGTTCAATCTCGTTACTTACTACATGCAAGTCTAAGCTATTTATAATGAAACAGAAAGGAACTAACAAATTACAAAACTAGTACCTATACTATTACAAATATCAAAAAGACACATAAAGACAACATATTAATCTTTCTAGAGCACTAACAGGCATTGCCTTAGGTTGTATCGCATAGCCTTACCCAACCTGGCATTGCCTTAGGTTGAATCGCATTGGCCTTACCCAACTTGGCATTGCCTTAGGCTGTATCGCAAAGCCTTACCCAACCTGGCATTGCGTTAGGCTGCGTCACATGGCCTTGCCAACCTGACTTAACCTCACATCAATCTCTATTGAGCCAACCACATGGCCTACTCAAAATAGTTCATTGGGCTTGGCCCAACCCACATTACTCAAGACAATTAGGGTTTGAGGATTCCCCCTCTATAAATAAGAGGCAAACCTCTCATTTAAAAGGATCTCATTCTCTGTCTGAAAACCACCACACTTTTCCATCGGAAGTGTGAGTTTCCTCTCTAGTTTTCAATCCACTTTGTTGAATCCCCTCCCTGCAATGTCGCAAGGCCATCCTACAATGTCTCAAGGCCGTCCTATGTCGACAGGGCTCTATCTAATCCTCATCTCCTATGTTTGTCTATTCATTTGTCTTATATATAAATTATGTTTGACTATATAATACTTGGTACTGACTTGAGCGTTGGAGTGCCTTCGGGGTTAAACCCCCCAGGCCCTCTAACGTAGATCTCCTTTGTGGTTACAGTTAGGTTCAAAGTTCGGGAATGAGTCACCGAGTCCAGGCTCAGCCATACCCTGTGACAAGGCCCGACGCGGATTTGAATGTAGCAACATAAACTAAAACTAAAAAGCAAAGTCTGATAATAACAAGGAATAATTCTTTTGTAGATAACTTTGGGCATATGTTGCATCTCCATCATGATCGTGATAATTGATGTGTGTTTGTAGAATAATGCAAGTTACTTAAATGTCATTGTCACTTGGTGAGTTTTCTTTTTGGCTACTTTCGTGGTTGAAAACGTACAATCCGTTTTTGACACATACAAACTGGCATAAGTGTTCTTTTTTCATCTTTGTTTCTCGAATGAATAATTATATTCTGAAACCACCATATAACTTAATCGTGCTTTTAGTTTTCAAATATAATATTTAAATGTATTTGTTTTTAATTCCAAATCAAAGATCAATAAATTACTTAACAGAATCTTAGCTACAAACTGTCATGTATTGATCCATGAACACTAAGGTGGAACTCATAAAAAAAAGCTATCGGATTATGACTTATGTCCCCCTATAACTAGTATGCTGATAAATGGTCTGGTTGCTTGGATGATGGATATGGGGGCTGAACCAATCAATAACATGAAATGTTTACATAAACCCGAATATCATGTCGAAAACGAAAGCAATCCCTTAACATAAAAAAGGTTGTTTAATTTCTTTTATAATAAGACAGATATCACCTAATACTATATTCTTCCTAAACCAACGAAAACTTTTAAAACGTATCTCACAATGATTATACGTCCTATTAACGGTCTCATATTTTGAGTTTAAAATTTTTTTGGGGGGCTTATTTGCCATCCATATTTCATACTCCAAAGTATATAATATTTCATGATTTTCTTCACCATTTCTTGAAGATGGACCATCGCTTCCGGTATTCTACAAGGTCCAGCAGGTAAAGAGGCCCAAGGTTTCTTTTTCTTTTTCTCTCCTGCGTTCTAAGTGCGTAACAGTGCAAGGGTAAAACCACTTTGAAAATTAGAATAGGCCCAACTTAAGCTCTTTACTCTTACATCTATTAATATATTACACTTGTATCACGTATGGTTACCAATCATAATGACTAATGTGTTGTTTAGTAGCATCTGAATCAGCCTCTTAATAATTCAGATATCTGAATGGTTCAACATTTAATGGTTCAGAGTGTTTGTTTCACGAGCAAATGTCTGAGTGGTTCAGACATTTGCCTCTGAATGGTTAAGCATTATACTAATGCTGAACGGTTAAGAGGGTCTAGTGTTGAATGGTTAAGACCACTTATCTGAATTGGTCAGACATTTGCCTTTAAATAGTTAATCGATATACTAACGTTTAATGGTTCAGACATCTTAATAGTTCAGCACCTAATGGTTCAGAACTCTTGTTGGTTCAGCACTTAATGGTTCAGAAGTTGACGAACAGCTCCTAAGCCGGTTCAAATTGCTCAAAAGCTACAAGTGGAGGTGCACAAAACAGTTTGGGCCCTAGAACCACTTTTGTTTGTAGTTAACACGGTCAAAACCAATTTGTAGGAGAAGCTGGTTATGTTAGGAATTGGTTTGCGGAATGATAGAACCTAGATTGGTGGGAAATCGGTTTGGATCTACCTATTTGGTCGCTTTCGTTCTGCGTTGGTTTCGATTTGCAAACCTGTATTTTTGTTCACCTCGGCTCTACCTATATGTGTTTTTTACGGTTTGGGACCGTTTTACGTATATACCAGTTTGGAACCCCTTCAGTTATGGTTCGTTTCGTTGGTTCGGGTTTGCAAAAAGGTTTTTTTTTCACCTCTAGCTATAACATGTTCCTGCTGTTATAAAAAAAAGCTATAACATTTTCCTATTAATTGAATGAGTTTAAGCAAGTTGTAGTTCAACTTAAACCTAAAATGAAGTTTGGTTAATGAGCGATTTCAAACCTGATTTTCATACTAATCAGATTAATGAACCAAAATCATCATTTCGTTATATAACAAAATAATATTTATATAATATGATACTTTATATGTAGGGGTGTTCAAAATATCCGAATCCGTAACCGAATCTAAAATAACCGAACCTGAAATATCCGAAAATTCGGATTCGGATAGTGTTTTTGAGGATTTTTTGATATTCAGATATCTCAATTATCCATAAATATTTTACAAAAATTATTAAATAATCAGTATTAATTAAAAATTTCGAATATTGCAGATAATGTTTTATGAACTTCCGATATCTGAAAATTTTTCTAATAAAATTATTCAATAATACAATTTCTTAGAATTTTGATATTTCGAATATCAAAAATTTCAGATTCAGATTCAGATATTAAATCCACTATCCAAATTTCAAGATATCTGAAAATCTGGGTATCCGATTTTAAACACACCTACATATATGATTACATATAAAATACCATTTTTTAGTTGTTTATCTTTTTTTAAAGCAACAACTCATTCACACACAATCATCTAATTTTAATTGGGCTCGAACATTTAATTTCAAGAAGCTCAACACTCTAACTTTATGTATCTTTATGATTAGATCAACCCCACATAGATGATTATTATAGAAATAATCAATATAGACAATTTTAGTTACAAAACGAATTGTATATAAACTCATTTATGTCGTTGGTTGCGACTATTTACATGCCACGCGAAGAAATGTGATTGGTCCAAATGTTTTTCCTTTCCTCTTCTATTTTTTCTTTTTAGATTTTTATTACGTGTTATATCTATTTACTTCAACATTTTGACTGACCTATGACTCAATAGTTCATAATGCTAGGTTAATATGAAAACTATTAGAAAATTCTCTTACTGGTGCTGCTCATAGAAATACTGTTTTAGAGGGGATTCAGAATTAACCTATGTTTTGTGAACAAAATATCTAAATAAACCGGTGTTTTTGTTATATATAATGATAATTTAAATTATAGTTGAGTTGTATACAACTATGTACTTGTCTATATCGATTAGTGAGAATTCAGGCACAACACAAACTTTCTATACCAATTGGTGAGAATTCAAACACCAAACAAACCTAACACATATTTAGTGAGTTTGAAACATGTGATTAAACAAACACATTTAACTAAACAAGTAGTCCTTCGATCAACCTAACATATTCACAGGACAAACCCTTCTTTTTTGCATGTTTAATTCATGCCAAAACTTTAAATGATCAGGTATTCTATCTTACACCATAAAGTTAAAAAGGAATGGACAACAAATATGTAGTAAAAAAGAACCATACTTATCACTAAATCAACTTAAGATCACCCAAATTCATCCCCAAATGGAGGATTTCAGAAATAGAATCACATAAAGAACATAAATCTTCCTCCATAAATGAATTCAACAGCCTCAAAATCCATATAATATCAAGTAACAAAAGATCAAATGTAAAATGACTAAAGATAGAATACATCAGGCACCTGTGGGCCAAAATACCTTCACTATGTGACTACATAAAAGCTAAAAAAGATTGCAGGGCTTCCTACCCCATACAATCTCCCTTCTCCTCTTCATCCTCATCTCCATTAATGCAATGCAATCAAGCTAAAAAACAGCAAGAAATCGCAATCATCAATCGTCGGATTCGTTCTTTCTAGCTGATTTCTCCACACTCCTCTCCTCTAACAACTTCCCCCTCATCATCCACCTGGGCCGCCTTCTTCTCGGCTTCTTTCGCCTTAAGCGCCTGCAATTTGGCGTGATTATAATACGCCACACCCCAGAACGCGATCGCGTATCCAAGAGGTTAATCGGGGTCACTGTATCCTTAATCACAGACCAAGAAAACGCGATCAACAACCAATCTTTGACAACCCCTGCAACATTCATGGTCAATGCTGACGTCTTCCCAACAAGCAAGAACACCGCAAGATTCAACGCAAACGCACACAACGAATTCGACCCAAATATGAAGTAATCAAAATGGAAACTTGAGGTATCCCTCAACTTGGGAAACTCAACCAACACCCATGGGATCGACAAGAACACAAAACAACAAGGGGCAACATAATAAAGCGATGTAATGGGGTTAAAAGTGATCCCTTTAGACGTCAACAAGATCTGAATCAAAACCAAACGAGTGGCTTCAAAACACACAGCCCCAAGCTGCAACATCACACCCCAAGAGTTGAATTTGGCCTCCCCATAAGCGGCAATCGCCACACCAAACGAAATCGAGAGCATGTTGGTCATCGTATCCCCTTTAAAACCCCTCTTTCTTGAACAAAACCCCAATAGAATAAACAGCAACAGGCATCAACGCTTTAAGCATTTGAATAAACGAGACAGATAGATAAATGTATGCCGAATTCGAAAGCCATAGGCTGAGGGAGTAAAGCAGACCGATGGGAACAACGGATTTGAGGTAAATGTCGCGAGTCATCTGCACAGGTTCGACGACTTTGAAGACGGTGACGAGGAGATAAGCTAGTGAAGAACAAAAGGCCATGTGGATCATGGTGAGTGAGATGGGGTAGGGCCAATTGTACATGTTGCGATCGAGGATGTACTTGTTGTAGACGATGACAGTGAAGCTGAGGAAGATCCAGATGGCGACATAGGTGTAGGAGAGGATGATCTTCTTGAGAAGGCCTTCGGAGAGATCCTCCTCCTCCTCCTCCTTTGCCCATTCCCATTGGTTGTGAGTGAGATTGGGGATCTGGGGTTGGGGTTGAAGAGATCTATCTGACTGAGTGAATACAGGCAGCAGATACAGGGGGATTTTAGATCGGAAGAAGACTAATAAGTAATAACAATAATATTAAGTGTGGAAGGGTTCAACGAGGGTCGGTGGTGCCGGTGGGTGACCGGGGGATTAAGTCTTGGACGCGTGGCATGTCACATGTGAAGTAGACTAGCAAGCATTTTTATAACTAAAAGGTATGTGTTTTGCTATGTATAAGTAACTTGGTCTTTTTCGTTTTTTTAGATTCATGGTTTTATGGGAAATTTACACAGCTAGAAATAAGTATATCGTAACGTCACATGGTTTTGTCTGCGTGTTGACTGTTGTGCAAGTTAGGTTTGAAATAAAATATATTGAAATGTGTGTAGAAATAATCACATTGTAATGGTATATATAACACTATGTTATAATCCCGTGTATTACATGAATTAGTTAAAAAAATTAAATATATATGAAAAGTTAGAAAATATAAACACTATTTTGATATAAAATATAACTAAAATTATGTGTTAGTAAATATTTTAGTTAATAAAATATTTTTGTTATTTTTTAAAACTTTCATTTTGAAAACATGTTTTTTAAACTCTCATTTTCATATTTAATAAAGTTTGCTTTGACATAATATCGTTATTATAAATATCTTATTGTTTAAAACTCAAGGTTTCAGTTATTTTTTATTGTTTTAGAAAATGAGTTTTATATAAAACTTTTCTTAAAAATAATCAATCTTAGAATATTTCATACTAGATTTAGTAAACACGGTTTAAATAAATAAAATATTAATATGATAAAATTTATTAATTATAAAATGATACTTTAAGATATGATATAACTGAAATTACGTATGAGAAAAGACTATAACTAATAAAACTGTGATATCAACATTTTAAAAATTCTGTTTTAAATTTTTTCTAAACAAATAAACATTTTGTTTATAAACAAACTGTATAAAAATGTCATTTTTTAAATCTTTATTATTATAACTCCCAAATTAATTTATTTTTGGTTCTAAAAATTGAATTTTGAAATACCACTTTTTAAAATATTTCGTATTTTTAAAAAAGTTTTATGCTTCAGAAAAATTTATTATTTTATAAAAATATTATTTATTTAGAAATAACATTAATAAATAGATCTTTTTTTAATTTATTAAATGTAAGAGAATGTTAAAAAATATTATTAGTAATTAAAGTAATTATTTAAGATGAGAGAGAGACAGAAAAATTTTGGTGAGGATGATTGTGATGCTGTCACGTGACACCTCAAATTACTCTTTTATTAAAGTAGGAAGATGTGTAAAATGAAAACGTTGTTTAATGTAATTCATAGTTTTTGAATTTTTAACAAAATATTTAGTTTTTAATTAATTAAAAATACATTTTATAAAAAAATATTCATTTTAGAAATATTTGAAATGTTTAAAATAAGAGAGAGAAATAAAATATATATAAAATAAACTAATATGAAAATCAAAAGTTTAAAACTTTAAACATGAATAAAAGCATGTCCACATAAGAGCACCTATGGGGCAAAATTGCAACCCCTCAGACAAATTGCAGATTGTCATGCGATGGATCTAAATGAAATTTTCTTAAAGGGTTTGGGAAATCTGGATCATAGCAGACCGTTATGGGCGGAGCCAGTACTTGGGTCAAGTGACCCCCTCATTTTGAAAGTTTATGTTTGTTGGACTATCGAAAAATTGAATGACTCCAACCTCTTTTACATGTTGACCCCATATCTTATTTTAGATAGAAACAAATCAAAAGTGATCCAAAGCGAGTTGGTTAAGTTGTGTCTCTTTTATTTTAAGGGCATTACTTTGATTTCTTTCTAGAGTTTTTTTCTTTTCTTTTTCTCTGCACAACTCCTGTATTTACTTGATTATTCTTGGGCCGTCACTTTTTTATTACAGACAAAAGGTGGCCTTTGATCAAGATTTATAAGCCACTATATGGTTGTGATTTGTGACTGAAAGTGGGTTTAATAGATTAAAAAATTACTGTAAATTTTATATTTTAATTTAGCAGGGTACAATTATAGTTATAGCATCTTTTTTATAAGACTTGGATTTTGTTTTGTTCTAAATTTATATAAAGTTTTAGATTTTGTTTTCTAAGTACTAATTGCATTCAGATTCAAAAATTAATGATTGTTTTTTACAGCTATGTTAATAATAACTCTTGCGGAGTTGAACATTGACCCAAGCGGTTGACCCGGACTTTGTGACCCGAACTAAAAACGATCTAAGTCGAACCGATAGATCGACATCGGAACACCAAACCATAATGACCCCTGTAAAAAGAATTTCTGGTTCCGCACTACGTGAGATGGAGTAAAAGTTTTCCAAATATGGTTAAAACAATTTGGAGCAAAAGTCTTTTAAATTGTGATATTTTCTACGTGTGACCCAAAAGTCAAATAAATCTATTACTGAAAGCATATTCAAGAATGCAACTCAACTAAAAACTCTGAAGTAATACTAATTACCACCAACCAACAACCACCAAGGTGGCGTGTTTTAACTGATGTATAGTATTGAGTCCAAGATTATGTTTCTCGATTATGTGAGATATATTACTATTAAGATATAAAGTTGTTATAAATACTTTATAACATACAATAATTTGATTGCATAAGATCTAGTTCCTGAGACAGGACCCTGGATTCACTCCAACTTCTGTTCCTTTGACGTTCATGCAGTTTGCTGACAAAGATTTCCCAGGTTTAATTGATTTCAAGTTTATATTTTTCATTGAAATCCAGAGCAAGGTACGAATCTACTACAGTTTAATGTTATAGCAATGTTGGTAGATGATGTTCCGTAAAGATTCTTGTATGTCACATCACTTATTTTGACTCCACTTTTCTGTATCAAACACAAAAACTGGAATTTTAGACTTGTTTTAGTAACCAATTATATATCTCTATTAAAACTTGATCCGTCACACCAACCAATATCAGTTGTTTTTACCATTCAGAGCCACTTCATAGAAAGTGATCCATCATTTTGTTAAACTTCTATCATCTAAGCACGTTTAAGTATAAATTGTTTTGTATACAACCAATGTAGCCAGAGTGTTTTGGTGCTATATAAGGTCTGAGTTCCTTATAGTTTTAGTTAGAAGAAAAGTTCAAATGCTTACCCTCTCTTTGCACGCGCCACGAACATCACAATAGTTTTGGTCAATGATTATTGGGTTATCGACGGAATCAAATACAAGATTCTCAAAGGTAACATGTCGAATGTTTCCTTGTCCAACTTGCCATGTTTTTATTCGAGCTCCATTTGTTGTTCCTTTAAACAATGAATCTCTTATGTGAATGTTTTCCACAAGTACCTTTTCTCCATCTTTCCCTAAGCTCCCTATGCTGTTAACAAAATTAGACTCGAGTTAATAAAAAACCCATGCATGCCTTTACAATAATGAATAAAGATGGTTTACTTTTTGGCTACTTATTTTTTGTTTAAATAAAATTATTAGCAATACAAAATCGGCTAAATTATAAGTAAATGAGTTTAATTTATCACCTTATACCATGGCCCGGTCCACATTCTATATTGGATATATCAATGTTAGACGAATAATCTCCTATCGAAATGCAGTCGTCACCTAGCCAACCAACAAGGGCAAACTTGTTAATTTGGTTGTTTCAGTTTATACTTTTATCAGTGGTGGAATTAGAACTTTCTAATCTGATAATAACACTATATATTTTTCTTTTTTACATTCGTTTCGACATACTATTCTACTTCATACCAAGGATATTTATTAATATTTAACAATAATAGATGGTGACAAACCTGACCCTATTATTGAGTTGGTGATTTTGATGTTATGAGAAGAGTGGATGTGAATGCCATCGGTGTTGGGACTATCTTGAGGAGATTGGATCATCACATTGTTAACATTAAACCCTTTGGAATCCAGTACTAGTACATGAGTTTGTGGGCTATTTACTATATAAATGCTGCTCAATGTGCCCCAATTGCATGATAAGAACTTCAACACCTGCACCAATTTTTACTTAAATCAAATGTGTCACAAGTCTTTCACTAGTAAAAAAGAGACAAATGGGGTGGGTCTAATTTTCTGAAGGGACGAGCCTAATTTTTGAAGGGGCGGGTGTTCAAAAAAACTGCCCCTTAAAGCCTTTTAAAATTTAAATGAGAACAAATAGGGCGAAACCGCCCCATAAGTTAGATTCAGGGGCGGGTATCAAAACCGCCTTTTAAACCACGGCGGTTCTAAACCGCCCCTTATGTCCTATTAAAAAAGTTATAAACACCTTTAGGGGCGGGTATTTCAACCGCCCCTTATGCTTCCTTTAGGTTAAATTTGTAGTTGGTGGTAATCGTTCTAACTGAAGCAAATTAGCCGGTTTGAGATTTATGCAATTCTTTTATGGTTTACAATTTGAAAAACGTGATGAAATATATAACATTACCATTTTGTCATCTTATTGACATATATAAGAAAAGAATTTGATTTTAAAAGGAGAACGGTTCAAGTCATACTACAAATTGAACTGTTTTGATCACTTTGGCTGGTGTGACTGACCAACCAAAATTGTATTTAATGACTGGAACCAGATATTTGCCAAAACTGCAAAAATAAAAGAACTTGATAATGAACATTGTAGTTACCGTTGGCGCTAGTTTGGTGCAACCCTCCTAAAAACATGAAGAAAGTTCGTCGTTAGGGTGAGACTTTCAGCGTTACAACTTCTTACCTTTTCTGGACTAAGCTTAGTTACCTTATCGGGATGGTATCGACATGATTGGTCCCACCAGTGCATTCCCTGTCCATCTATTAGACCCGATCCATACACGTTGAGACCTGTAACATTTTTAAATGCTATCCATTGGCTTGAATCAAGCCTGTCCCACGTTTTTGGCGAACCTGAAGCAATAACTGTGCCTGAAATCTGGATAATAATGTTTCACACTTGACACAAACATACACAAACGATGATAAAACATAACTCTATTTACGTAGTATATATGAATATTGCAAATGTATATTAGACTTGAGTTTTGAAGCATGTAATTTATGACAGGAACTGATAAATAACACTTAAACCATTTTATCAACACAAAATTATAATTAGGTTGTTATTAGGTATTGATTTATACACCGTTAACATAACTACACGTGCCACTACTAATGTACTTGTACACTTTGAAAGTTTATATCTCAAGTGATGATATCCATAGTGATATCATTGGTATATAAATCATTATGAAATCGCTCGCTTTTTCGGTTATAGGAGAAGGAACCTTGGTAAACAATCTATTATGATCTATTCAAGTTCGTTTTGTTTGTGTAGGTCTGATAATTTGAAATCAAATAAAAGACAACCTAGTCTCTTGATTATATAAAAGACATGAAGACAAGCAATATTTCATTTATACAAAAGTATAACTTTAAACTCTACCTTAATTTGGGGATTAATATTGTACATACGATGTGCAAAACGTATGCGCATATCATCTCCTTTAATTAAATTAGTCATTTCAGCACTCTACGTTTAAACTTACTACGAAATGAATGATTTGAGGTTTGCATGGTCCATGAAACATGAGAGGATTCAACAAGAAAGTTCCCCATTCCGGAACAATCACCCTTGCGCTATATGTTTCTGTGTTACATGCATCTCTCCATGCATACACAAATGCCTGAAAAGAACACTTAATTTGTAATTAAAAGAGAGAACTTCTTAATTAATAATTTCGTGTAAATTAAACAACTGTGGAATCTTCCTTCGATTTGTATTTTCTGCAGAAAATCATTTTTTTTGTAGGCATTAGTACATGTTTTCATTGATATTTTTATGAAATTTGTTGTTAATAAGAAAATGACGATTTATACAAAAACTACAGTTATTTCTAGTCACTTGGAATTCGTTAGTATTTTTATATATAAAAACCATCTTTTTCAGAATAACATGATTTGAAACTTTTAGTGTGAGTCGATAGAAAATATATAGAATCTTATGATAACAACCCAACAAAAAGCAGTATTGGTTCATCACTGATTGTAGTGTTTATTGAACTCTTTTTTAAAGCTAAACACGATGATTTTCAAACTAATCACCTCAAATTGGGATTATAGAACCTTAATAACGTACCTGGGAATCATCCGTTTGTCCCCAGCCGCTAGCCCCATAATCAAAGACATCAAATTCATCAAACGTAGGCCAAGCATTGAGACTAGTAACCAAACCTAGAATCAACAACAACGGAAACATTTTCCCCATATCACCTTTAACTAGCAAATATAGACACAAATTTTATATACACATATGCATGCATTCTCAATAAGTATAATGGAAGAGACTTACTTACATATGAACAAGGAGATCATAGTAAATATGGTAGTTAGATGGTGCAAAAGGTTAAAGTAAATGGTGTTGGATACGAGTATTTTTGGTAGGATATAATTACCAACCAACTAGTTAAACCCTAACGAAAACCCAAATTCAATTCACGAGTTACTTGTACGGAAGACTATGTCATGATCTGATGCCAAATACATGGCAGAGTAGAAAAGTACTTTGATATAAATGTTGGGTCTTTAATTAGTTTTCTATCTTCATTCCACAAAACAGGTGCAAGAGAAGAAGAAATTAACAAGTCAACTCATAACTATATGAAGGCATTTAATGAGGTTGATATCATTTGAAGAGTGTAAAACTACAATGGATGAGATTAGTATGCATCGTGTTTAGTTTTTAGTTTTTATAGAATGGCTAAGCCTAACAACACATTTTTAAACCTACTTCTAAATCTGCATTAACATCATCATATATAGGAGTAAAATCCTCAAGCCTCACGTGCTAAACCACTTTATGAGGAACACCTTTACTAAACCATGATATCATTAAGCTAAAATCCTTTGGTTTCGCTTTTAATCCAATTCAATCCTTTCGAACAGAACTTTGAGTGAAAAATTAAATATAACAAGGGACATGCTATTCCGACACCACCCAAATCTAATATTACACTATTTGTAAACACTCATTTGTGGTCGTTTTAAACGACTGTTAAGTTTGAAGGTCCGAGGTTACATCATAGACTTCCTACTTTTCTTCTCAAATGGTCATTTGAGAGTTTTAAAGGTTAAGGTTTGCATTATAGGTCCTCTACTTTCAAGTGGCCATTTGATTATATTTTGTCACACCGGTGTTTAAAAATTAAAGGTGTGATGATATTTGACTTTGGGTGGTGTAGGAATAGTAACACCTTGTGATAATTATCCGTGTGGAGTTATACCTTCTCCATCAATGAAACGAAAAAACAAAATGAACTACATTAAATACACAATAAGTAGCATAAATCATAGAAGTTGAAAATTACGATTTTTTTATCTTTTTTATGATGCCAATGTACTTGGTTTTAGAATACAAAACAGTTATTTTTATGGTGTCAAGTTTATATAAAAAATAATATCATTTATAAAAATTATAAACGTTTAGAAAAGTGAAAAAAATTTAAAAAGCGTCAACAAAAGTGGTCATACCTAAAATATCACTTTAACAAAATTTTTAATTCAACCCATCATTAAGAAAACTGATAATTAAAATTACTTTTTATATTTTTTAGATTTAACCCTTTTTATTTCAACCTTTGCCTAATATATATAAAATTCATAAATCTTATTTAAAAGTTAATATAATTTATCTATACTATATATAATACAAACACAATTGTCATTTTTTCCCTCAAACTTTAAGACAATACAATTATTTAAACATAATATACAAGTGCTCTGTTCAATAGTTATTATTTTTTTTCTCATTTAATAAACTTCTTTTAATTAATACATTTTTAAAACACATAACTAATAGATAATAGATTATTTTTTTCTTATGTATAATACATTAAATTAATATTTAAAATTTAATCTACTATTTATATTTTAATACTTAAATACTAATTAAATTAACATTATCTTATTTAAACACCTAAGTATATAATCACTAATATTTTCATAGTGATAGTAGTAGTACGACGACGATGACAAAATTATTTAAAAACATTGAATGACTTAGATATAACTAGTATTAAGCCCCGATTGCTGGGGAGGGGGGGAGGGGGGGTTTAAACAATGCTAAGTAGCATCAAAGACACACCACCGTTAGCGACCACCAACCAAAACGTAGAACCAATGACACACCGCCATTAGGTGAAACGTAAAATATATAAAACAATAACTAATTTGATCTTGGACCAACGCGTTGTGATGGGCCGTTAAACAGGAAGAAAAATAAGCGCAAAAACATTGAACTACACACGCACACTGCAGCATGTTAACTCGTAAAATGTAGACCGGAATGTAAAACGAACAATTTTAAAATATAAAAGATATAGGGACCAACGTTAAAAGTAGAAAACTATTAGGGTTAAATTATAAAAGAGTAAAGGTTTTGTGTTAAAATGAAAAAAAGTTAAAGGAATAAAACAAAAGTTGGATACAACCCCTAAAGCATATTGTATAACCCATAATGCATAAAGAAAGTTAGTAATTAGTATATATATATTTTAAATGTCTTACAACTTATTTTTGAAAGGTTTGAGTAATACATGTATAATATTTTTTAATCTTGAATGGCGGGAGACTATTTTAAATGGCCTAAAACTAGCACTACAAGAAAACTGGCTATGCGACGACATTTGTCGTCGCGTAGGGTGTCGGTTGTCGTCGCCATAGCCTATGGCGACGACATGTCGTCGCCATAGCCCCAGTCGCCACAGATCCGTCGCTATAGCCCATTTTATTGTCGTCGCAAAAGGTGTAGTCGCCACAAAGGTCTATCTCGACGACATGTCGACGCCACAGAGTTGTCGGCAAAGAATTTCCCGCATTATATTTTAATTAAAAATAATTTTTTTTCTGGGCTATGGCGACGACATGTCGTCGCCATAGGTCATTTATTATTTATAATTATTTAAAAAAAATTTAAAATAAAATAAATTTGACCAACACTATAGCGACGACATGTCGTCGCCATAGACCAACTTCTTTTGTTTTTAATATTTATTTTTTTTATTAACCTGTTTTTTTTATAATTTTCCAAGTTATGAAAACAAATTTATATACTAAAACGAGAGCTAATATCATAAATACCTAAAAGAAAGTTGATACGATTTGAGTTATACAAACAAAACTACCAATGCAAACATCATTGAAATTTTTACAAACCATACAAATTAACTATTTAATTATCATCGTCTTGATTATCTTCATCGTTGTCAAGATTAGATTTACTTCTTCCAAATTCATTCATCTGCTCATGCATTTCACGCACTTGTTGCCTAAGTGCATTAAGTTCCTCATCTCGATGTGATGACGACTTGCTTGATGCTTCATAGCGAGAGATGTTTCTTATCTTTCGTCCAACACCTCTCGTGTGACCACGCCTTTGTCCTAAGGCGCGTTCCAAACATTCCATCTCATTTACGGGTGACTCACCCGCCTCCATTTCCATTTGTTCATATTGATTTTCAATTTTTTCCTGCATTATTAAAGAACAAAATAAAAAGTTATTAGATTTTTATAAAGTTCGATAGCATAACTGTTGTAAAATGGAAAAACCATCCTATTCAAACATAAGTAGTAAGTAACAATTTCAAAGCTTTAATAACCAATAATGAAAATAATATTATCCAAGTGTTTGACCTTAAATTAAACAATTTGCTAGATTAACAAACTAACATACTAAATTTAATTAAAGTACTAGCAACATATAAATACATGATAATAACATATTCAACAATCATAACAAATAAAGTTTGAACTTACCCAATCTTCCTCTGCCTTCGAGTTGACCCATCCAAACCCTTCCCTATAATGTGCCCTCCTCCATGTATCAATGTGGCTCGAAGTCCCTGTTTGTTGCTCCTTTAACCATTAAAAATAATAATGTTTAAATTTAAAGAAAACTAATAATACATAATTGGATAAAAATGACTTCGTACTTGAAGATATCGCCTCTGGGCATAGGAACGTCTCCCATGCAAACTTGGATAAAGCTGTTTAGCTCTATTATCGGAGCCTTTCTGTGAAAGACGTTTATGTTGTTCACTTGTGAACAACTCAACTACTTGTCCCATTCCTCTGGACTCTGGCCATCTGGAGGATGACTCCTAGCCCGCTCTATATCATCATAACCTCCTTGATCCAAAAAATATTTCTTCATATCATATCTTCTGTCCCTGAAAGCTCTCTGACAGTCCATATGAATTCCAAGTTGTATTTCGTGCCAGTGATCTAAAGCACGGTGAGACTCTAGATCAAAATATTCCTACAAAAAAAAGAAAAAGGAATTAACTAGAATAATATAAAAGATATGATAACCAAAATACAAAAAAAATAAAATACTCACCTCAAGGGTATTAAACAAAGATATCTTAAAAGTATCTGGAACTTTCTCCCTAGTGGGATAATGGAAGGGAACAGATGAAACATAATTTGATAAAGCTCTAATAAATAATTGACTGTTTTCTCCGACAGCTTTATATTGTTTTCCGGTGTGGTCAAATTGAATGGGTAGTGGCTGGTTGTTGTTTGCAGCCCATTTATCCAACAAATTTAAATTTCTTCCTTTTGAACGTTTTTTTTACTTGATGCTAGATGGATACATAAAAGTAAAGTTAGTAATATTCAAAAGTTATGCATAGACGTATATTTAAAATGAAAAATAGCTTACACGATTGACAACTTGAGGGAAGTGAATACGCATGGCCATGCGGGTCACGACCCCCGCCATCACCACCGTGTGCTACACTTGATGACATAACCTACAACATAACCAAATCAACAACTAAATAAACAAATCAAACCAAACAACTATTATATTATAATTCTAACAATACCAACTAATAGCCTAATCAAACAATATTTAGAGGGGGATTCGAGCAACACAAACGAAGAACCAATTCAAACAACGGAGAGGAGCAGGCGAACAAGACCAACGAAGAACCGAAGCAAACAAGGGGGAGAGAGGAGGCGAACAACACAAACGAAGAACCAAGGCAAACAACGGAGAGGAGCAGGCGAACAAGACCAACGAAGAACCGAAGCAAAGAAGGGGGAGAGAGCAGGCGAACAACACAAACTAAGAACCATAGAAAACAACGGAGAGGAGCAGGCGAACAACAGAAACGAAGAAGCAAATCAAACAACGGAGAGGAGCAGGCTAACAAGACAAACGAAGAACCTAAGCAAACAAGGGGGAGAGATAATTCTAACAACACAAACTAATAACCAAGGCAAACAACTTAGAGGATCATTCTAACAATACCAACTAATAACCTAATCAAATAATTTTCATATATCATTCTAACAACACAAACTAATAACCATATAAAACAACTTATATTATCATTCTAACAACATAAACTAATAATCAAATCAAACAACTTATATTATCATTCTAACAATACAAACTAATAACCTAATCAAACAATTTTTATATTATCATATAAAAATAGCCGTCAACGGTGCTAAAGAAGCCGGTGAACTTCACGGTGGTTAGATATCCAGTGATCCAACGTTAGACATCTATTGACTCTAACCATAATAATCTAATATATCTAACATTGTTTTTGACTCTCATTGATGATAGTTAAGCGTTGTTTAACTATGTAAACAATGATTTAATCAACCCTAATCATCATAAGAGCACCTTTGAGTATGTACAACCCTGATCGTCATAAGAGCACATTTGAGTTAAACATAAACAATGATGTAATCAACCTTAATCATCATAAGAGTACCTTTGAGTTGAACATAAACAATGATGTAATAAACCTTAATCGTCGTAAGAGCACCTTTGAGTATGTAATCAACCCTGATCGTTATAATCGCACATTTGAAGTTGAACATAAACAATGATGTAATCAAGCCTAATCGTCATAAGAGCACATTTGAGTTGAACATAAACAATGATGTAATCAACCCTAATCTTCATAAGAGCACATTTAAGTATGTAATCAACCCTAATCGTCATAAGAGCACGTATGTAATCAACCCAAATAGTCATGAGAGCACATTTGAGTTGAACATAAACAATGATGTAATCAACCCTAATCGTCATAAGAGCACCTTTGAGTATCATGTACTCAACCCTGATCGTCATAAGATCACATTTGAGTTGAACATAAAAAATGATGTAATCAACCCTAATCGTCATAAGAGCACCTTTAAGTATGTAATCAACCCTGATTGTTATAAGACCACATTTGAGTTGAACATAAACAATGATATAATCAACCCTAATCGTCATAAGAGCATCTTTAAGTATGTAATCAACCCTAATCCTCTTAAAAAAAACTTAATTTACATTAACGTGCATAATTCAACAATGATCTTTATAACTAGAGCATAGCTAAATTTTAACCTAGGTAATTTATATTAATGTGCAAAATTCAATAATGTTTGAAAATTCATTGCTGATAATTAAGCAGAACAAAACTTAACCTACAGTTAATAAATTATTATTCCCACAAAGTACTATCAACGTATATAATTTAACATCGATAATTATAATTGGATTTAATTGATATAAGTTATCTATAATTATAATTAATAAAAATAAGATTTGTTAATATTATTATTATGACTTGTAATTATAATAATATAATTATTATTTTTATTATTTTTATAAAAAATCCACAAAGTATTATTTTTATACATATAAGATTTGTTAATGTTATTATTTTTATATAAAAATCCACCTTATGGCGACGACATGTCGTCGCCATAGATGTTTCACAAAAGGCGGGGTCATTTCCCTCCAATTTATTTAGAGGGAAAAAGAATAAAAATTGGGTTTTACCTATGGCGACGATATGTCGTCGCCATAGATTTTTCATAAAAGGCGGGCATTTTTGCCGCCGATTTATTTAAAGGAAAAAAAAAAGAAAAAATTGGTTTTTACCTATGGCGACGACATGTCGTCGCCATAGGTAAAACAAATTTTTTGTGTCATCTGAAATAAATAGAAATTATGACAAAATTACCTATGGCGACTAAATGCGGCGACGACTTTGGTGTCGTCGCGGTAGGTGACACCTAAGGCGACGACATGTCGTCGCGATAGGGTGACCTATAGCGACGACACCATGTCGTCGCCATAGGTCCAGTCGGGATAGGGTCAGATTCTTGTAGTGTAGTCTTGAAACGATCGCGTAATATGTTTTGAACCTTGCGTATGTATGTTATAACTTGCGTAAATAATTATATAACTTGCACGATTTCATAAATTATCACGCAAGAGTTTTTGTAAGCCGTTTCATAGTAACGCTTGAGTACTAAAATTACCTTATTATCATTTTTAAGTAAAAAGATGTGGAATTAATTATCACGCAATGCATATTAAACGTTGTTATATTTAAACGGACAACTCATATTGCTTCGTACACTTCGCACGTTTTTATCACTTTATATAGTAATCGACATATACTTTTATATCCATAAATATAATGCGTAAATATAATGATGATAATAATAGCTTTTAACCCTAACTCAAAGGTGTCCATCCTCCCCATCGACTGCTTACTGTTTCTGTTCTGTTGGGCTGAGCCTCCATCGACCCTCGGCACTCCTCCGGCAACACCATAAATTTCAAGGTTGGATTTTGTGATTTTTGACTTTCTAGCTTCTAAATCAATTTCAAGCTTCAAAGACACCATACATGCAGTGGTTTCTTTCTAACTTAATTAGCCTTGTTTGATCAAGGTTAGAGATTTTGATTATGGTATACGTTTAATCAAGGTTAGATATCTATGTCATTGTATTCCTAAAACAGCCATGGTCCAGATTTTGATTGTGGTAGTCAAATTGTTCTCATAATAGATTTCATTATTGTTAACAGGTTCATGTAACCTGCTATAGTTCATAATAGATTTGATAACTGTGTTCATAAACATGTTTTAAACAGGTCGATCATTTCGTGTAAATCTTCTTCGTGTTTGAAAAAATTGACACGATAAGTTATCATGTCGTGTTCGCATGGGCGTACCTATATGTTGAGGAAGGGGGGCAGCCGCCCACCCTAAAAGAAAAATCCCGACTGCCACCCAGAATTTTGTAATCGCCCCCCTTGAACTTTTAAAACTGAAGAGAAAACAATAACGTCTCAAAAACATTGTCGGATGTGGAACTACAATAGGGTTACAGTTCAAAGAATCATATTTTCTAACTAATCGGGATCTACACTCTCAAATAATCAAGTATTTAGTAGGAAGAAAAAAAATTATATCGAAATAAATGTTTTTGATTATTAAGCAAGCTAATTTTATATTGGCCGACATTGTTCTCACATATGTTAAACATTATCGGAATTAAAGAGTTTAGGAACCATTTTAGCGAAGAGTATAATTGTTACAGACGTATTACATATCATCACTTATATGAGTATAATTGAGTTAATAATATATAACGACTTTTATGAGTATAATTGTGTTTACATAGTTCTTGATATATATGAAAATACAAGATTTTAGGGACCATTCTAACAATGTTTTTCGGTAATGAACCGGATTCGACCCGAATCGAACCAAAAAATATATTATATTGTGATAGTTAAATTACCCTTAAAAATCTCTGCCCCCATGACAAAAATTTCTAGATTCGCCACTGCGTTCGTGTATAGCATGTCAGACCATCGTGTTGTGTTTGACCTGTTGTGCCAGCCCTAATCAAACCCACAGAGACGAGACCACTAGACGAATAAGAGAAGCTATTGAATAACACATAATTCGAGAAGCTATTCAAATTCACCGGCAACAATCTCAAAAACATCGTCAAATCACCATCCCACAAAGGCCCCAAGCGAAACCCAGGTCGCTACTGCTTCTGTCTCCAAAAAACAAAGTCTATTACGTCTCCAAATCGCTTTTGGTACCAGATTTACTCTTCTTCATTGTCAATCTGAGTTTTGTTATGAGCTTTGTGTTTATATTGAATAACACAATGGAAACGAAAGTGAAATGCATAATTGGAAGAGAAAAGTACACTACATTCATTAAACAAATAAGCTATAAATAGCCTTTCTCAACGTGGGATCATGATATCCACAAGTTACTAAATCATCTACTTTGTTTTACCACTATTCGACGTTTCCAAATACAAACAAAGACTCGGATGTTATGAATTATGATATGAGATTGATGATGAATATTATGTTTTGGAAATATTGTTTTGCTTCATGTACACTAGTAACTAATTGTCTAATTGCATCATCAAATGTCATACCTAATACCTTTCTGATTAAAGTGTTGATCTTTATGGTTTTCAAAACACTGATTTGTTGATTCGATTCTGTATTGAGAAAATATCTTTAGGTAACCTCGTTGTGTTATATTGTCATCATAATCTCGGCTCTATGATGGAGCAATGGGTGACTTGTATGTAAGTTAGTTTATTAGTAGTTAAATGCATAAACTTCATGTTAATAAGACAATTTTTACATCAGGTGTCTGTATGCAAGTAAGACCAAACTTCCAAGAATTACGTAATGTGTTTTTTTGTTTAATTTAAAGTTTTAATATGCATTTTTTGTTTAGATGAAATGTCACATGTTCAACCCATTTAAAAATTTGTGTACTGGGTGTACTAAATTAATTGGGTCAACCCGTTAATAACTTCAAGTTAGACTGCAAACAATGTAAACATAAACATTTTGGAAATTCAGCCTTTCTTCTTGTTTATGAACCATTTAACCAATTTACAACCCATTTTGACATTTCAACCCGTTTGATCTTGTTTAGATAAATTGGTTTGGATTGAATTGTTTTAGTGTTTTTGGGTCAAAGCTGATGTTTTAACACGTAAATAAACAGTTGTGTTTTGATTCATCAATTTCAATCAATCAACCAATCCAATATGATTCACCATTTACTGATGTTTGCTTAATTATCCTAGATTTATTAGTTAAACAGTGGGAAATTATGAAACCAAACAAGTTAGAAAAGAGTTAAAAACATGGTAAAGAAAATGAATATAAAGACGATTCCATAATTGTATTTATATTCTGTTTCATTGCATAAACCAAATGAGTTACCAAACAACAAGACAGGTTTGAAACCACACACCGCAAATCCTTAAAAATCATTTGAAATGATCCACACTATTGCTATAATTGTTGAAGCATAAATGCTAAGATACTAATATCATAAAAAAACCTCTTAGTAGGGGTCTTGAGACTACGAACCACCATCAAGCACTCAAGTTAGTAACAGATGGATATATATTTTGTGTAGTAACATATACATATTGAATATCGTGTGTGTAAATATACATATTAGTGTTTACTCAAGTTAAGAGGGAGAGGGTGCCTGTTTTTGAAGTGTTACCTCCCTTTTACGTGAGTATAATGGGCTTAAACCAATAGTAGATTGGAACACGGCATGTTCTCAGCATCCTATATTAACTACATTATTCACCATTGTCGCCACCACCATTAACACTACATAAACGTTGTGAAACATCACTGCTACATGATATACCACACCTATCTAATAGCGGCTATATTGTTTTGTCCCAAGTAAAGTAGTAATATAAGGTCATTTTTCAACTGTCGTCGTTATAAACCCTTCTCATGTATCCAAACTTAGGACCGCAAATAATAAACCCTTATTATTTATCCAGATACATGAGAGAGCTCGAGATTGAAAAGAATAACTGCTTTTGTTAAATGTAGTTGATTGTGCTATGTATTCTAATTTGACTATTGTAATGTTCAAATCATCTATTTTTCTCTTTAGGTATCCCCCTCCGTACCCTGTGTGAAGAAGCTGTAGAATCAGTCTTAGGTATCTGATAATAGCAGCTGGGATCACAGTATGGATTGATGTTTGATTTATAATTACCATACATTTTTAAGTTGGGGTGTTACACTCCTCTTCTTCCTTTGCCATTAAAAATATCATGATCTTACATGTGAAAGATTGTTTTGATTCACTTGTGAAAGTTAAGGGACTGACTTTGAAATTGTGGGAGGAAATTTATAATGAAATCGTCTATAGATCTTGTTTATTTTGATTTGTATGGTTGAATAATTGATGAGAGTCGTGTCTCAAAGGAGGACACTAAGAAAAATAGTGAATAGAATCCATGTGAACAATTGAGGTGCAATAAAAGTGTTAGTAGAAGAAAGGATGCGGGTGTCGATGTGGGAGAATTTGCCCAAAAACAATGAAAAACACAATGAGATGACACGAGCAATTTGAAGACAATCCGTTTTGACTAGAATTTATTTAAAAGAAAAAAAAATAATAACTCAATAAAAGACACTCATCTTGATACTAAACAAGATTTGTTTCTATTTAAGTTACCACTAACTATTAATAATAATGAAAACAAATCTATAAGTATTATCCTACCAAAGGAAATCATATTAAGCACAATATACAATCGATTTCTTCTAATTTTCCTCCCATAATTTCATATTTAACTCCTTAACTTTCACAAATGAACCAAAACAATCATTCACATGCAAAAATAAAATTAAAATTTCCGACAATCTCCCCCTTAATAATTTATCATTGTACCACCTAATTCTTGAATCCTAACAAGTCTTCTTTTTCAGCTTTAAGCCTTGGTTTCTTGCTTTTCTTTTATGATTCCCGCATAAAAATTCACCTATGTTTTTTTCTCTGGTTTGGCAGTTTGCACAACAACAAACCACATTTTCCTTTTTCTTTTGCTTTGACTTCACATACAACAAAAGGAAATGTTGGTTAATCCTTTTTTTTCATTCAGCTAAAACGAAAATGAAACCAACTTTGTTTCCTGAAATTGGTTGTGCCTTCATGAGGTTTTTTCCCTCTTTATTTATTTCAATGTTATATCGAACACAAAGACTTGAATAATTCGCACATAATCCTATAGATTTTTGGTCACACAGATCTTTCTCCTTCTATTGGTATCTTTGCTTCACACAGAAAGTTGATCGCCTTGGCTCACACAAAACTTCTCTTTCGGAGGTTTTAATCTTTGGTCATGCAAGACCCTACTTGACATGAAACCCTTTAATTGTTCTTGGATGTTTTTGTGTCTAATTGTTGGTTCAGGACCTAGATATAAAAAAAGAACTCACATGAAAACTGGAAGTTACGGCTTTTAAGAACTCCTTACATTCATACTCAAACATACATTAAATAGAAGAAAACAAACAACCATTACACCTAAAGAAAGAAAAACAACTTAGCTACTAGCCTACTACTTTAAGTCAATAAACTAAAGAAAAACATGCGACCAAAATGAAACTCCTCTAACCGTACCTTTTGAACGGACATAAGGTCTACTCAATCTTTAGCCATTTGAACAATCATTTTCCCTATATTCACACCATGAAACAAGCCTATAAAAGCAGAAGGAATGCTCTATATGCCATAAGAAATGTCTTCAAGCACACACATTTTTCCTGCACGCACATATTCCCTTGTCACTGACAAGAAGTCGTTGTAAAGATTGTAGAAATCGATGGACACAAAACCCTTGAATTATTATTCGCTTGTAGATTACATCTATCATGCTTAGTTCAATACGTTCTCTTTTTCCTGAATTTAAGTAACCCGAAATCGCGCCACACGCAGCAATTCTACCAAATGCATTCATGTTAGCAATAACAGCTTCTAGCATCTCTCCTCCCACATTGTCAAATATATGTCTATACCATCAGGAAAGTACCTGTCTTACAACAAATTAAATACGCTAGTTATGATCATCTTTATTTACTTGATCTTTATTTATCATAAATATTTGGTCTTGAAAGTAATTATGTTTTTTTATGTTGCTTCTAACCTTTGGAGAGTAGACTTTAGGTCAGTTTCTTTTTTGTAATTGAATGCCCCATCAAACCCAAGCTTCTCTTTGAGCAAATCTACCTAATACGCAAAATGAAATGAAACATTTTCTTTACTTTTTTGTATTTAGAAGAGGAACTAACAACCAATTAACTTCCAAAAGTCAACTTTTATCTTCTAAATCAGAGTATGATATATGATGCATATCCTTTAAGGGAATAAGAAACCTTATAGAATTTAAAAGTTCAGACCTTTTGGTTTGTTCCTGCACACCCAACAACATAGCAACCAAACAACTTTGCTATTGACCCACCAAATTACCAACTGATCCAGCAGCCGTTGAAACAAAAACTTTGTCTTCTTTTTTGGCTTACATATTTGGAAGAACCCTCCATAAGCGGTAAGCCCGCTTAAGCCTATAAAACAAGTGTGTGCATGTAAGCGTGTGTTATATGAGTTAAAGTAAGTGAATACCAAATTTGTTTACCAAAAATCCCAACATGGTAAGACAATGGAAATTCCATAGTGTCCAGTTTCTTTAACATGTTCCTGTTTTTCACAATTGTGTATTCTGCCCAATTAAGTGATCCATACACAATATCATTTTTCTGATAGTCCGGGTGGTTCGAAGCTACGACTCTCCCCAGTCCACTACAGCTTATTGTCTTTCATGATACAAAAATGAAGCCAAATTAGAATTAAAGAAAGCTAACAAAACAAAAATATATCCCAACTTAAGGCTAATACTTAGAAATATATTGAATGCATAAAGTTTGTCATGAACTGCCTTTTTCTTGTTTGGGTTTCTATGGAGTTATTATTCTTTGTTAGTTTTTAGAAATCATAAATATGCAACATATATATAAAAAGCATCACGAAAATTAATTTGCTCTATGATAGTTCCGAAATGATACCACATCAAAGATAGCCTATAGCAACTACCATTTCCATACTTATACCAATAATATATTACTTTTATAGGTCTTGAAAACCTATAATGACAACATGGTGTTGCTATGAAGGTCAATAACCTAGCCTTGGAGTTAAAGGGCATAAAAGTCATCCACATTAGGCTCGTTGATAGCGTTTGGTGTAAAACCTCAAGACAAAACCAAACCTTGGACCCAAAACATTCGCACGATAGTGGGGGTTAGGGGTGAAGTCCATTGGGTAAAGCCACTAGCTGGGCTGAGCTGGTGGGGTCTAGGTAAACTTAGAAAATTTTTATATTTGAGTAGTATTATAGTTGATGAAATTGAAGAAACATCAAAATTTAGGGAAAAAGAATGATGTGGCCCACATCAAAGAAGGGATGCGAGACGTATTTGACTAGGCCATGGAAACATTCTGGGGCCAACATAGGGGTTGATGACTAATGGGCAACAATTGACGTGTGGACCAAGATGTGGGCCGCATTAGGAGGTAGATGCGGACTAAAACAGAAAAAAGGGCTCGAGGCAGTAATGTGCGACATGTTTCGCGCATGTAAAAGGTACACACAATGTGGGTCGCATCAACAAGTGGATGTAGGTTCCATCGGCTTGTCAACCTCACGTATAAGTAGTTAAGCAATACAACTCAGTCTTCACTCACACCTTACATTACACACACTTAATCTTAAAATTTGTGCCCAGAGCCTCTGCAACTCGTTTAACAAACCTACGCTCGACCCTACACGATCCAAAGCACTCGAGGTATCTATAGAACATTCCTAGCCTAACACTAGGCTATGATATTGTATAAACAACCTCAAGCCCTCCTAAGATCACAAAGAAAGGCTCAACTGACTTAAAATGGATATGTTTGTCTTTTAAAATGAAACTCATGAATCTTTGATATTCATCATTATCCTTGAAAACCAGCATGAGCATTAGTTAAATTTTTAATGCATATTGGTGAAATGCAAGACAAGCATCAGACTAAGATTATACATGTTTTTTCATCAGAAATGACACACATGTGACAGGTAGAATCCTGAAAGGGACACAATGCTTAAGTATGGCTGTTAATAATTTGGTGCCCAAAAGATTACGACTCCACAGGCATTGACGATCTCATTGTAATCTGATAACAAACTATTAGTATTGTACAATGAAAGATCTTGGTATATATTTCATCCTATGGACCTAGCATGGTTAAACTTGAATTATTTCTAACGCTTGATTATGAAAATGATAGGTCATTCACATGTGTTATCGTTGATATTTGCCCTTTTGCGACAACATGTCTGCACTAAGCAAGTCATCTCATTTGGTTTATTAAATAAAAAAAACATTTAATTTAATTAAAAAATTAATAGAAAATATTAAATTATTTAGTTGTATAATGATGATATGAAGTCATTATAAAGTAAATATATAATAAATTTTAATTCATAAAAACATAATATCAATGACAGGTCATCGATAAATACTCAAACATTTATAAGAAATTTTATTTATATTTTTGGGTTTTTACACGCAATAAAAGAAAAAAGAAGAAAAATGTTCAGATTATATTTTAAGGTTTCTTTTCATATTGATAGGTAATGAAAGAGAGGAAAAATTTTGAAAAAAAATATATAGTAGAAGTTTTAAGGAAACAATACCTTTTGAAAGATAGATAACAAGAGGGGTTTTTCTTATTTGAAGTTAACATCATGGTACTTGTATTTTGAAAGAATGGGTTCTTGAATATCATTGAACGTGCACTACCAAGATTCAAAAGGTTTTGTTTTCTTCCTAGAATTCACCCATGGCATAGGCGAGTTCTCAAAAAGCTCTACCCATCAAAGTTTGAGAACATGCCTTACTATGAGTGAGTTCTCATTGTCAAAATCAACAGTTTTATAAGCTCTTAATCCCTAATGATCTTCAGAATAGTCCACCTCTCCATAAGATCTTGGATTAACTCTAGAATTATGTGGTGTAGAATAGTTATTGTTATCACCATCACTAGATTTCTCATGTGGCAGAACTATTTTTATATCTCATTGATATGTTAAATACCATCATCTGACTTATTAATACCACTATTATCATCATTATGCTTATTAACATATTGAAGTCTGTAATTACATGATGGTTTGACTTTATGATAAGAAACATATACAGAGTTAGACTTGCTTGATGAAGCGTTTTGATAATCATGTGATCTTATTTGCTTGGAAAAGAAGTGATATTGTTTGTTTGGGTGACTTTGATACGGACAAACCGCGTAAGAGATCCTTATAATTGGATTGATAGACAAACATTATTGACTCAATGATAACGTAAATATTTTCTCACAAGTTTTCTATATATTCCTCCCAATAATACAAAACTTCTAGACTTAAGTCGTTAAAAAGTTAAAAGTTTGATAAAAACCACCGTATAAGTAATATGATTTGAACATCAAAGTATGATACTCATTTTAATCCTGAAGATGAACAAAATTAAATCAATAATTCATTATATGACACTTTATGACGAAGAATAATGGTTAAACTCTTGGTAGTATCATCACCCATAATATTTTTATTTTCAAATTAAACATTACCACCCTAGGAAAAAATATCATTGAGACATGATAATAAGTGAGTTTGGATGTAGTATCAAATGTGTCAATATAAGAACGAAGGGAAGGGAGAAAAATTTATAGTATAGAACCTAACAAGAACCTGCTCTTACCATGGGTGCGTTCTCTAAACACTATTACCCCCTTGACACTTTATACTTTGGAGCATGTATCTTGATTAGAATTTACAACGACAAATCGCCCGTGATAGGTGCGTGTTCTTAAAAAAACTTTTTGAACTCATAAGCAATTCTAAAGTCGATAGGATGGTGCACCTTTTTGAGTACTTTCCCTTGTCATGGACGAGTTCTAAGAAGAAGACAAAACCCTTTTGAATCTTGGCAATCAGATTCAATGATGTTTAAGAGCTCGCCCTTGCCAAGGGTGGATGTCTTTATTGTCAACTTCAAACAATAAAAACCCCTCTTGTCAACTGTTTAGTAAAATAAAAAAAAGTCTACACTATATATTATCATTTTGTGTTTTACTAAATTATGTGTAAGTTTTTAATAGGAGTGGACAAGTACAATTGTTAAAAGTCAGATAGATGTAAGCTTTCCAAATTATATATTATATATACTATAATAAACAACAAGTGTGTAATAATGTTAACTAGGTGTTATACCCAAACGCGTGTTACATGTCTTAAGAACAAGGGAAACCGAGGCACATAAAACCCAACATCACACCTACAACCTAATTTTCATTGCATCACTAAAAGACCACTTAAGACAAGAGACAACGTAATCGTTGGAGCGTGACTCAGAACTAATGAACGCTTGCTTCTACACGCTGGGAACAACTGTATACATTATAATAAACTACAAGTATGTAATAATGTTAACTAGGTGTTATACCCAAACTAGGTGTAAGCTTTCCAAATTACATGTTGTGTATATTATAGCGGCTACATATTGGGAACAACTGCCAAACCGAGCAAACGACACCTTTTTTTTGGTCTCATCACAGCTGAAGGAGAACAAAAAACGAATGAAACACAACCATGTTGTGTTCATGTTATAAATGGAAGGTGATGTCCATTTTATGATCAAATACCTCTTTACCGACGATCAACATCATTCAATAAAACTATTCGCAGGCTCAGAAACACAACCATATATGTTACCATTGCAATCTAGAGGATTGCCACGGCAAAAAAACCATGTTTTTCATTTGTTTAGCATTATCGCCCACTGATATACTACATATCAGCCATCCATACATTTCCTCATGGCTCAAACATGTTTTAACCTATCGTCACAACTAATAACATTCATTAGCGAACTCTCAGATGACGAAAACCGCACCATCACAGCGGATAAAACATAACCAGATAACAACATCTACCGAAAGTTCCACAATGGTGACAAACCCGAAATAGTAAGTCTAACAAAAAAACCAATAAGCTCTCAAATGCACCAACGACCATTGCTATCGAGCAAACCTCGAAAAGTAGCACCCAACCAACAAAGACCCATCTATAAACGAACAACCCATGTAGTAACTGAGTTCAATAGAGGATAGCGAGAGACCCACTTTAGGGTTCCAAAAACAAAGAGAAAGGAGAAATTATGGAACACCAGTGAATAGATGTCAACTCAACCACCATCGGAGGCCATCAGAGATTAGAATGAGGGAGGAATGATGGGAAACCGACATAGGTGTCGGTCTAAACACATGCAAATAAGAGCGGCTGCTTTCGTCTCAACACCACCGCACAAAACATCAGAATCAAGCCGAAGAAAATGGGAAGACGACATATTGGTTAGTCGCAAGGCGGATGTGAGCGACGGTCGTCGCCCCTTTCTCTCGCACCAATGGCGGCAGAAGCCGGGGACTTTAGAGAGGTTACCACCTCTACCCGTTAGTAACTCACAAAACCCTTTCACAGCCTCCACTACCAGATACCATCACATGCTTTGACGATGACAACAAAGACGGTAGTCCAACACGTCGGAGAGCTTACCGCCTCTACCCGTCGGTAACCCTCAACCATTTCAATCTGAGACCACAAACCCCACAAACACTTCCCACTTAAAATAAAGATAGCAGGTTAAAACCAAAAACTTAAAAAGTTCCCGTGACCAAAATGAAAGAAATCATAAACATACTATTTCTTCACTTCTTTTATAAATATATAGGAGAATGTGGCTCGGCACCTGATATTGTCTATAGGATTATGAAATAGGTTCATTGACATAGTATTTTTAGTGTTTTTAGAACCGGATCGGACAATAAATCGGACGACTCAAAGATTCCTTGGTTGGACCGGTCGGTCTAGTCGGATCAGATTTAAGAACCAGACGACATTTATTAATAGTAGAATATTAAAAGTATAAAATGTAATATATAGTTAAAAGATACAAATTTATATATATTTTTTTAAAATTCTATAAGTATTATTAGTTTAAATGTTATTTTTGTGTACTATAATTAGTTTTTCATATGTACTTTTAAACAATTAATGGGTATGGTTTAAATTGTAAATTTACTTTTTTTAGGGACTAATCTTGTTAAGTCTCATTTTAAAACTCTTTTAACCGTAGCTTAAAGAGAGACCGCCACTTTCAACTCTCTCTCTACTCCCCCAATCTTCTTCTTATCTAATTATTTTCTTCTTGTTTATGTTTCTTACACAGAACATGTTTGATAGCCATATAATTCTTCGATTTTGAATGTTTATACATTTTAAATGTGATTTTGAATGTCACTTGAAAGGTCATTCGATGGTCGCATAAAATGAAGAGACACAGGTTCGATATTTCGTTGGCGACTCGCCGGTTCGATCTCTAGTTCACTTCCAACCGGCAGGTTAATTAAACACAAAACGAGTCACATGTGATCTAACCATGCCGAACCCCGATAGGACTGGCCGCTCCGAGCCGGTCGTGAAACATTGGTATTTATAAAAATTAAAACAGGTAATGGATATGTTTGATTTATAGTTGCTATTTTGTCGAAGTTTCAATAAATGAACTAATCATCTTCTCTTTCTTTTTTGGTAAAGGGTTTTTCTAATTGCACCCTACTTTATGTTCTAATCACACCCTACTCTACTATATTAATTAGGTTTTGACAACAATCATACCAATCAGACATGAGTGTAACACACACAAGAATTAATTAGCATTTAATATTTTAAAGATGTTTTTTGATGTGGTGCATATGTTTTTCAGTGAAAATCCTATATTAAACTATTATTTGTATGCATTGTGAGTTGTACATGTATTATAGTGGGTTGTACCTATCTTTTTTTTTCTCTTTTTTTTTTAATTTTTAACCTTTTCATTTAAACCAATATTTTTACATCCTTTACGATTTACCCCTAATATTTTTTACTTTTAATTTTGATTCCCTATACTTTTCATATTTTATAAAATTTTTATCTTACATTTCGGTCTAAATTTGGCAAGTTAACACGCCGCAACGTGCGTTTGTTGTCAATATTTTTATAATTTTTTTTCCCGTTTAACGGCTTCTTCGTAACGCGCTGGTCCTAGATCGAGTTACTTATTGTTTTATATATTTTACGTTTTGCATGTGTGGTTCGACGCTTTTACGTCTATTTTTCATTCGGTATTCGTTTTTTTGTTTCTTATTCCTTTTTTTTTCTTCAAGTTTTTTCGATGTTGGTAGTCACTAGCGATTGTGTGCCGACCATTGGTGCTACTTAGCACGTTTTTACGCCCCCGGCTGCAATGCAGGGGGCTTAATACTAGTTTAATGTAAAAGTCAAACCATTTGTTATAAAAATTCAATTTATTTAATTCATTAAACAATTTCATTAAATGTCGTTAACAAAACTTAATTGGTTAAACAATTTCTAATTATTACCATTATTAGTTTTTTATATAAATTAAAAGTATAATAACAATTAAAGAAGTATAATTTTAAATCAACCAACATTAACATAGACTCTCACAAAAAAAAATTTCCTCAAAAGTGGCTCTTATAATGAATTTAATTTGTATAAGTTAGATAGTTTTAATGTGTGTATATATAATAGATAAATATTAGTTTAAATTAGATAAATTCGATTAGCTTATCGTTTGAATCTTTGTGTAACTTTAGTTTGTAATATTTATATGTCACTTGTTTGTTACTTAACATCTGGTTAGTTTCTCTTATTAAGAGACTTACATTCTAAGAAAAATAAAAATCAATTTTATTGTAAATTAAAAGAAAATATACGTGATGTTTTTAAACAAGACCCTAATGGCTTAAATAGATATAATGTTGTCAAAATGTTTTTTTTAAATAATAAAAACCTATGTCTATTTAACACCAAAAGCAAAACATAATAAAATCTCTAGACGTAATAGTACTAAAATCTCGGATTAGACTCGCACAACTAAAATCGGCTTTATTGAACGAAAAAAGTAACTCACCATTTAAATAAACATTTTGTTTTAATCGTTAAATGTTTTAAAAATAATTTTTTTTAGTTTATGTTAAAGATGTCTTTCTTATTGAAAATTTACAATTAACAAAAAACGGTTTTAGATATATTTATAATTCTTTCTTAAAAAATTAATAACAAAATATTACAAAAAATATTTTTAAATAATTTCAAACAATCTGTGAACAAAACATTTTTAAAAAAGTTAAAGGCTAAAAAATTAGTTTACATTATTAAAATTAACATTTGATTAAAGTTGCATTTAATGAGAATCTCATAATTAAAGATGTTACATTTATTGAATATAGTTAGTATTTAATGCTATGTAATAGATTGTAACAGAGTAGAGTGCAAATAACAACACCCTTTGGTAAATCGTTGAATTGAATTAGTTGGTTTCTTTACGAGACATACATTGAAATCAAAGTCAGTAGCGACGATTGAACATTCTCGTAAAGAGGGCGTGACCGAAATTAAAATTTTTACAGGTGGGTTAACTCGATATTTATATAAAAATTTACACTATGAGGCAAAAATTTACATTAACGAACTAAAATTTAACACTACCGAACAAAAAAGAAAACCATCAACTCTCTTCGACCTTCCTATATAGATAGTTTGTCATTTTTATATTAGAGAAAGTATTGTAGCTTTTTAATTTTTATTTCTATAAATTAATTATTATTTATTTTATTTCTATGAAGTGAATTAAATTTAATGCTATTTTATAGTAGAAAGCAAAAGTAAGCATAGATTTCAGATAGATATACCGTCAGTAACTAATTAAGTAAGTCGCATGCAAATTGTGGATAACAACATCGTTGATCCGACCCTATCAGCTGTTGGTGATGGTGATACAATCTGTAAGCTAAGTGATCTGGTTTTTCAGACTGGGAATAAAAAATAAATATTTCCCGTTCTAACGGATTTGCTTTGTCTTATGGATTAAATTAATGTCTTTGTAAACATTCATAGTATAATTAATCACTCTATTGACAAAAGAGTATTATTTATATTTATATTATTAGCCTTATACATGTGTTTTATTAACTAACCTATTATTAAAACCTGTGCGTTGTGATGCGTTAAAACACGGAACAATATAACAACTTTGAAACTTTATGTAAGAAAATCAAAACTTTGATGCAAACTCACGCGTTACAGCAATAACATTAATAATGCTCAAACCTCATAAAAATAAAAATAATAAAAACTAAAGTTTAACGTCATTAAAAAGAAAAAAAAGTTAAATGTGGAATTAAAAAAAATTCCACTTTAATTGTATTGTATTAAGAAAAAGTTATATAGCGGCATAGCTCCCAAGTCTTCTTTTACCTTTTTTATTTGTTTTTGGTTTACGCACCTCTTTCTTTTGCTTTTTTATTTAATCTGAAATGGAGAAAGTAAAATTAAAATTAAAAAAAAACAAATTTTATGTAATACCAGCTTATAACTCATGCTTTAAGAATTAAGACATGTAAACAATAAATGGACCTACCATTCACTTTCCATTTTTTATAATACATATGATTTTGAGTTTTTTGGACTTTTTATAAAAGTTAAGAACAAAAATAAGTATAAACATAAATAAAAAATCATACATAATTTGCAAATGTGAAAATAAATATAAATATTATTCTCATAGTATTTTGACACCAAATTACAAATAGTATAAGAAATTAAACATATCAGAAAATTAATCAAAACAACCATCTCATTTGTTTGATGGATAGACAAATTAGGTGTAAAGATTCCTTAAGTCTGATGCAACCCAAAACATCCAAAGTGTCTCTGCAACATGCACTAAGTACTGAGTGAAGAATGCTTCGGAAGTTTTACACAATGCATTAAAAAATACTCTAAGTGTAAAATCTTCCGAAGCCAAGACCAATATCTTCCGAAGCCAAACATGAAGTCTTCCGAAGCCTCAGAGACAAAGTCTTCCGAAGCTTCAACCTATGAAGACAGATTTCTTCCGAAGACTTTTAGTACACATGCTTTATCTGATGTACTGTTCCATAAAGCACCTTTTTGCATCTCTGTAAAGTCACCAACTTACATGAGTTGGTGAAAAGGTCCATGCTTTTGGTAACTGTACATTGAGGTCTTGAGTCTGTAACTTTCCACTTTATGTACTTTATCCTTTTTGTAATGTATAAGGATGTGAGCTATGGCATGTCATAGTCACAAGGTCAAAAGGCAGATATGCCTTTTGATCCTACAATTGATTTTGTTAGTGTCTAGTCAATTGTATCCAGCTGGCTTTCAAAGTATAGCCGGCTGTAGGTTGTAGTATAAGTATTTCAAGTTCTTGTATCTTTCTTTATGCTTTGTAACACTTGTAAAAGAACTTGAGAAAGCAATATACTGCCTCCTTGAAACCCATACTCTCTTGTTCTGTCTCTTTGCTTTACTTGTGTTCTTGTATCACTTTGGTTACCCAGTTCACTGTTTGATTAAAGTTTAGTTAATCTCCTCATTGTGTTGTTGTGTTGTAATTGTGTTAAAGCCCTTAAACGGTCCTGCAATTGGTATCAGAGCATTTCAGGCTCTTGATATAAGATCTAACCATCTTAAGATCCCTCACACACACAAAAACTAAACTTTTCAAATGGCTTCCATCTCAAAGACTGATATGGAGACTGGAACCATGAACAAATCCCCACTGATCACTCTTGATGATTTTGACACCTGGTGCATGAGGATGGAAGGCTTCATCAGGTCTCTTGATTCAAGAATGTGGGAATCTGTTGAGAATGGACCTTTCATACCCAGCACCCCCTCTGCTACTGGTGCTGGTATGATTCCAAAAGATGTGGCCAACTACTCAGATGAAGATAGAAAAAGAGTAGAGATTGATAGGAAGGCCATGACTGCTCTTCAGACTGCTCTCCCAAACTCTGTATACAGAGGTTTTAAGAAGTGCAAAACAGCTAAACAGCTGTGGGATGCACTGAAGCTGATGTATGAAGGCTCCTCTGAAGCCAAGGAGAACAAGAAAGATCTTCTGAAGCAGCAGTTTGAAAATTTCACCTTCAAAGCAGGTGAAACCATGACCCAACAATACTTCAGGTATGTTGAGATTGTGGATACCCTAGTGGATGGAGGAGTTCCTCTTGAGAACAGGGACATTGTAAGGAAGTTCATGTCCTCACTTCCTAGGCAATGGACACACTATTGTGTGGTGATCAAGAGGACTGAGAACCTTAAAACTCTTACTCTGACAGAGTTGTATGGGATTCTCAGTGGATACCAGATGGAGATGAACATGCAAGGTTCATCTGGCAACTCCAACAATCAAATGGGTTCAGCCCTTCATGTGGTTGAAAGGGACAGCATAGAACCCTAACATCATCTCATATGCTACCCTGACAACTCACAAAAGGGTCCTTTCATCACCTTCCCGGAGACACCAAGGGAGAACTTTACTCAAGGAAGCCCATTCCAAGAGACAAGTTCTTCTCAAGCCTTTGTGTCTACTGATGAAAGCTGTGGGAATTATCTCTTCACTCTTGAAGACCTGGACTGTATCCATCCAGATGACCTGGAATACATGGAGATAGTTCAGCAGATGGCTCTCCTCACTCACAGAGCCAAGAAGTTCTACAAGAGAACAGGAAGAAGATTTCCAAGCAATGCTACCAGTGGTAAGTTTGGGCTGGATAAAAGCAAAGTTAAGTGTTACAACTGTAACCTTATGGGTCCACTTTGCTAGGGAGTGTAAGGCACCTAAAGCAAATGGGGGCCAAACACAACCCAGACCAAACTACACTGACAAAGCCCCTCAGACTGAGAAGCCAAAGCAACATGCTGCTGTTGCTGTTGAAGAGGGAGGCTTTGACTGGAGCTTTCAGGTGGAAGATGCTTCTCCAAACCAAGCACTGATGGCTGACCATGATGAAGCCAAGGTATTGGAACATCTCTGTACTCCTGAATGCATTGCTAAAGTAAATAGATACAGGTCCTACAACCTAGAGATGAGATCTGATCTTGAGTCATTAAAATATTAAAATCTGATTTTAGAAAGTCTGAAAATGATTACAAGTTAAAGATAGAGGACTTGGAGAAAACCATTTCAGTACTAAAACATGAACATACAGATTTTAGAACTCAGATCCAAGATCTCATAACTAAGTTAACTGAGTGCCAGGCTGAGCTTGTGATCAGCAAAGCCAAGGCAGAGAAAAGTGTTCTTGAAGAAGAGACCTTCAAGAACATGATATCCTCATCCCTGCACAACAAAGTCTGTTATCAAAATAGACAGGGACTGGGATCAAATGAGATAGCTCCTCCACACACAATCTTGTCTGTAAGATCTCCTAGGTGTGGAACTTGTGAAGATGAGCTTCCTCTCATAGATCCTATAAGTGAGGATGATGAAGAAGTGATAGTGAAGAATTCCTCTGAGAAGAGTGAAGAAGAGGATTCTTCCAAGGGCCACTATCCTTCTGAGGAGAAGAAATCAACTGTGATGACCAAGTCCAAGAGAAAGAACTTGATCAGGAAGAGCAAAAGGAAAGCAAAGAAGGCTCAAGAAATCAAGGCTACTTTTGATGCTAAGCAGAAACAAGTTTTTATCTCTGCAGGTTTCAAAGTAGTAAGGACTGAAGACATCAACCAAGACTCCTCAGCTAAGAGTCCTGGTTCTTGTTCAAATCATCTCAGTACAAAGAAGAAGACTGAGCTGCTGTGTACCACTGCTGCACAGCCTGGACCATCAAACTCCAAGAACAGTTCACAGCCCAAAGAACTGTCTCAGCATCTACCAAGATGAAGGTGGAGAAGGGATGTGACCAAAGCCAGTCTTGCTCTCAAAAGGAGACTTCTTTGAAGAAGAAAATGTTATGTGTCATGTGTGAAAGTACTTCTCACATTGCTAAGGATTGCCCATACAATCCTAAAAGTACTGTCCACATGACCAATACAAAGACTTCAAAGAGTCTCAAGAAGTCTCAAGCTTCGGAAGGAAAGTCTGTTTCCTTCGGAAGCTCCAAATCAAAGAAGAAGGTAAATGGAAAATTACCTTCGGAAGCAAAATTGGTCTCGGAAGAAAGGAGTTCTTCCGAAGCACTAAAGTCTGCTGCAGTGACTGTAGAATCTTCCGAAGGTTCAGTCATCAAAACTTGTGAAGTCCCAAAAGCTTCTAAGGTTTTGAAGGTCAAGTCCAAGACTCCAAAGGTGGTGTGGAAGTCTAAGAAAGACCAAATGACTGAAGTTTCTCCATCAACAACAGCTGAAGATCCCCATAGTACAACCATAGGATCTATTACTGTTGCATTACCTTCTATTACACTTAGTGAGCCCAAGACAAGTAAGGCTTGGGTTTCCAAATGTAACTAATCATTTTCTTTGTGCAGGAACAGCTCAAGACAAACAGGAATGTCTGGATAATTGACAGTGGCTGTTCCAGGCACATGACAGGCAATAGGTCTCTACTCCATAATTTTGAGAGAATTGATGGAGGACCAGTTGCTTTTGGAGGAGATGAAGGTGGTTACATTTCTGGAAGGGGCAAGGTCACAAATGGTAAGCTCAGCATTGAGAAGGTAAACTTTGTTAAGGAGCTTGGGTACAATCTTCTGAGTGTATCCCAATTTTGTGATCAGAGTCATAACATGCTCTTTACTGAGCATGAGTGCATTGTTCTCAAGCCTGGAGTGGTCATTCCTCATGAGCATATCCTGCTCAGAGCCCCCAGGAAAGGGAACATGTACAAGATGGATTTGCAAGAAACATCTCCCTCTGGAGAAGTTTCATGCTTTCTATCTAAAGCAAATAGTGATGAGTCTTTCCTATGGCATAAAAGAATGTGCCATGTAAACTTTAAGAACATGAATAAATTAATTAAACATGATCTGGTAACTGGAATGCCAAAGAAAGAGTTTACAAGTGATGATCATTGTGTTGCATGCCTGAAAGGGAAGCAACACAAGGTATCTCACAAGCCTAAGGAAAAGAACTCCATCACTACTCCCCTACACTTGTTACATATGGATCTCTTTGGCCCCACCAGTGTAATGAGTCTAGGAAGGACCTCTTACTGTTTGGTGATCACAGATGATTTTACAAGATTCACTTGGGTCTTCTTCCTTAGAACTAAGGATGAAACCCCTGAGATTCTGAAGAATTTCATCTTAAAAGTTGAGAATCAATGTGATCACAAGGTCAAAACCATAAGATGTGATCAAGGAACTGAATTCAAGAACCAAATCCTTGATACATTTTGTGATGAAAAAGGTATTACAAGACAATATAGTGCTCCCAGGACTCCTCAGCAAAACGGAGTTGCTGAGAGGAGAAACAGGACACTTATTGAAGCTGCAAGAACTATGTTGTCTGACTCTAAACTGCCTATCACCTTCTGGGCAGAGGCAGTTAATACTGCTTGCTATGTGCAAAACAGAGTTTTAGTAGTTAAGACACATGGTAAGACTCCTTATGAACTTTGGCACAAGAGGAAACCTTTCATTGGTTTTCTCAGGTCATTTGGATGTCCCTGCACCATCTTGAATACCAAAGATCAAATTGCCAAGTTTGCTGAGAAATCAGATGATGGACACTTCATTGGATACTCTTCCCAAGCTAAAGCTTATAGAGTATACAATCTCAGAACTAGAATTGTTGAGGAGTCAGCCAATGTGACTTTCAATGAGCACACACCCTGTGTGGCTGGTTCTGGTCCGGATTGGCTGTTTGATCTTGATTTAGTTACCAACTGTTTTAACAAATCTTGTGAGCATGTTTCAGGATCTGCAGAAAATTTAAATACAGGTGATCCTGATCCAAGATTTGAGCTAGGAAGACCTTCAACTCATACATCTTCAGCTCCAGTTGGAACTACTTCAGCAAATGAGGTTTCTATCAGCACAACAATGACAAATTCAGCTGATACATCTGGTATGCCTTCAAATTCCAGCTCAGAGGCTTCTCAACCAGATAAAGACACCTCAATTGTAGAAGACAACAATGGTGATGGTGATAGTGATCAGGAATTCCTTGATGCTAATAACCACACCATAGATGACAACATCAATGATGTCACACACTCATTGGATCAAGTTAATCTTGATAAGTGTGATAATGTGGAGGGTGAATCTTCCAGACCAGATCTAAATTTCTCAAATTTGGATCTTTCTCAGCAACTTGCTGTGATCCCTCAGCTAAGGATCCACAAGTCTCACCCCACCACAAACATCATTGGAGATGTTGTCACAGGGGTAAGAACAAGAGGACAAACCCATGAAGCAAATGTTTGTCTTCACTCTTGTTTCTTATCTCAGATAGAGCCAAAGAAAGTTGATGAAGCTCTAAAGGATGGAAGTTGGGTTGAAGCTATGCAACAAGAGCTGCTTCAATTCAAAAGGCAGAAAGTTTGGAACCTTTGTCCTCTTCCTCATGGGAAGACTACCATTGGAACCAAATGGGTTTTTAGGAATAAGAAGGATGATAGAGGAATCATCATCAAGAACAAGGCAAGACTAGTTGTTCAAGGATACACACAAGAAGAAGGGATTGACTACACTGATGTCTTTGCTCCTGTAGCAAGACTAGAAGCTGTTAGGATATTCCTGGCATTTGCTGCATCCAAGAACTTCAAGGTCTATCAACTTGATGTAAAGTGTGCTTTCTTATATGGAGTGATTGATGAAGAGGTTTATGTCAAACAGCCACCTGGTTTTGTAGACCCTGATCATCCTGATTATGTCTGCAAGCTTGACAAAGCTCTTTATGGGCTGCATCAGGCACCCAGGAAGTGGTATGAGACACTATCTGAGTATCTTTGTAAACATGGATACAGGAGAGGTACTATAGATGGAACTCTCTTCATCAAAGGACAGGGAAATGACTTATTGCTGGTTCAAGTATATGTAGATGACATCATCTTTGGTTCAACTAATCCAAAGCTCTGCAAAGACTTTGAGAAGCTGATGAAAGACAGATTTGAAATGAGTTCAATGGGAGAACTCAATTTCTTTCTGGGAATTCAAGTGAAGCAGGTTGAAGATGGCATCTTCATAAGTCAGTCAAAGTATGTTCAAGACATACTCAAGAGGTTCAACATGACTGATTGTAAGATTGCTAAGACACCCATAGCCAGAAACCACTCCCTTGGTCCTGATCTTGAGGGGGAGTGTGTAGATGAACATCTATACAGGGCTATGATTGGGTCTCTTATGTATCTTACAGCTAGCAGGCCTGATATCATGTTTGCTACATGTATTTGTGCAAGATATCAAGCCAACCCTAAGATGTCTCACTTAATCACTGTGAAAAGGATTTTAAGATACCTCAAAGGTGCTTCAACACTTGGTCTATGGTATCCAAAGAATCCTAATTTCAATCTGTATGCCTATACAGATAGTGATTATGGTGGTTGCAACATGACTGCAAAGTCTACATCTGGGGGATGTCAATTCCTTGGTGGAAGGGTTGTCTCATGGCAATGCAAGAAACAATCCTGTGTGTCTGCATCAACTGCTGAGGCTGAATACATTGCTGCTGCAAGCTGCTGTGCTCAAGTGCTTTGGATTCAAAATCAGATGCTGGACTATGGATTTAACTTCAAAGAGACTCCTATCCACATAGACAACAATAGTGCTATCTCTATCACTGAGAACCCTGTGCAGCACTCAAGGACCAAACACATCAACATCAGGTATCATTTAATAAGAGATAACTATGAAAAGGGATTAATTAAACTAGTCAAAGTTCATACAGATGAACAATATGCTGATCTGTTCACAAAAGCTTTTGATGAACAGAGATTTAAGTATCTGATATCAGCTATTGGGATGATTAACTTTGAGTAGACTTTTTCTTAAAACTAATTCTAATTATTTCTTCTTAAAATATGTGTGTCCTAAGTTGTCTAGTTCATCACTTTCATAAGCTCATGTTTTCTTTGGATGTAAAATTCTTTTTGAAGACTTTCTTAGATTCTTGAAAATTTTCTGATACTTCGGAAGATAAAATTTTATCTTCGGAAGAAAAACATGTCTTCAAAATAAATAACTGTCTAAGAGATTTTACCTTCGGAAGAAGTCTAAACTCATCTTCCGAAGCTTAAAATTCTTATCTCAGACACTTATTCATTTTTAAGGACTTTTTCCTTCCGAAGCAAAATTAACCTTCGGAAGCTTTGTTTATTCCTATACAAAGCATCCAAGGGTTTATTTCTCTTCCGAAGCATAAATTTTCAAGACTCTCAGGAAAATCTTCCGAAGCCATTTTAGCTTCGGAAGCTTTTTCAATCAAAACTTCCGAAGACAAATTCCTTCGGAAGCTTTTCGAATTCCAAGAAAACTACTTTTTGAGCAAAAGTAAACTACCTTTTCAGAGGTGGGACCGACTTCCGGATTTCAAAGTTTATCCTCTTTCATTAACTTTGGTTCAAATCCCTTTTCACATAAATACCCAACGGTTCCCCCTCTTTCCCACTATCTTCCTCAATTCTACTATTCCTCTAACCTAATTCTCTAAACCGCCTTTGCTTTCTACCTTTCTTCACCCTTAAGCTTCTGAAATGGCCAACCTTAACCGCAGAAACAACCCAGATTTCTCCATGCAACTTCACAGGCAACATAATCAAGTTGCTCTGTTAAGCTCTGAGAAAGATGCAAGTTTCTCAGAGATTTGCCAATTCTTGACTCTGTCAAACTATTTCACCTCCCTGACCATTGATCCTACTCTATATGAGGATCACTTGCTTGAATTCTGGAAGACCTGCCAAGAGGTCATTATGGATGGGGAGAAGGCACTGTCTGCCACAGTGCAAGGGAGGACAATCTTCATCACTCCGGCCATCATTAACCAACATTTGCAGCTGGATGATGAAGAAGGTGAGGTGTCCTTCCCAAAGGAAGCTGTTAATCATTCCTTTGAGCAGATGGGCTATGAGGGAGATTTCTCTGTAAAGACCTTCAGGAAAGGGAAGGTCTCATCCCAGTGGAAATACCTGCTCCATGTGGTTATCCACAGCTTATCAAACAAGCATGGTGGATGGGACCAGATTCCTGAGGATCTCTCCTTTATAGTTCATGGAATGGTTCAGGGGGTCAAGTTCAGGTATTCACAATTTGTTTATACTAATTTACTTGCAAACTTAGACTCCTTAGAGTATTACATGTTTCCTAGATATGTTCAACACATTCTCAACTGTGAACTGGGCTCACAGTTGAGGGAAACAAGTAATATTCTTAAATTGGGACAGATGAAGCCCGGCATCTTTAAAATAATGAAGAAGCCAACTGTAGGCTTCTCAGGGGTAGAAACAGCCCTAGTCCCAAAAATGTTAGAGCTCATTGCTCAAGGTGACAACCTAGCAACACAAGCTAGTGTTGAACCCACACCTCTTTTATCCTTACCTCTAAAAAGACCAGAAATCACCCTCACCTACCAAAGAAAATCCAAACGAACCCCTGCTCAGGCTATTGAGTCTGTGCAGGCCCCCATATACTCAACCTTACAGGAAGAAGTGGACACTAGAGCTCCCACTTCTCCTGAGGAGCAAACCACTCCCATTTCTTCACCTATCAGGGCTGAGGTTCCTCATGCTCACCCTGATGAGCTCACTAGCCCAACAGCCTTAAGCCTTCACTCTGAGTCTCAACACTCAAGTGAACAACCTTCAGGGGACAGCTACCATCCCCAGCCTTTAGATCTCAACCAACCAATTCCCAACCTATCCTTCTATACTGATGAAGACTTAGGATTCAGTGAGTACCATGAGTCTCTCTTCTCTCCCCTACTCAAAGAGAGATGAGTACCTCTGACTCTCCTCAGTCTATCCCACATCAGTCACCTATTACTGAGGTGGACACTTCTGAACATGTTCAGGATGTCCATATGGAAGAGGCTCTCACTTTTGAAAGTGATTACATCATTAAGACCTCAACCATGGCAACTCAGCCCACTGGCATCTCAACTGAGGCTGCCAGTGAGCAGAGGAAAACCAGCAGCCAAGAAACTCAAGCTGGTGGTGAGAAGAGGACTTTGGTCCAATCATCTCATCCCCCAATGATTCTTCTGATGAAGATGAGGGGAATTTGAGACTAAAGGTGCAAAATTGTCAAAAACATGCACCTATTTAGTCTCTAAGGTTAGTCACTTGGAATCTCAGGTGACTACCTTACATAACAGGGTCAATGATCAGCAACTTCAGATTTCATATCTAAAGGAAAAACTAGCTGGGAGACCTTTAAGGAGAGCTCAACCAGGAACACAAGAACCTGTGGAAGTGATTGACTTATCCTCCAGCTCACCTATGCAAGTGGGTGATGCTACCAAAAAGGGGGAGAAAGTTATTACAACCACAGAACCTGGGAGTTCTTCACAGAGAATGGACATAGAGGACTCACCATCCTCACTTGCTGTTGTGCATTCTCAGCAACTTCCTCAAGTTCACATTAATGTGGACTCTATAGACTCAATCATCAGGAGTCTCTTTGAGGAAGGTATACCAAGGGCTGTCTCATCTCCACCACAAGGAACTGGCAACTACATCATAAGGTGGAGGTATGATGATGACATAAGAGCCCTTATACTTCACAGAGTTCAAGGCCAACAAGAAGTTTTTCAATTCCAAAGCCTGAGCTTCTATGAAAGACTGGATTTAGTCAACATGCCACTTGTCAATCCAAGCAATTCAAGACAAGCTGACAGGCTGGCTCAAAGAATCCAAGACAGGATCCTTGCAGAGTTCTCTCTAAGAAGGAGACTTAGGCAATCAGGCAATGTCATCGGTCAACTGGATGTTAGGTGGACCCTAAGATTAGTTTCATAGGGGAAACCTTGACTGAAGGCCCAGTGGCAGAACCTGAGACCCCTGTCTCATCATCAACAACTGCTGCAGAGGTCCAAACTCCATCTGAGACACCTACTGGTGAAGGTGTTTCTCAGCCTCTCTCTGGCCAGAGCATGGAAGCTACACCAAGCAATGAAAGCCAAGCCTCAACCCACCCTGAGTCACAAAGGTGTGTTGGTGACAAAGGAAAAGGATAATGACTCCTGAGGAAATTGAGGAGGAAGAGAGAGAGGAAAAGGAGGCTAAGGGGAGAAAGTTCTACTGGGTCATCTAGCTTCATGCAAGCTGCAATCAGGGCTGTCCCCAGACCAAATACTCAAGATGATGAGTTAAGGACAGTCAGGATTACCTATTTACAGACCAGGAACTATGACATTGATGAAATCATCTCCCTCCCCTTAGAAGAGTTAAATGAACTGGCTGACATGGAAGTGTCAAGAGAGACGAAGGAGAAAGAGGATGCAAGGTTACTTCTCCAATTCAAAGAGGAGAAGAGACAGAAAAGACTTTACAAGCATGCTCCCACTCTCTCTCCAGTTCAAGAAAGTCCTGCACAGGAAGATGTGGCTCCACAAGAACCTTAGGTAGATAAAGAAGAAGATAGGATCAAGATGATCAACTACCTGAGTGCCACTGGCTTCTATCAGGCAGATGCACTTCTTCCCCTGTCCTATGACTTCATTGAGTTCGAGTACCTAAAGCAACTTGAGCTTGAGCTAGTCAAAGAAAGAAAGACAACCAAAAGGAAGCTAAGGGAAGAAGCTGCAAAGTCAAGAGCCATCATTCAAAAGAATGCAAAGAAGTCTGCTGACAGACAAAGAATGATGAGCTTCTTGAAGCTATATGGATTCTCCGGAAGGAGACTTGGCTTCATGTCTCTATCCACTATGGATGAGCATATAAGGATGATCAAGCAGAAGATTAAGAGTGGAGAACTAATTGACTTGCACTCTCTTCCAAGTCAAGTCCCACCTGAAGTGGAGGTCAAGTTTGAACAACCAGAGACACCTCAACCAGAACCTCCAGCTGAGCCTCAGCAAGCTTCATCTTCTGATCCAAGGCAGGGTCATACTCCTTCTCATTCTGAACCTGTGAGGGAGGAACACCCAACTGAGAAAGACACTGATGATCAACATGGTGCTGCAGACCAGTCTTCTCAGTTAAAGGCATCTAAGAGGAAGAAGAGAATGGCTTCTAAACCAAAGACTAAGAAGAAGAAGCCAAAGTCATCTACCTCTACACCTCAGGCTGAATCAGATCAACCTGAGGAAGTGCATGATGAGGCAGCCCAATCAACTCCTATTCTAGTGGCTCCTCTAACAACTGAGACACCCATCTTGTCCTGGACTTATTCTACCAATCCAGAAAGATGGCATGTTATCAGAGATCAAGATGTTGAGAATGTCTACTCCTGGCAAGACATAATCAACTTACCTCTGCATGATCTCTTTGAGATGAGAAGATACTATGAGAATCTTGATGATCCTGACCATCTAATGAAGAAAGGAATGGTCTTGATTGTACTGAAGACTACCAACATCTGAAGATCTTCTAAGTGTTTTGGTAGCATCAGCCTAGGGGGAGTTTGTAAGGATTCCTTAAGTCTGATGCAACCCAAAACATCCAAAGTGTCTTTGCAACATGCACTAAGTACTGAAGTGAAGAATGCTTCGGAAGTTTTACACAATGCATTAGAAAATACTCTAAGTGTAAAATCTTCCGAAGCCAAGACCAATATCTTCCGAAGCCAAACATGAAGTCTTCCGAAGCCTCAGAGACAAAGTCTTCCGAAGCTTCAACCTATGAAGACAGATTTCTTCCGAAGACTTTTAGTACACATGCTTTATCTGATATACTGTTCCATAAAACACCTTTTCCGCTGCATCTCTGTAAAGTCACCAACTTACATGAGTTGGTGAAAAGGTCCATGCTTTTGGTAACTGTACATTGAGGTCTTGAGTCTGTAACTTTCCACTTTATGTACTTTATCCTTTTTATAATGTATAAGGATGTGAGCTATGGCATGTCATAGTCACAAGGTCAAAAGGCAGATATGCCTTTTGATCCTACAATTGATTTTGTTAGTGTCTAGTCAATTGTATCCAACTGGCTTTCAAAGTATAGCCGGCTGTAGGTTGTAGTATAAGTATTTCAAGTTCTTGTATCTTTCTTTATACTTTGTAACACTTGTAAACGAACTTGAGAAAGCAATATACTGCCTCCTTGAAACCCATACTCTCTTGTTCTGTCTCTTTGCTTTACTTGTGTTCCTTGTATCACTTTGGTTACCCAGATCACTGTTTGATTAAAGTTTAGTTAATCTCCTCATTGTGTTGTTGTGTTGTAATTATGTTAAAGCCCTTAAACGGTCCTGCATTTGGGTTAAACAAAAATATTGTCTCGGTTAGTGAACATGCAAATTGTATTTAAATTTAAATATAAATAAATATATTTAAAAAAAGATGTATTTATATTATCAGTTTATAAGGAGAGGATCATGTGATTACTAGGTTAAATTGAAAACTTGAGAACTAATCCTATTTTTTCAAACGTCTAAAACTTTTTCATACGATATTATTTCTATAAACAAAATTACACCATCATATCAAAAATTATTTTATGTATTTAATCTGAGTATAATATTCATGTATTACATATGTGTTGCATATATGTAGTAAATTAAACTACATATGTGCAATATAACATATTATAATTATGTTGTATCGTAATACTACATATATATAGTATTGACGTATATTTTTTTTCTTTTTGATCTAACAATATTATACTCAAATTAAAAATATATTTTTTTATTTAATGATGCAATTTTTTTTAAAAAATCATGTATGAAAAAGTTATAGTCATTTATATTTCAAAAAAGAGTAGTTTTGAAATTGGACTTGATCCTCAAGTGAACCCTATCTATATTGATAATCTATACTCATAATCCAAAATATCTACAAAATATGTTATTTTATACACTGTCCACCTAAACTCACCTAAGATTTGAACATATGTTATTAATAAAATAAAAGTCAATCATTTGATGATATATTAAATGATAGTGATTATCGATATACTTTTCAAATTATAAATAGATTTTTTATAGTTAGAAACATAATATTTTTTAAAAAAATATTTATGAAACATGAAATTTTCAATACAAAGAACTTTTAAAAAATGATGTTGTTTAGAAAAAAAGTAAATTTTTTTAAATCACAGTGTTTAAAAAAATCACTTTTAAAGACAAAAGTTTGTAAAAATGTTGTTATTATTTTATTATCTAAAGTAATTAACTATACGTAATTTCAGTCATGTTTTATCTTAAAAAAATATTTTATAATTTTTAGATATTAATAAATAACTATTAGTTTACTATTTTTAATAACCCATGTAATACACGAGTTTCTAAACTATTACTATATATTACCCGGTTTATATGTGAATTTGATTATATGATATTTATCCTTTTAAGTGTTGCCAAAATACTATAGTAGTATATTATTATATGATTTTTGTCTTTTATACGAGTGTTCATTGTGTCAAATATCAGTTTATTGTGTCATATATTTTACATTATTTGTTATATGTATTAATCATTGTTTTTCACTTTTTAGATTATCATGTGTTATATTTATCATTGATTTTATAGATTATATAGGCTTGTTATCTAACATTGTGTTTTACAATTAAAATTACATAATAATATAGTTTCACCAATGTATTTTTCAAAACTTATAGTGTTAAATATAACACAATGTGTTATTTTTGTCATTGTTTTTTATAATTTATATAAATTTATTGTCGTCTATCACTGTGTTTTACAATTAGAAGTACACAATGATGCTATTTCATCAATGTATTATAAAAACTCATAGTGTGTAAGATAACATAATGATGATCAAAATACATAATGAGACATTGTGTTATTTTATCATTATTTTATTTTTAATGTATTAAATTAATTAGTAGTTAATTTATTATTGTGTTTTACACATTAAAGATACATAATAATGTTATTCCACCATTATATTTTTCTTAAATTCATCATTTTAAGCAAAATAATATTCAAAAAAACACAATAACTAACAAAAATATACAATAAACTGCATTCAATATAAAATGATGATATATCAGCTTAAAAATATAAAAAAATTATTTTTTTGTTATATAACAATATTATACTTGTTTTAAAAAGAAAAAAAAACGTTTGTTTTTATGGTATAATTTAAAAAATAATAATAATATCATACATAAAAGTTACAAAAAATAATCCCGTAAATAATAATGTAAATTTAATTTAGACAGGCTGGAACAAAGAAAAATAAAAAGGGGACCGGCCAGGGTTTCAAACTTGCCCCTCTTGCCTCTTGGATATGAAAGCAAATAGTTAAAACCAACTTATTCAATCTCATTTGGTTTTAATGAAAAATATGTATACTAAAACTGAATATTTAAGTAAAATGTTTATTTTATATATTATATCTAAGCAGAACAGATTAGAAAAACAAATCAAAGTTGATAGATTTGATAATTTTTAACGGTAAATTTACGACCCTATTTTAAAAAATATGTGTTATTTTAATCGGGCTCACCTATCCGTTTTCACAAATTGGGGGCTCAACTCAAAGATTTGCTCTGAGTGAGATTTGAACCCAAGATCCCTTCATTTTAAACTATCTTTAATATCTCATGTTAACCATTTGAGCAAAAGTTAATTGATTGATACATTTGTAAATTGATTGATACATTTGTTACTTGTTAGGAGTTTACTTTTAAATAAATAAATAGGGTGAGCATATGGTTTTACCTAGACAAACCCGACCCGACCCGAAACCAGAGTTGGTGGAATAAAAGGAACGGAGAACCGGACATGGTGCTCCAATCCATGTGTGGGTTATTTTTGGTTTGTCATCAGGTATCGGGTTTCAATCGAGCTACCTAAAATAATGTTCACCCCTATAAACGCGAGTCAAAATTTAAAAACGGTCATGAAATATCATGAATTATTGGATGTGATTTTTCAAAGCCTAAAGAGTAAAATTATTTACTAGTTGACTCCTAAATAATTACCTATCAAAGAATACATGTATTTGTAGTATAAATACTACCTCCATGGAAATGAAAAAGATGTACCATCTTGAATAAAATTCAAGAGTTATACATTTCTTATTATCTCTGTCTATAATTCTCTTTAAACTCTTTAAGTTAGTTTAATAATCTTGTTATAGTTATAAGATAATTATAACACGTTATCAGTACGAGAGCTCTTACGCTTTAATCAAGAAGATCAATAAAGCACAAAGTCATCCATCAAGCAAGGTAAACACTTCATTAGTGATAATCTATAATATATCATATGGATAAGATAGATAAGATAAATAAGATAAATAAAATAAACATAAAGAAGATCTTATTATGGACCATGGGACTACGACCATGGGACTACTAATAAACTAAATTTTATTTATGCATTTAAATTTTGATTATGCAACTAATATGCAGGATCGGGTTTTGTCACTTAACACTTGTAATTCTCTCAAACTCACTTATGATATCACTCAAACAAGATGAAACAATGCCTTTAACAAGAGTTGATAATAATATAATAAGTAATCAAGGGAACAAGCAGGAGTATTTTCAAGGTACTTGTATATATTACTTCTCAACTCAAGATTACAAGACACTTACAAGCATACAACAAGAGTTACAATGAGAAACTATATATACTAGATCCTACAGCCGGTTATACTTGATACCATCTGGAAACCTACGACTAAAGCATATACTACAATGCTATAGTTAAGGTATCTTAGATAAAGCATTATCTAAGATATGGTAGTCATGACATGTCCATGACTTACCTTTTGTCACCAACTAAAGATGGCAACTGTACTTAACATAAAAAGGTATACAGTAGATTAAAGTATGGTCAACTACATGGCTTTTGAGAAAACACCATGCAGTATCTCAGAGATTTGCAGCGGACTGTCAGACAGACCATACTTATGTCTACTGGATAATAGAAGTGTCTTCCGAAGGTTAACTGGCTTCGGAAGAACAAGTTCTTCCGAAGCCACTTATACTTCGGAAGATGCTTCTATGCTTCCGAGGCTTTGAGGACTTCTTTATACTTCGGAAGTTGACTTCAGAACTTTGTCTTTAAGTCTTGATTCTTCGGAAGTAACTTCTTTATCTTCGGAAGTTGGAGTTTTCCTTCGGAAGTGTATTTTACCTTAGACTTCGGAAGAGCTCCTTCTTCCTTCGGAAGTCCCACACTTGGCTTCGGAAGTCCTTTGTATGTTGTACTCAAAATCTTCTAAGTGACATGGTTTTGGTTGCAACAGCCTCTCTAGATCCAACAAATTTTCTTTTATGTCTACTAACTTTTACTTATGCATTTAACTTATTATTTATGCATCTAATTTTTAATTATGCAACTAACATTTATTATTTAATTATACAACTAACATTTCTATTTATGTCAACTAACTTTTATGCAACTAACATTTTAGATTATGTTTATTGACGTTTATTTGTACTAACATTTTATACTTATCTTAACTTCCTTATCCTCTCTTGCTTTTATATATGCACACACAAATGACGGTTATATAGCCGTTATAAACAAAATTACACCATCATATCAAAAATTATTTTATGTATTTAATCTGAGTATAATATTCATGTATTACATATGTGTTGCATATATGTAGTAAATTAAACTACATATGTGCAATATAACATATTATAATTATGTTGTATCGTAATACTACATATATATAGTATTGATGTATAATTTTTTTCTTTTTGATCTAACAATATTATACTCAAATTAAAAATATATTTTTTTATTTAATGATGCAATTTTTTTTAAAAAATCATGTATGAAAAAGTTATAGTCATTTATATTTCAAAAAAGAGTAGTTTTGAAATTGGACTTGATCCTCAAGTGAACCCTATCTATATTGATAATCTATACTCATAATCCAAAATATCTACAAAATATGTTATTTTATACACTGTCCACCTAAACTCACCTAAGATTTGAACATATGTTATTAATAAAATAAAAGTCAATCATTTGATGATATATTAAATGCTAGTGATTATCGATATACTTTTCAAATTATAAATAGATTTTTTATAGTTAGAAACATATTATTTTTTAAAAAAATATTTATGAAACATGAAATTTTCAATACAAAGAACTTTTAAAAAATGATGTTGTTTAGAAAAAAAGTAAATTTTTTTAAATCACAGTGTTTAAAAAAATCACTTTTAAAGACAAAAGTTTGTAAAAATGTTGTTATTATTTTATTATCTAAAGTAATTAACTATACGTAATTTCAGTCATGTTTTATCTTAAAAAAATATTTTATAATTTTTAGATATTAATAAATAACTATTAGTTTACTATTTTTAATAACCCATGTAATACACGAGTTTCTAAACTATTACTATATATTACCCGGTTTATATGTGAATTTGATTATATGATATTTATCCTTTTAAGTGTTGCCAAAATACTATAGTAGTATATTATTATATGATTTTTGTCTTTTATACGAGTGTTCATTGTGTCAAATATCAGTTTATTGTGTCATATATTTTACATTATTTGTTATATGTATTAATCATTGTTTTTCACTTTTTAGATTATCATGTGTTATATTTATCATTGATTTTATAGATTATATAGGCTTGTTATCTAACATTGTGTTTTACAATTAGAATTACATAATAATATAGTTTCACCAATGTATTTTTCAAAACTTATAGTGTTAAATATAACACAATGTGTTATTTTTGTCATTGTTTTTTATAATTTATATAAATTTATTGTCGTCTATCACTGTGTTTTACAATTAGAAGTACACAATGATGCTATTTCATCAATGTATTTTAAAAACTCATAGTGTGTAAGATAACATAATGATGATCAAAATACATAATGAGACATTGTGTTATTTTATCATTATTTTATTTTTAATGTATTAAATTAATTAGTAGTTAATTTATTATTGTGTTTTACACATTAAAGATACATAATAATGTTATTCCACCATTATATTTTTCTTAAATTCATCATTTTAAGCAAAATAATATTCAAAAAAACACAATAACTAACAAAAATATACAATAAACTGCATTCAATATAAAATGATGATATATCAGCTTAAAAATATAAAAAAATTATTTTTTTGTTATATAACAATATTATACTTGTTTTAAAAAGAAAAAAACGTTTGTTTTTATGGTATAATTTAAAAAATAATAATAATATCATACATAAAAGTTACAAAAAATAATCCCGTAAATAATAATGTAAATTTTATTTAGACAGGCTGGAACAAAGAAAAATAAAAAGGGGACCGGCCAGGGTTTCAAACTTGCCCCTCTTGCCTCTTGGATATGAAAGCAAATAGTTAAAACCAACTTATTCAATCTCATTTGGTTTTAATGAAAAATATGTATACTAAAACTGAATATTTAAGTAAAATGTTTATTTTATATATTATATCTAAGCAGAACAGATTAGAAAAACAAATCAAAGTTGATAGATTTGATAATTTTTAACGGTAAATTTACGACCCTATTTTAAAAAATATGTGTTATTTTAATCGGGCTCACCTATCCGTTTTCACAAATTGGGGGCTCAACTCAAAGATTTGCTCTGAGTGAGATTTGAACCCAAGATCCCTTCATTTTAAACTATCTTTAATATCTCATGTTAACCATTTGAGCAAAAGTTAATTGATTGATACATTTGTAAATTGATTGATACATTTGTTACTTGTTAGGAGTTTACTTTTAAATAAATAAATAGGGTGAGCATATGGTTTTACCTAGACAAACCCGACCCGACCCGAAACCGGAGTTGGTGGAATAAAAGGAACGGAGAACCGGACATGGTGCTCCAATCCATGTGTGGGTTATTTTTGGTTTGTCATCAGGTATCGGGTTTCAATCGAGCTACCTAAAATAATGTTCACCCCTATAAACGCGAGTCAAAATTTAAAAACGGTCAAGAAATATCATGAATTATTGGATGTGATTTTTCAAAGCCTAAAGAGTAAAATTATTTGCTAGTTGACTCCTAAATAATTACCTATCAAAGAATACATGTATTTGTAGTATAAATACTACCTCCATGGCAATGAAAAAGATGTACCATCTTGAATAAAATTCAAGAGTTATACATTTCTTATTATCTCTGTCTACAATTCTCTTTAAACTCTTTAAGTTAGTTTAATAATCTTGTTATAGTTATAAGATAATTATAACACGTTATCAGTACGAGAGCTCTTACGCTTTAATCAAGAAGATCAATAAAGCACAAAGTCATCCATCAAGCAAGGTAAACACTTCATTAGTGATAATCTATAATATATCATATGGATAAGATAGATAAGATAAATAAGATAAATAAAATAAACATAAAAAAGATCTTATTATGGACCATGGGACTACGACCATGGGACTACTAATAAACTAAATTTTATTTATGCATTTAAATTTTGATTATGCAACTAATATGCAGGATCGGGTTTTGTCACTTAACACTTGTAATTCTCTCAAACTCACTTATGATATCACTCAAACAAGATGAAGCAATGCCTTTAACAAGAGTTGATAATAATATAATAAGTAATCAAGGGAACAAGCAGGAGTATTTTCAAGGTACTTGTATATATTACTTCTCAACTCAAGATTACAAGACACTTACAAGCATACAACAAGAGTTACAATGAGAAACTATATATACTAGATCCTACAGCCGGTTATACTTGATACCATCTGGAAACCTACGACTAAAGCATATACTACAATGCTATAGTTAAGGTATCTTAGATAAAGCATTATCTAAGATATGGTAGTCATGACATGTCCATGACTTACCTTTTGTCACCAACTAAAGATGGCAACTGTACTTAACATAAAAAGGTATACAGTAGATTAAAGTATGGTCAACTACATGGCTTTTGAGAAAACACCATGCAGTATCTCAGAGATTTGCAGCGGATTGTCAGACAGACCATACTTATGTCTACTGGATAATAGAAGTGTCTTCCGAATGTTAACTGGCTTCGGAAGAACAAGTTCTTCCGAAGCCACTTATACTTCGGAAGATGCTTCTATGCTTCCGATGCTTTGAGGACTTCTTTATACTTCGGAAGTTGACTTCAGAACTTTGTCTTTAAGTCTTGATTCTTTGGAAGTAACTTCTTTATCTTCGGAAGTTGGAGTTTTTCTTCGGAAGTGTATTTTACACTTAGACTTCGGAAGAGCTCCTTCTTCCTTCGGAAGTCCCACACTTGGCTTCGGAAGTCCTTTGTATGTTGTACTCAAAATCTTCTAAGTGACATGGTTTTGGTTGCAACAGCCTCTCTAGATCCAACAAACTCCCCCTAGGCTGATGCTACCAAAACTTCACTTATTTCTACTTCTCAAAGTTTTCAGCACCAGGGACAAAAGATATTTGTCTGTCTCTCTGTTCTTCCCGGAAGTGGTGCTGAGAAGCTTGTACAAGTCATTCGTGGATAGGAGATCCAGTCTATCACTTTGAATGACATGTACCCTTTGTTGTGACCCCCTGAAGAGAGTTAGTTGACGGGAGTTGTAGTCATACTCCCATCTAACTATGGACTCAAGTTCAGGACCTTCAACCATTTGAAGAAAGGCTTTGCCTTTGGTTGCTGATCCTTTCCTTTCCTCCTCCTCTCTCAGTTTTGACTCCTCTTCGACCTTGCTTCTGGCAGTAAGCTCGGCCATGTGAAGGCTGCCTAGATGATTTCTGATGTGGGCAGCTACATCGGAGTTTGAAGGGTTGGAGAATGGTTTCTCTGCTAACTCAGCAATATCAAATTTGCTTAAGTGTAGCAGAGATGAGGCATTCAGCCTGTTAATCTCACCATTCTCTCTCTCAACAACAAAGTTGTGAGAAGAGTCTTCGAACCTCCACTGGACTATCTTCTTTCTGGGTACAAGAGGTTGTCTTGGTACCCTATCTCCTTTCTTTGTGTCCAGCAGAGTCACCAGCTTTCTCCTCAACTTCTTTTCTTCCTCATTCAATGTATCTGAATTGAGGCCAAGGAGTCTTGCAGCTTGGTCCAAAGTTCCTCTGGGCAGATCAAGAAACTCATCTCTTGTGAGGGAACTTGAGGATCCATCAACATAAGTCAGGTTGACTGAATCCTCCTCACAGGAGATGTCGCTCAGAGTAGTGCAGTTGATGAGCTTAGTTTTGATCGCCTTGAATTCCTCTATAGAGAGATGTTTGGAAGGCTGAGGGGATGGTTTGATTGGTTGTTGGGTAGGTTTAGGAGTTTGGGTTCTGGCTAAGGTTTTAGGTTGGATGATGGGTAGTTTAGGTGGTTGAGGTGAAGGAGTTGGTAGATGTGATGGTGTAGGTTCAGGGGTGAAGGGTTCAGGTTCAGTTTTGATTGGGAAGGGAAAGTGACAGGATCAACGATCACAAGTTTGAAGTATTAGAGTGTAATGCAGCGGAATGAAGAGAAGAATTAGTCAAATTATAGCAAGAGTTTGTTACTTGTAAACAAATGCGAGAGAATATTTTTCTGTGATTAGGAATGTTTCAATAATGCCCAATATTATTGCTAAATCATTCACAGTTACAATAAGGTTGGCACTCCTTATATAGAGTGCAATCACTGCTGTAATCACGGGATGGTGATTACTAGCAGATTTAGTACAAAAATAACTAATACTTAATAAACTACTGAAATGTTCACAACTACTGAGAACATGCCAGTGCTAAGTATAAAACATAAAACTACTGAAAGGAAACTACTGATACTACAACGACTGAAGAACAAGCTCTTCAGTCGTTTTACAGAACTACTGAAAAGAAAGAACATAAACTACTGAAAGTAAACCGTCACAACTACTGAAGAAGTCCTCTTCAGCTGTTGTGACAACGTCTGATACTTTGTCTTCAGCACTTGTCTTCAGACTTTGTCTTCAGCACTTGTCTTCAGACTTTGTCTTCAGTTGTTGTCTTCAGACTTTGTAATCAGTTGTTGTCTTCAGCTGTTGTGGACTTCAGTAGTTGTTGTGACGTCTGTGGAACTTAAAGGTTTTTCTGATCCGGCTCATTGGTTCTTTTGGTCCAACAAACTCCCCCTGAACCAATGCAGCCAAAACCTTTAACTTTATTGAGGTCCCACTTATTGTTGGCAAAATGGTTGGTCTTTTTCCTTCTTGATCAGTTGAGAAGATGACCCATATAAGCACCGGCCTGGAAGTAAGTCTCTGATGATTTGGTTGGCAAAGTATGGATGGGAGCTCTGTATTGGAGAATTGGACACTGAGCTGTTCCCCCATCCATGAAACTCACTTCCCATGTATAAGCCTGTAGGATTCTCTGGTGTATGCTCTGAGAAACATGATTTGTTCTTCCATAGTAAGATTCTCTGGTTCACCATCAAACAATCCTTCACGCCCATACAGCTCTGAGATGTATTTGGCCTGTTTGCCATTTTTGAGCTCAACTGTTGTGATCTGTCTGTAGGCAAACTCATCTGGGTGATTACCTTCAAGTAACAGACTGAGCTCATTTTGTTTGAAGTTCTCAAGCTTCTTGTAGACTAACCTCTTCTTGATTACTCTGTTTTCTAACATCTTTTGGGGAGGCTGTTTAGTCTCATAAGCCTTCTTGAAGTCTTCTACAATCACCCAGGGTGATACTACAAGGACCACTGTGATCTCTTCATCTACGATCCTTTTTATCTGGCCCTTGTATCTTGCAGGAATGTCCTTCTTCACAATTCTGTGAGCCACCCTAGGATCAGGCCATATCCTCACCTTTTCCTTTTGATATTGAAATGTGTTGGCAAGGGTGTACAGTCTCAGAGCTTCTTTCTTCATACTTATTATTGATGAAGAAGCAGCATAAGTTTTATCTATACTCTTTAGCATCTCCTCATCATGAAGCCTTTGCAGTTGCTCTTCTTCGATCTTTACTCTCACAGTTTCCATCTGTGAGGTGGGAGTGATGGGCATAGATTTGGCTTTAGGCAAAGTTAGGACTGCAGAAAGAGGCAACCTATCTTCTTCCTCATCATCCTCTTCTTCTTCTTCTTCTAGCCTCAACATCCTTCTCTTCTTCTTCTTGGATGCATCATCGGCTGTTGGTTTTGAGGGTAAAGGAGTTGGTTTAATGGGTTGTGGTAGTGGTGATTTTGAAGTGGTAGGTTTTGCAGGTTGTTCTAGCATTCTTGTAATGAGTGAGGCTTTGGAGTATTTTGCTAGTTCGTTTCTGTTTCCAGCACCTGCTTCATTTAGTGCTTCAATCACTAATCCCTTTGTGTATGCTTCAGACGTACAGATCTTGGTGGTTATTGCCAAGATACTGTCCTTGGTCCATGACTTAATCTCTATCAATGATCTTCCAAGATACTTTGCAATGAATCTGATCATGATCTCCAGTCTTTCTCTTTCTAGCACATCATAACTTGCCCATCTTGAGTTAATTTCTTCAACTTCAAGTCTTCTAATCTCTGAGTCAAGCTGTGCAGTATCGAACCCTTGTCTGTATAGTTGATCAATAATGGAGTCCATAGATTTACTATGTGTAGCATCCGCCATTTTGACCATCTCATCAAGTTGGAGTTCTTTTTCTTTTCTTTCAATCTTCCTCTTCTTATATGTGATGTGAAAGTCTTTGTGACTTTCACTCACTTGATCAGTGTCAGCTCCCTTCACATACTCTTCCTCCTTCTCAGTCTCTTTCACAACCTCTTCTTCCTCCTGTTCTCTCTCTATCAATATGCTCTTCCCTTTCACTAACTGACTCTCCCCCTTTTTGGTTGCATTGGTTGCAAGGGTTTGAGTAGTAAAAAACCTTGTGCTCACAATCTCCTCCACCAGTGGCTGTATGATTGAGGGAAGTTTGTCATCCAAGGTTTTGATCACAATGTCGGTGATCATTGGGGTGATGAGAGGTAGGGATTTGTGGAATATAGCAGCTGTTTGCTCAGAGGGGTTCTGTCCCTGAGAAACAGTGCCAGAAGTAGAGGCTGGTGGATTGAATGTTTTTAGTGGCTGAGTGTTTAGGAGACCTTCAGGTGAAGGTGCCATCTGTGGGTGGATGGTGGTATCAGATGGACTTGCTTCTTGAGAGAATTGGTCAAGTAGTCTTTGTAGTCTACTGACTTCTTCCTCAAGAATTGTGTTCTGGGCTAGAACATCATAAAAGAAGCCCAGGTCATCATCAGCAGATGCTGAATCACCTGACCTCCTGCTAGTAGCAAGATGTACATGCCCTGGGTGTAGACCAGATGTAGCATGTGCCCCTTTTTCTTGGAACTGGGGACTTCCAGCCTCAGGACGATGTCCTTCATCAGCTGTTGCCTCTGATGAGGTCTTAGCCATGTTACCAGCCTCAGTCTGATCATGTGCTGATGCAGAAGAGGTGGCAGCCTCACCAGATATTCGTGTCTCAGTATCTACACTAGGAGACTGAACATTTAAACCCCTGTGCTGTGGGTTGTCAGAAGCATGTTGATCCTCTACCTCAATATCTGTGGTTTTCCCTTTAGGTAGTTGTTGGGGAGGAGGAGAGGCATGCAGCTGAGTCAGCACATTTGCAATTATAAGTGTTGGACTTTGGGGGGCATTTTCATGAGGAGATAGGGTATTATGCACCTGGGGAGAATGGTGTGTTTCAATGGCAATCTCCTCAAATGAGGAAGATTCCAGATTTGTGGGTACCCCTTCTTTGGTTGCTTCAGGTTCCTTTTGAGAGGAAACCTGAGCGGCTGTGGCTGGGTGAGTCTCTGATACTACTGGGGGGTTTACACCAGTAAGTATATCCTGTCTTGGTGGTACAGGAGCATCTTCAGGGGACTCATCTTCCTGAATAGCTGTTTTGATTCGTTTTGTTTTTGGTTTGGTGGGGACTTTGGATTTTGTGGTGGTGGCTGTGGGTTCCAGCTGCGTGGGTTTGCGCAGCTTGGCAGCCATTTTGAGTGATTGGTCAGAGTTGTGCCGGGAGTATACTTCAGGCAATACAGCCATAGCAGGGACTCCCAGGCCAACAAGTCCCTCAGCTTGAAGCTGGTTTTCAATTATGGCCATTATAAACCGAGGATATAATATCCAACGGTTAGAAAGTTGTTTTTGGGCCATATCCTTGAGCTCTAAGAATAATATTTCAGAAAAATTTAAAGGTTGTTGCTCAAGGATAGAGTACAATACCTGTTGCCACCTTGTGGACATTTGATCCCATGATGAAGTCTTTGGAGCCAGGCAGACATTGACCGTATGAAAGATAAGCCGTTCAGCATCCTGGAAATGTTTCTTCTCAATATGGTAGAGGCACTCAGGTTGCCTTCGTATCCATGGTGGGCAAATGATAGATCAGTGGTGCCCTTTGGATAGCTAGTCGGGTAAGTGACATCATCCAGATTGAGGGTTTGGCGAAGAATCTCTGGATTGATGACCACCTTTTGGTTATGACAAACGAATGAAGTGACTCTGTGTCATTCTCCTCAGAGACAAGAGTGACGTTTGTCCAGAATTGGCTAAGGGAGTCCGCATATATGGTGGGGTTTATCAGAAAAGCTGTTTGGTAAGGTGACTGGACCATTAAATCAATGGCGTTGTGAAACTTGGTCCAGAATGGTGATTTAGTAAGGTGAGCGACACAGTTGTGTCGTGGTTTTAGTTGCATGGTCGCCATGGATGAAGAGAGGGTACAGAGTTTTTGAACGTTAGGTTTGAGAGGAAAGGTGAGAAAAACTCTGGTGAAATAAGGGATTTATAGGTAGGGTTATGAACCGACTGAAGGTTTTGGTGTTAGTCATCATTTGGTGAAACTGGTGATGACGTGGCATTAACTTTTAGAGGTTTGAAATGACTGACCGTATTGGTGTGATCATCAGTTGTTATAAAACAACTGAAGACTTGGGTTTAACCGTCAGACATTGAAACAGCTGAAGTCTTTAATTTAGTCTTCAGTAGTTATAAAACTACTGAGGACAATTCCGACTTCAGGTGGTGAAACAACTGAGGACATGGTGTTTGTCATCAGTAGTTATGAAACTACTGAAGACAGTGGTTTTGTCATCAGTTGTGTAAACAGCTGAAGACTTAGTGGTAGTCTTCAGTAGTTGTAAACTACTGAAGACATAGCTGTGGCTTCAGTTGTTTAGAAAAGCAGTTGTAAAAACAACTGAAGAGAAATTACTCATCAGCTGTTGTCGTCAATTCTTAGCTTTTCAGCCTGTTTGTCTGACCTCCACATTTAAATT
>JACVEC010000221.1:57500-150696 GCA_025215565.1 Flaveria ramosissima | reverse complement strand
ACATTCAAAATCAAAACGCAGTGAAGCACGAGTTTAATTCGTTAGTATTTTCAAAATACATTGCCTAATATGATATTTATAGAGTAAAAACATGTAAAAAAACTAAAAAATATATGCATGTCTAAAATCCATTTTCTCACCATTTAATGACCCTAATTATCTATGCATAGTATGTTGAGAAAGATCCAAAATGCATTCCAACTTAAACTTCATACAAAGAAATAAAATAATAATAAAACCCCAAAACTGCATGTGGATCGCCATTGCTTGAATCCTGATGCCATAATAAGTTGCAGAAGAAGAAAGAGAATTGAGCTGCTTACCGTCAACAATTACAAAAAAGAGCCACCGCTTACGAACCACCACTCACCGCTCGACGCATGGCCTCTGGCGTACAATCCGGTCTTGTGGAGAAAACTATAACCTAAAACCAGCCCCTGGTTTTCATTTCCTAATAACAAACATCATTCAAACACACCTTTTGAACTTATCTTCTTCATCCCACCTTCAAAATACCCCTAAAAATCATACCTTTTTCACCCAATTCAACAATCTTTCTTCTTGTTGTCAATCTCCGGTGGTTTCTTCATCTTTTCCGGCGACTTTTTCTGTTCAATTTGGTCTTCAGATTGTTTGTGTTCGTGGGTTTTGTTTGGTTTTGGTTTTGTTTTAGTTGATCGGGTTTGATTATGTGTAGGAGATGGAGTTTGGTTGTTTTGATATGATAGCGATGTGTGTTTATGTGTGTGTGTAAGTTGGATGATATTATTATTTATAAGCAAGTTGGAGGCTTTGGTTTAAGGTTGATCTTTAAAGTTTAAACTTCAGATGTTTTATGTTGGTTTAATTTTTGTACTATTATCAAGTTCATAAGTTGAAACCCTCATCGTCTTCTTCAATCTTTAAGCAATCAAGGTCGATCTGGTTACAATCTGATACTATCTTCATGTATTCGAAAGATCAAGAAAACTGTAAAAGTACTGGCTTTGATGCATTGGGTACAACGATGATGACGAGCACCGATGATCAACGAGCGATGTGGGGAGATTGATGTTCGAGCTCAACAGCAGAATTTGCTTCAAGATGAACGATCCGTCGATGTTTTACAACGATCAGTTCCCACAGATCCCTGATTTCCCATGCATGTCATCATCGTCTTCATCGTCGTCAAATCCTGCTCCGGCGAAGCCGATTTCGTCAGCGGCGACGACGTCGTCGGCGTCGTCGGTGTCGTCGTCGACGTCGTCGGCGGCGTCTTGGGCGGTGTTGAAGTCGGAGTATGTTACAGAAGAGGAAGGTGACGGTGGTGGTAGGAAGAAGGTGGTGGTGATGGGTTGCCGGTGTGTCGACGGCGGTGGTGGCAGGTGGTGGTGTTGGTGGCGGTGGTGGTGGTGGTGGTGGTGTACCGCAGTTGCAGGCGGCGGATGGTAGTGGGACGATTGATTGCATGGATGTAATGGAGAATTTTGGGTATATGGATCTGATTGATGGTAATGATATTTGGGATCCGTCGTCGATTTTCGAGACGAATCCTCCGGAGTTGCAGCAGGAGAGTGAGGTGGTGCAGGAGAGTGAGATGAAGGAGTGCCACCGTGGTGGTGGTGGTGGTGGTGGTGGTGGTGGTGGTGGCGGTGGTGGAGGTTGGATGAACTCGGTGTGATGTTCTTCGAGTGGTTGAAATCGAACAAAGAGTTCATATCAGCCGAAGATATGAGAAACATTAAGCTCAAGAAATCGACGGTTGAGTGTGCTTCGAAGCGATTAGGGTCTTCGAAAGAAGGTAAAAAACAGCTGCTTAAGTTGATTCTTGAGTGGGTGCAACAACACCAGCTTCAGCGAAGAATAGTGGTGGTGGTGGTGAATTACTGGCCGCCGGTAACAACACTGGCGGCGGCCAGTACCCTTTACATAACTTTCAAGGGCTCGCACCACCACCGCCTCCACCACCTACTGTAGCTCCACCACCTTTTAACTGGGTTCCAGGTGGAGAGATTGCTAATACATTCTCTCCACCGTGGATCCCACCTTATCCACCCTACATGGCGGAACAGGGTGGGAGTGGAATGGCGATGGTGGCTGCAACACCTGTGCAGGCTGTACAACCACCATCGACATTTTCTTATATGGGTGGTGATTACAGTTCTGGTTTGAACTGTAATCTCAACCCGTATAATAATAATAATAATACCAACTCGGGTGACTACCAAGTTCTTGAGTCTGCACCGTCATGGAACCCGTCACAGATTACCATGGCTGCATCTCCGTTCAACAACCAGTTTCCCGATGTGGGTAACAATTATGCTCCACAAATTATGCCTCTAGCTTCTTGTTACCCTGATCAATACCCGTATAACCCAACGGTTTATGCCACTGGTGGCGGTGATGAACAGCGGTTAATGAGGTTGGGTTCGTCGGCGACTAAAGAGGCCCGAAAGAAACGAATGGCAAGGCAACGACGGACTTACTTCCACCACCACCACCACTCTAGGCAAAACCAAAATAGTCATCACAATCATGTGGCAAACGCCGATCACCATCCGCACGCAATGCTTGTTGATGATAATTGTTCGGGAAATCGCATGGTGGGAACTGGTTGTACTGGCCCTCCCCGCCTTCTCCCTCCATCGTGCCGCTACCACCTATGGAAGCGCCTCACCGGCCACCCTCTCGTCCCGTTCAGTCATGTGACCATCAGTCTAAGCAAACTTCCTCCGACAAACGTCAGGTGCGCAAACTTTAAGTTACTTCGGTTATTTATTTATAGAATATGTTGGTGAAATTTGATTGTTGATTTGTTTAATTTATCATTAGGATTTGAAGACTGAGAAGAATTTGAAGTTTTTGCTCCAGAAAGTATTGAAGCAAAGTGATGTTGGAAGTCTTGGGAGAATTGTGCTGCCTAAGGTATAACTTATGATAATTTTATTAATTATTTGAATTGAGTTTATTAACTTTTGTGTAATTTATAACCTTGATTGGATTCAATTTAACAGAAGGAAGCCGAGAGTCACCTCCCGGATCTCGACTCAAGGATGGTATTTCAATCGCTATGGAGGATATCGGGACTTCTCAAGTGTGGAAATGCGTTATAGGTATATATATCGTAATTAAAATTAAACATGTGTGACAAATTCTTTCATGATGCATCCAGTTGATAAAAATGCAACTTGATTATAGATATTAAGAACATGAAATACTAATTGTTGAGCATCAAACTGATTATGGTTATCTTTATGCTTCTTTTTGAATTGTGGAGCCTCAGGTTTTGGCCAAACAACAAAAGTCGGATGTACCTCCTCGAGAACACAGGTTAGCGACTCGTTTCATCTTTGCTCTAACATCGCGATACATTGTTAATATTAGATTAGTCTCGAATGCACTGAAATCATACATCCTGGATCAAATTGCCTTTTAATCCTTGTTTATTAATAGGGGATAATGACATTAAAATAGATAAAATGTTGTATAGTTCAAGTCATTTAATTTTCGCAAATGTTTCATTTTATGCAATGCTATAGTAAAAGTGTTCCACCCGGTGATATAAGCTTGTAGAATGCCGATAACAGTTATCGAACAAGTAAAATGTGTTTCACTAGGGTAAAATATCGAACTATAGCGGAACACATTTTACATATAAACAAACTCACATTATAAGAAAAAAAATTTTTTGCTTAATTGAGTACATTATAACTTTTAGCCGTTAAAAGAACAGCCATTATCCCTGTTAATATATTGATTAAAATCTTGAATGATCTTGAATTATGAAAGGCATGACAACCGAAAATAACTATGGTTAACTAGACAGTTACGCATCTTGTTTTTGTTCGTTCTCCTGAATTATCTTTATTGATTAATCAGGTGATTTCGTGAAAGCAAACGGGCTCCAAGAGGGGGATTTCATCGTGATATACTCCGATGTCAAGTGCGGAAAATACGTACGTATTTTTGTACCATATGTTGTTTCTTCGTCATATATATTATTCTATTTATACTGTATCCTATGCCAACAACATACTTAATATTCAAACTCAAGGCCTCTTAGTTATTTTGAAAAACTCAAGTTAGACAAACATTTAGTTTCAAGTTACATTCAATGAATTTTCTCACAACTAATTGTAATTATGATCCTTTCTACAGTTAATCAGGGGAGTTAAAGTGCGACAACCAGCCACGGGAAAATCAGAGGGCAAAAACCCGTTAAGCGCAGCTATCGAAGCATCTCTCAATCCGCTAGAAGCTCTCCCTCATCTCCTGCAAAAATAGCCGCGACTTAAGTACCGTTAACAACATTGTAATCATCATATGGACCATAGAGCTTCTTCCCTTCGCAGTTAATATGATCCAATACTGACCCATAGATCAGCTCATGAAGGTGATGAACAATGTTGTTTCTCTGTCTTGATGTGTTGTTTAAGGTTTGTGATGCTAGAGGTCGCGGTCTGTGATATCTAGTTAATCGTCGTTGTGTGTAAGTTCATCGTATAACTACATATTTTGTATCTGGAATGGTATGTATAGGTGATCATAAGATGGTTTGTAATGTCTGAGGTTAATCATCTCCCCTAGGTCATGGGTGGAGTAACTTTGGTTCATTTATGGCACATATAGTTTATCAATTCTGCCTAGATTAGTATGCATGTGGAATTCTCAAACATTTTTCTTTAAACTTCTTTAAGTTTTTTTCGCACTATTCTCGAACATTTTTCTTTAAACAACTTAATTTTTGGTACCACATCATTGTCCACAGCAGGACTCGAACCTTCGACAGAGTTTGAACCTTCGACTTTTTTTGGTTTGTGAATCATAATTTTGAACTACTTCAGTACTGTTGGTTTGAGAATCATAATTTTGAACTACTTTTGTACTATTACATTAGAAGCTCTTTGGTTGGAATTCTCATGCATATATGTAAACATATACGACCATTTTTGTTGGTTCCTTTTAATAGAAGTCGGTTGTGTAGACTGTTTTTTGAGAACCGAACTGGATTGCAAAGACGTTGTTTTGGAAACCGAACTGGGTTGCAAATTGGTTTTGTTATTGGTTCACCGGTCGAATAAACTGAATTAACAAATTGTTGTCATAAACAATAAAAAAGTTAATATTATTTTTATATATTTAATTTACAAAAAGATATGAAGATACTATATGTTCTAGTATGAGTTTGTAATTTTAACAGAATATGAACACTTGATTAAATAACTAATATGTGGATCATGTAATATTAAATTCATTAGGATATGAGATTTAGAAAGAGTAAAATATATATTTATTATTCAAAAAATTAAAATCCGGTCCAACCACTCGGTTCGGTTCAACTTCAACCAGTTCAACGGTCTACTTGATAATCGGTCAATTCAAACGAAAAAGATCTAAATAGCATAAGTCGTTGGACCGGTTCACGAACAAACTACTTGGTTCGTTCTAATAACACCGGCATACATTACAGCTTAAAAACTAATTCAAAGAAAATGTACACCAATAACATATATATCATGATAAAAATAAACTAAAGAGTTAATTACATAGATGGTACAAAATAATAAGTTCAGGTACTTAGAAAAAAAACAGATTTAGGTATTCATTTTTAAATTTGTTACGAGTACTAATACTAACTTCTGTTAAATATTATGTTAAGTTGAAATGAAATTGACCAAATTACCCTTGACTATTTTACCTCAAGGACTAGTCATGTAACTAATACAGTTTAAAGATTATTTTTGTAAATTATAAAATTAACTAAAGCAACCTAAACCACCTCGATCATTCACCACTTCCCCGCTTTCCTGTTCGCACCATCACCACCCTAACATCTATATCACAACCAGCGCCACCACTACAACCATCTTAAAATGCTTCAAAAGTTAAGTTTCTCTTTTTTATATCAAATTCTAACATAACCCAAATCATAAATGCTTTAAATGTCTTATTAAAAATAGTAAATCCAGGTATCATTCAACCCAAATCAAAACATTTACACTAGAAAAAATCTTGACAAGAACTTAAACAAAACAAAAGAGAGAACACTATAATCAGAACCGGAGTATGAAAAACATTCAGATTAAAATGCAGCAAACCCTAAAATACAAACGAAGATGATGATGATTTTGGAATAAACTGACAAAAACAAGCTTCCAGCGACGAGGTATAAAAAACCCTGGATAAATTTGAGAAGATGAAGATATATGTTATTTTACAAATGAAAACACATTAGAAATAAAAAAATAAGGAACCCCCAATATGCTATTCTATTTGAATATGTTCCTTAGATAATAAGAGGCTGTTTAGTAATTTCTGAATAATTAAATGTTAAACTAATAAAAGGTCTAAACCATTAAGTGTTGAACCATTAAGAGATCTGAGTCATTAAAAGTTAGTATATCGCTTAACTATTCAAAAACAAATATCTGAACAATTCAGATAAGAGGTCTTAACCATTCAACATTAGTATAATGCTTAACTATTCAGATATTTGCTCGCGAAACAAACAGTCTAAAGCATTAAGTGCTGAACCATTAAAACATCTGAAAATCATTAAGATGCTGAAACAAACAAGCCCTAAGTTTGATGGCAAGGTATAAGAAACCAAGAAGCACTTCCGAAATAGGCATACCAAGCCTTCCGAGTTTTATCTTTGACAAAACAGCTCCCTCAACTTTCCAAGGCTTCTAATTTCAACAAAAATCATCTACTCATGACCTCAACTACTTCCAACTACAACCTGCTTCAAGCTCAGTTCATAACAACCTCACGATCACAACAAACTATCATCATGTAAATAAAATAAACAACAAAAAACAATTAGAGAGCAATTACATGAAGTATATGTTTGACATTGAATTGACTCTAGACATGTATTTCAACAAAGTTAAAACTTGATTCAATAGATATTTTGTTCCACTAAATGCAAATCCAAACCCGTCATAATCCATCACCATTACTCCTGAACATAATTTTAAAGACAAATATCAAGAAATCAATTTAAAAGGCCGACCAGTAAGAGAAAAACTCAATTCCAAAAATTTAGCGAAGTCGGTTCATGAGGGCGTAGGGAGTCGCTCAAGAACTTCCCTCATCTCCACAGTCAACACCATTTGTTCAACGATTAGAGCTAACATTGAAACGACCTTGAACCCAAAAACGTCCTTTGTTCTATCTTTCAAACAAACCAGAAACATGGTGGTGAAATTAATGGCCGAAATCATCTAAGGCTAGGGATGGAGATGAACATGGTGAAGGGTTTTTGCAGATCCACAAATATAAGTTAGATATGTTTTTCTAATTTTTTCCATCTTTTTAATAATTTACGTAAATTACACATATAGTCCCTCAAATGTCAAACAATCTTAGTAAATAACGTAACAAGCCCCTCAAATCTGGACTAATATGCCCTTTATCTTAACAGAAAAGTTAACAGAAGTTAGTATTAGTACCCACATTTGTTACATATTTAAAAACCTATACTCAAACATGTTACTTTTTTTGGTTAATACCCAAACTCGTTATTTAACCAAACCACAAGGACTATATATGTAATTAAGTGTCTGTTTGTTTGTTTAGGATGACCGAGCTTGATTTAATGAGCTAGAATGTTAATAACATACAAACTCAAAGAACTTTATAAAAACGAACCTTTAATAGCTAGTCGGGGTAATTTTACAATGAATACCCTAATGCGCCCTTGAAATCCGAAAACAAAAAGAATATTATTATATATTTTTTGTCGAATAATTTACTAAGGGATTACAAATGGATTCTACAAAATCCAAGTTGAAAGATTTTTTTTTTATTTCAAAAAATATTTAACTAATAAACACAGACGATTCCCATGAAACCCCGAAATTAATTTGTCTTCTAAAATCACATGTAAATCGAAATTAATTTAAATTAATTTTTTGACCCGGTTTAGCCGTTTAGGTTTATGTTCCCCTAAAGATGTATATACATATGCTTTGTTGGCATCGGGGGCATAATTATAAAGTTTGTAGGATCATATTCTTCAAGGTTACGATATTGATGGGGTTGACTCTAATTATGAGTTTGCGATGAATCACTTGCGCATGTCACTTAATAATTTTGATCTTAGCGATTTTCTAATAGTAACACCCCTTCCTCCGGCACAACATGCTTTGACGAGTGTCTTATTTAGTGAGAGCGTGCATAATTCAAGAGTAAAATTTGATATATTCGCCATCAAAGAATAGTTATATATATACCAAAAAAAAAGATTTGTTTTACAATTGGAATGAGAACTCACTTTGTACAACTCTAAAACTAGTAGTGTTAGAGCGTTCACAATAGAATTTCTATCTTCATCTATATTGTTTAATGATTTAATGTTTTTTGCTTTTACATTTGGATCTTCATCTCTATCTCTATCTATAAACTTTAGAGTCAGGGTGTTCATTGGATCGGTTAACGGATCAATCGGATATGAAAATTTAAGGATCCTATCTGAAATCCGTTCCGATCCGAATAAGGATATTTCTATCCGATCTGAATCTATCCGAATTCAATTCGGAACAGATTCAGATATATTCGAATAATCCGAATATATACGACTAATCTGAATAAACCATATAACAAATTTTTTATCTTTTTGTTTCTACTTATTTATTTTGTTGCTAATTTTTATTCTTAACATTTTATAAGTTGAAAATCACAATAAAATATATAAAACTAGAAATATAATTGAACGAGGGTCGATGACTGCATAATTGTTTGGAATTATAGGACTAGAATGTGTCAAGATTCTTGTGTATCGAGTTGAAAACATAATAAATAGTTGAGTAATGAGTATTGGGCTAGAAACATAGTTGAAGTGTTATTCAGATTAATCGGATATCTGAATAATCCGAATGACCCAAATAAAAAAATATTGATACCCGAAATCCAAAGAAGGAATTTGGATTCGGATGAGATCCGATCCAAATATCCGAATAAGGATACAGATCGATTTATTCGGATTCGGATTGGATTTCGACTATTTTCGGATATAAGATTTTTTGAACACCCCTACTTTAGAGTCACTGGCAGACATATGTACAATTGAGGGGTAGCCTCCTCTACCACTCAACCTGTTACATGTAGTATAATCTTTTTTACGTTATTAATATAAAGAAAGTTTCGGTTTTACATTACCTCTGAGAAGAAATTACGTTACCTCTAAAAAAAATTTAAACTCAACACTTCATAGAAAGTTTTAAATTTTATAACTAAAAATCTAATAATTTATTAAAAAATAATACATTTTATAAAAACATAAATAACCATTACTCATTACCCATTACCCTTACCAAATAACATAAAAATCCAAATAACCATTACCCAACCCAATACAATAATAAGCCCAAAAATAAAAATTATATATGTACTAATTATTTGCATGTATTGTAAGTTGTATTATATGTTTTATGGGATGTATCCTTTTTTTAATCTTTAATTTTTTTTTTTAAACCAACACTTTTATATATTTTATAATTTAGCCTCAATATCTTTTTACTTTCAACTTTGATCCTCTATGCTTTTCAAATATTACAATTTTTTCGTTATACATTTTGGTCTAAATTTTACGAGTTAACACGCCGCAACGTGCATGTGTGGTTCAATGTTTTTTCACTTATTTTCCCAGTTTAACGATCACGTCGTAACGCGCTGGTCATAGATCAATTTACTTATTGTTTTATTTTTTTGTGTAAGTGTATGGTTCAATGTTTTTACATCTACTTTTCATTCGATTTATTTTTTTTTGGTTTTATTGGTTTCTTCAGTGTTGGTGGTCACTAACAATGATGTGCCATTAACATTACTTGGCATGCTTTAACGCCTCTCGTTGCAACTCGTGTGAGCTTAATACTAGTATATAACATAACAAAACAATATCTTTTTTTCAATGGTCATACACGTTTTATTTATTCTTTTATGCAAAAAAAAAAAGAAAAAAGAAGAAATAAAATGATATAATTGATGTTTCTGTTGTTTCTTGTTTAAAAACCTTGACAATTTGTATAGAAACATTAGTAATGTTGTTAATTTGATGAGAGTATGACTCATATTTAAACTTCTATAAAAATTTTAAACCTCAATTTTAAAAGTAAATAATAATAAAATAGAAATAGATGATGTAAAGTGTATATGTATCTACTATGAATGCTCTTATATAGTTATTTGTTTATCATAGACATTTTATGTTTAATTTAATGATTTTAGTTATTATTTAAACTTGAAATTTAGAGAACATGAATCGTTTTGCTGTAAAAAAACATCAAAAGATTACGCGTACGGAAATTATAAAATGTAAGTTTTTTTATTTCTCTTGGTATTGTATTTTTGTTATTACGTCTTTTACGACCTGATCCGATTCGACTCAATCGAATAACCCAAAATTTTTTGGTTGTTTCGTTAGAAGCTAATTATAGAAATTAGTTATCCCGTAGAAAATAATTCATGGTTCTGCCACTGCATGTACGGTAAAAAAATTCTACGTTGTCCCTGAACTTGTATTCTAGATCCGTCACTGTTTAGAGTTCTATAAATGATGATTCCTTAAACATAAATATCTATTATTCATCAATCTTTAGTTCTTTACGCTTTTTTTGTAATAAAAGTAAATTACACGGATGGTCCCTGTGATTTGGTTAAAAGTTTGGATTTGATCTTTAAAGTTATAAAATTATGAATATAACCTAATGTTATAGTTATCTTTTATCAATGCTTCCTATTCTGTTAGTTTAGTTAGTGATGTTAAATTTTTTAAAATAATTATTTTACTTGTAGAGATCATCAATGTAATTTTATTTTATTATAAATTTTTTTGTAAATATGTTTATTATTTAATACACAAATAAAAAAATATTTTACATATGTTTTCTTTCAATTGTTTGGTTTATAGATTTTTAAACCAATATGCGGGTTTTTTTAAACCTTTATAGAAATGTCTTCTTTTATAAAGACATTTAAAATTAAATTGTTTTAAAAAAAATGTTTAAAAACTAACAATTTGTTTAAGAAAAGATGTTTTAAAAAATAAATGATTTTTTTAAAAAGAACTTTAGAAAACCAACCAGTTTAAAAAAATTTAAAAAATCAAAAAGTTTTAGAATGACGTATAAAAACGAACGTTTTAAAAACCGAACATCTTAAAAAACATGTTTTTAATTTTTTTATTGGTGTATTTAAAATGTATGTTATTAAATAATAATCTTATTAATAATGAAATTATAAAAATAATATAAAAATAAAAAAGTTTAAAAACAAAAATATAAAAATTTCTTAAATAAAAATAATACTATAGTTTAAAAAGTAATTTAGATAGATGACTAATACGAGTAAATGCTAATTTTTATAATATTTAACATCACTAAGACACTAACGGTTAACTAACAGATTTAAGTATCATATATGAAAGAGAAAGAAATGTACATGGACTATGTAATTTACTCAAACAATAATAAAATTGTTGTAAACTAATTGGATTTACACAAGATTGACAAACAATAAGAAGTTCGTGTATGATTGTATTGAAAAGAATCAGATACGATTACAAAAGAAAAGTCTTCTTTACACAAGAACCCTAACCTCCTATTTATCCCCCAAATTGGACCGTTAACAACCGTTAACCAGTTTACCCAACTTGACACTTTACACCCTTCATCTATTGTCACTATAACAAATACAAACAAGAAACAACAAGTTACAGAAATAACCCTTGAGCTTGCAGACATTGACCTTTAACCCCACAAAAATAAATATATATGTGTGAGATATAGATATAAATGAAGAATAAGATGTTTGAGTTTAAATAAAATTTAAAAATAAATACAAATACGTATGATATTTAGTTAAATTATAGGAATAAAACCGATGCTACTTTGAACGCTCTTACGTGACCGCAAATTGCACCCGTAGCCCGAATCTCAACGGACCTAGCAATACGGGTCGGATAAAACCCGCCCCAGTAACAGTACTCCATGGATCTACAACACATACCCTATTCTCCGTTTTCTTGCACAGAAAGACGCTGAAAACTGAAATCCTTCAAAACCCCAATCCAATCTCACAATCATCTTCCCTACACCTGTTAATTTCATCTCAAACACGATCAAATCACCATGGGTCAAGGAACTCCGGGAGGTTTAAACCGGCAAGGCAACTCCGGCGACCGGAAAGACGGCGACAAAAAGGAGAAAAAGTTCGAACCGGCAGCGCCACCGGCTCGAGTCGGCCGGAAACAGCGCAAGCAGAAGGGGCCAGAAGCCGCCGCTAGGCTACCGACGGTGACGCCTCATTCGAAGTGTAGGCTGAGGTTGTTGAAGCTCGAGCGGATTAAGGATTATTTGTTGATGGAGGAGGAGTTTGTGGCGAATCAGGAGAGATTGAAGCCTCAGGAGGAGAAGACGGAGGAGGATAGGTCGAAGGTTGATGATCTGCGTGGATCTCCGATGAGCGTTGGTAATTTGGAGGAGTTGATTGATGAGAATCATGCGATTGTGTCGTCGTCGATTGGACCCGAGTATTACGTTGGGATATTGTCGTTTGTTGATAAGGATCAGCTGGAGCCTGGGTGTGCGATTTTGATGCACAATAAGGTGAGATTTAGCTTGTGGTTTTTGATTGATTTGAATTGAATTGAATTTTGGGGTCAGTTAATGCGGACTTTGAATTGGTTAGCTTTAGTTTCGTGTTTAGTTTGGTACTATTAGGGTTAATGTCATGATATTGCTTTTGAATGAGTAATAGTTAAGAGGTATTTTGAAGGCTCATGTACGATGATGGCATAATTATGGAATCATTGCTATAGTGCCGATCAGTGTTTATTCAATTTTAAGCAGAAACCTGGTAGAGATTCATACGTACATTTGGCGGTGGTTTATGTACTTGTATGAGGCCTTTTGGGTGTCTCTTGAATGTGTTTCTTGTAGTATGGTTTTTTCTGTATTATGCATTTGTTTGCTACTATGGTAAAACTTGATTTCTTTAGCATTGGGTTATGTACTTCTATGAGACCTTGTTCCTGTTGTGCTTTATGTAAACTTTCATGATAGTGATATAGTCGACTGTAAGACGATCCAAAAGAGTGGTGAATAGGTTGTTTGATTATTTTCTTTTTGGTAATTTTCACAATATAAAATAAGAATGTGAAAGGTAAAGAGATAAGGAAAGAAATAGAGCATTACAGTGTAACTGCTAATGGTTCTTTGTTTTAATACATTCTTAGGTTCTTTCTGTTGTTGGGCTCCTACAAGACGATGTCGACCCTATGGTGTCTGTCATGAAGGTTGAGAAAGCCCCATTGGAATCCTATGCTGATATTGGTGGGTTAGATGCTCAAATACAAGAAATAAAGGAGGCAGTAGAGCTCCCACTGACTCACCCTGAACTGTATGAAGACATTGGGATCAAACCTCCTAAGGGGGTTATACTGTATGGAGAGCCTGGAACAGGCAAGACTTTGCTTGCAAAGGTATACATAATTACATATGTTTATAATTATATTATGATTTTAAGATGCTAATTCAGTCAGATTTTACTTTAAATACAGAAGATAGAAACTTATGTGGTTTATGCTTTCACTTTTGCCACTTTGGGGTTGGTTACTGATTCTTGATATTTAACTGGGTATGTACTACCATTAAATGACTGTTTTGGTATCCAAAATAAGAAGTTTTTTTATTTAATACAGTAAAAACTACTTACCTTTTTACGGTATGCATGTGTGTATTTTATGTTTTGGTATCCAAAATAACAAGTTTTTTTTATTTAATACAGTAAAAACTACTTACCTTTTTACGGTACGCATGTGTGTATCCTATATGGGAGGATTGGATGTTTGTTGTCCAAGTAGTAAGTTTATAAAGTGGATATCAATTGTGAAGTAAAAGGTTGGTGGGCACTGCTACTTAAAAAGGCAGGTTGGGTAATGGGTCAAAAGGGACTTCGTTAAAAAGTTTATAACTTATTGGTATGGTTGGGTTGACCTTTGTATAAATTTTTTTCTTTTTCTAGAAAGGACTTGTGTGTTAAATAAAATATTGACGTTACACTTTAATGTTTTAAATAAAACACTTAGTAGGCTGTATGCCTTAAAAATACACTTCAGGCGACTTTCAACTTGTTTTCTTTTTCCTTGAACTTGTTGATTTATCCATTAAATCCATATGAATCAAATCATAAGGAACTGAGTTAACCGTTCATAAGTATATTGATTGAACTTGTCACATCTAATTTTTAGAAAGGATATAGCCATATAGGTCTTAATGAACTTTATAGATTTTTGTTCGAAATTTTTACTTGCAGTTTTTCTATGGTTATCGAGTCCTATTTTACTACATTTAAACAACAACAATAATCTTTGTAATCTCTTACAGATATTTTCTATTTCTATATATTCCTTCTGTTCTGTTGTTTAGGCAGTGGCAAACTCTACGTCAGCAACTTTCTTGCGTGTTGTTGGAAGTGAATTGATTCAAAAGTACCTTGGAGATGGTCCTAAATTGGTTAGAGAACTTTTCAGAGTTGCAGATGATCTTTCTCCGTCTATAGTCTTTATTGATGAAATTGATGCTGTTGGTACAAAGAGGTATGTTCAAGGGCCTTGAAACCCATTTACTTATTAATGGGTTGGTTTGGGATTGTGTATTTTCTCTAGCGGGTCATAGTGGTCGAATGAAATATACTTGTTTTAAAAGGAAACTGATTAATTGTCTGGGCTGAACGTCACCAAAAGTGTATATTTGATGCATAAAAAGTCTGGAATCATTGTATTTGGAAAATAGATTATTAATGAGAAAATAATTCTGCAATCATATGCGGCACTCACATCATTTATAGGGCATATGCCATAGAATCGCTTCCAATTTGGTGTTTTAAAGTTTATAAATTGGCCAATTTGGTAAGTTATGTTGTTAAAAACAGTTCCCAATTTGGCCAATAGGGAGCAAAGGAAACTTATTAGTTATTACTGAAGTACAACATTGTCATAATAACTTCTATTACCAGGCTGAGACATAAAAACATATAATTATTTAATTTGACCATTTGAGAAGCCCCTTCCTAATTAGGGAAATTTACACTTATTTATGATCTTGGATTTATTTTTTTAGTCAAAAAGTTATGAAAAGTTACCTTTACATCTGCTTTGATTCTTTGTTGTGAAAGTTGGGCCTAAGCAGAGAATGTCATGCAGGTATGATGCACACTCTGGTGGTGAACGTGAAATTCAGAGAACCATGTTGGAACTATTGAACCAGTTGGATGGTTTTGATTCAAGAGGCGATGTCAAAGTGATCCTGGCCACAAACAAAATTGAAAGTCTTGACCCGGCCCTGCTTCGACCAGGTCGAATTGATAGGAAGATCGAATTTCCACTTCCTGACATTAAAACCAGGAGACGCATTTTTTCCAGGTACAGTTTCATGATAATTGCAATGACATTGATATAGGTGATAAGAGGGTCGGGCCGGTTTAAGTTGGTCACGAAGGTGGCCTTTTGGACCCAATTTTTTATAAGAAATGGGTCGATTTTTGGTTGTGTTATAGAATTTGCAGTTCCTGACATTGAAACCAGGGGACACATTTTCTAGGTACTCTTTTATAAAAGTTGCAATGACATTGATATAGGTGGTAGGAGGGGCGGGTCGGTCTAAGATGATCTAGGAGGTGGGTTTTATAACACGTATAATTATGAATGGGTCGATTTGGGCTGTGTTTTGTCTCAAATTGGTTCAAATAAGAACTTCTAACTAGAAAGGGAACATGCCAAGCTGATTAAATTCCAATTAACCTATTTTTAAAAGAAATAGGTTATTATTGTAATTTTTATTGTTACATTATTTGTTTATAAAAAGAGCAAAAAAGGTATGTGCTGGGCCGCTGGCTAACCCAACCCAAGAACTACTAATAATGATCTGTTACCCATCCTGCACCTTATTGTTATCTCCAGTTATTGTTGAGAGACGTCCTACTTTTTTCCATTTCAATTTTCATGAATACTTAATTTCTTAGTTTTAAAATGTGCTTTGTGCATGCATAACACATGCATGCTGCATAGTGCGTGATGCGCTGATTCTATTGCATTACAATCTGTGATGTGTTGCATTTCCATGATGCGAGCAATATGTACTGCTCTTTTTCTTTTAAATCTATTTTGGACCTGGGTCTTGCTATTGCCAACATGAATATGGGTCGAACATCTTAACATTAGGGTGTGTTACTTCATACTTTTGTTCATGCTATATAATTAAATTTGTTTAACTGCTGCTGTATATTTAACTGTGTTTAATTGCTGTTTTAATAGTCTGTGCTTAGTGCAATAGTCTTGAATTTGTGTTTTTTTGTTAAAGTATATTTTTAATGTTGAACTATTAATAATATATAAAACCAAGCATGTGTCAATTGTTGCATTACAAATAGACTTCAAATGTCTTTCAACTCATTTCTTTTCCCTTTTTACTTATATGCTTATTTTGCGTGTTGATATATAATCGACTTGATGGAAAATGTGTCAAAATTGCTACCAAACATTGACGTCTCATATATTGTGATTTAGTGCTTAATGATGTTGTTATCCAGATACATACATCAAGAATGACTTTGGCGGATGATGTCAACTTGGAAGAATTTGTTATGACCAAAGATGAGTTCTCGGGAGCTGATATCAAGGCTATTTGTACCGAAGCTGGATTACTTGCTCTAAGAGAACGCAGAATGAAGGTCAGTAAATATGTTTGTTCTCTACATGCGTCAAACTAAACTACGGTTTGAGTCCGTATAGCCCTAGAGCCCTAAAAAAAATGAAATCTTTATACATTTTAAGTCTTTCACTTGCACTCTCTTGGATCGTTGGCTTGTTCTTATCTATCATAGGTGGCTAAAGGGGATTGGGTCAAATGTGTAAAACTTTTAGTTCTTGAAAACCCAAAACTAGTTGGGTTGACTCACATTCTTATGTTTGAGATGATATGCTTGTTATTAACCTTTAATGGGTTATGTCTTGATGTGCGCTTAAATTCGTCTAGCAGCACAAGTTTTGTACCTTAAGCTTGTCTTCTCAGCGTAGTGTTTTTTTTATTCCATTGATTAGCAGGATATTAGTGGGATCATGTGAGTTTTTTTGGTAACGTTCTGGTTACTAAAAAAATGCTTGTTATTGATTTAGAACAGCGAGCTGATTATTTTTGTGGTATAATCAGGTGACACATGCCGACTTTAAGAAGGCGAAGGACAAGGTCATGTTTAAGAAGAAAGAGGGTGTACCAGAAGGACTTTATATGTGAAAATGTTTTCAAACTCTCAAGGAACATGTTTATGTTTTTTTAATTACATAATGTAACTATGATATGATTCTGTCTTCAAGGTAAAAGTTCCACTCTGTTCTACTTTTGGAAAAAAGAGATTGTATGATACCATTTCATCTCGTCTTCTCATAGTTATAGTCACCCCATTTATTCTTTCTTTAAAACTACAGATGATGAGTTTGATGCTGGTCATAGAAGATATACAGTCGTCTTTAGGTGTTTATCGGCTAAAAGATCATGTCTTTTATTACAATATAAATAGGCAAAACATGATAGAGAAAAAAACTAATGGATAAAGGAGTGTACCAGCCTAGTAGTATGAATGTGTGTAATAAAACTGTATCGTCTAGTAATATTAATGTGTGTAAAAGCGTTTTTCTCTAAATGTTTAATGGTTCTAGTCTTGTGGTGACTATATATATATAGATTAAAGAGTGGGTGACTAAAACAAGTTAACAACTTAGTAGTATAAATGTTTAATGGTTCTAGTCTGTTAACCGTTCTTAAAACAAGTTAACCGCTCTTAAAACAATTATTGATTTAGTGATTGCCTAGTGAACGTGTATTTACAACTATGCGTTCTCACTTGGTGCTACCTTAGATCGGGTGGTTGCAATTCTTGAGCTTTAGACTAGTTCAAGATAGTATATCTAGTTTCATCAAGATTGTAGTAATTAGAAGAATGAGGAGAAGATTTCTTCGTGTTTGAGTGAATGCAGTCTCAAAACATGAGAAGGGATCTCAAAACTTTATTGTTACAATCCCAAATGGAGAAAATAAAAGGTTTACTTACAATGAGAAGGGATCAAATGGGAAAATAAAAAAGTTTACTCGAAAAGAAATTTGTGAGCGAAAAGTTAAAAGTAGATGCATTAATGCACAATTGTTGTATGTGCAGTAATGCACATGGGCAATATTTTACACATTCGCTGCATGAAGGTTATTTTTCGACAATATATAGTAGTTTGTGTATTTGCACAGTAATCGTCAAAATTGGATAGTTTGCTTCTCGCCTTCTTGTTTACAACTGCAATTTGAATCAGCTGTTGTTGCAAATTGAAACGTTTCACAATTTTAGTATGCCAAAGTTTTAAAAGTTAAAGGCCAAGTATGATTTAAGAGGACCAATCATCTAATTTTAAGTGTTGTCGTTAATAACAAGTTCTTAATCCGTAATGTGTAACATGTATATTGATATACATAAATTTTTAATCTTTTTCCACACTTTTTATAGCTTATGTTTAGTGTATTTATGAAAATAGTTAGACTATCCACAACGCAACGCCCTTAACCCCGCCCTTAGCCCCTTCTCTGCCGCCCTTCGGAAGGGCTGCGTTGTGCAGGCCCATCCGTCCTTCACCCGTCCTTTGCTAAGGGCGCTCCATGGATGGATGAAAGTTAATGGAAAGCTGATGTGGCATGCTGACTGGGACTATTTGTGGGAAGGACGGCTTTTAGCGTTGTGGACGGTCTTAGAGGCAATGATATCTATCTAACAAGTGGGACATTATATAAGCAACTTATCACAAGAGCTTACTTGAAGTTATACTTCTTAATTGTAAGTACTATGTTTTTCGCTTGTAATCCCGAACCATTATTCATCATGATGGATATATTTATTAGCATAGAAGAAAATAAAATTTGTGCAGAATTATACCTTCTTACATCCAACACTGGACTTGGTCTCTCGATCAATGGTAAACATGTATTATAATCCTCAACAAATGGTAAAAGGTTCAATTAAAAACTATTTCTTTAATCCCATGCATATAGTTATGAACCAGTAGCATATGTGTATTCAAATGCTCTTCAAGCACAAGAATCTTTTAATCCTTGTTAATTTGCAGTGATTTGCTGTTAGAAATAAAAAAATATTGAAAGAAAAATACAAATCAGGATAAGAGTCAAATATTGTACATGTAACCCTAGCCACGAATTCCCTACGTACGTTATTTACGTTTGTTGTCTGGTAAAACTAGAAATGAAAGTAGAAATCTAACTAGTTAAAGAATATCTCAATTAATTGAAAATGGAATGTGGCAGCACACGATCTAAATATGATAAAGAATTTGAAATGATAATACCAAATTTACCCTTTTGCTATCTAATAATTAAGCACTGAATTTTAGTATAATTACCATAATGCCACTATCAATTCTAGCCTGTGATTAGTTTAATCAATGGTTTAAAATGGTTCTCATGGTTCTTAATATTTGTTCTCAATTGAATGCAACCCTATATATATATACATATACATATATATACATATATATATATATATATACATATATATATATATATACATATATATATATATATATATATATATATATATATATATATATATATATATATATATATATATATATTATTTAATTAGAGTAGATAGTCAAATGACAAGAAAATGTGACCAGTGTGAATAATGCATTTTTAGACCAATAGAAACCAAACCTGTCATATGGTAGGTGTTTCATGTATATTTTTTTTAGTGTGACCTTATTTTAGGATAATGGTAAAAAGAAAGTGCTACTAAAACCCTAACAATAGTTTGAGTTTTTTTTTTAAGAAAACGTGTAGTTAAAATATTATTAAAATGGTATAATTACAAAAAATATTTATTTAAAAGGGTTTTTCTATTTAATTATATTTAACTAATGTATTATAATTTTCTTTTTTATTTTTATTTCTTTACTTTTAACTCATGTACTATTCATTTTTATATAACTTTCTTCAAACAATAAAAAGATATATTTAAAATTACATTTTGGAAATAAAAAGTAAAAAGACAATGAAAACATACATTGGCTTTCATTTTGATTTCAACCTATGTCTTTTATCTAAATCAAATAAAAAACAATGAAAACATTGAAAAATATTGTTTCCATATTAAACACAAAATGCTCATATAATCGATGCACTAACGGTCTCAGACTCTCAATAACAAAACATATGAAAGAAAAATATAAAAACTACTTTACCTACTTAAACATCCATTCTTCTATTTTTGGAGCGACACCTTGCTTAATTATGACAATTTGTCTACAAATTTCTTAAAGATTTTCCCCACTTTAATATACATTCCATTTCTTAGCCTTGTTGAACGAGGACGGTCGCTTTTATCTCCTTTTAGATTTGAATTAAGAAGCAACTCTCTATTTGATGATGGTTGAGTCCGACATGCTTCGTGAGAGACTAGATAAAACTCAGATGACCACGTAGCACGATAATCTAAAATTGAGTAACATTAATTTGTGAACATATAGCAAACTATTCAAAAAAGTTTGGCAAAACGCTCAAAATATGAGAACAATGATATTTATATATCTCCAACATATTTTTAAAAGAAATAGGTTATTATTGTAATTTTTATTGTTTTGCAGTCATAGTGGACACACTATTTATTTATAAAAAGAGCAAAAAGGTGTGTACTGGCTAACCCAACCCAACAAAGCATTTTGCGCGGTACTAATAGTAACCTGTTACACACCTTGCCTCTTATTGTCATCTTCAGTTATTGTTGAGAGACGCCTACTTTTGTCCATTTCATTTTTTATGAATACTTAATGTCTTAGTTTTAAAATGCGCTTTGTGCATGCATAACACGTGCATACTGCAAAATGCGTGATGCGCTGATTCTAGTGCATCACAATCTGTGATGTGTTGCATTTTCATGATGCGCCCTGATGTGTGCAATATGTACAGCTCCGTTTTTTTTTTGTTTTTGTTTTATGTTTTTTATTTTGGACCTGGGTTGGCTCTTTCCAAGATGAATATGGGTCGAACATCTTAACATTAGGGTGTGTTGCTTCATATTTTTGTTCATGCTATATATTTAACTTTGTTTAACTGCTGCTATTTATTTAACTGTGTTTAATTGTTGTTTCAATAGTCTGTGCTTAGTGCAATAGTCTTGAATTTCTGTTTTTTTTGTTAAAGTATCTTTATAATGTTGAAGTATTAATACTATATAAAACCAAGCATGTGTCAATTGTTGCATTACAAATAGACTTCAGATGTCTTTCAACTCATTTGTTTTCCCTTTTTTTAGTTGTATTCTTATTTGGCCCCTTTGATATATAATCGACTTGATAAAAAATGTGTCAAAATCACTACCAAACATTGACGTCTCAAATACTGTGATATAGTGCTTAATGATGTTGTTATCCAGATACATACATCAAGAATGACTTTGGCGGATGATGTCAACCTGGAAGAATTTGTTATGACCAAAGATGAGTTCTCGGGAGCTGATATCAAGGCTATTTGTACCGAGGCTGGTTTACTTGCTCTAAGAGAACGCAGAATGAAGGTCAGTTATGATTGTTTTCTACATGCTTCAAACTAAAAGGCTGAAATCTTTATACATTTGAAGGCTTTCACTTGCAACTCTCTTTGGCTTGTTGGATTGTTCTAATCTATCATAGATGGCTGAAGGGGTTTGGGTCAAACATGTAAAACTTTTAGTTCTTGAAAACCCAAAACTGCTTGGGTTTCTTATGTTTGAGATGATATGTTTGCTATTAATCTTTAATGGGTGATGTATTGGTGAGCGCTTAAGTTCCTCTAGCAGCACAAGTTTTGTACCTTTAGCTGGTCTGCTCAGCGTAGTGTTTTTTTTATTCCATTGGTTAGCTAAAAAAATACTTATTATTGATTTAGAATCACGAGCTGATTTTTTTTGTTGTCAAATTAGGTGACACATGCCGACTTTAAGAAGGCGAAGGACAAGGTCATGTTCAAGAAGAAAGAGGGTGTACCAGAAGGACTTTATATGTGAAAATGTTTTCAAACTCTCAGGGAACATTTTTATGTTTTGCTAATTACATGTTGATGTAACTATGATGATACTATTTTCTGTTTTGAAGGTGAAAGTTCCACTGTTTCTTTAGGAAAAAAGAGACTGTATGATATCATTTCTTCTTGGCTTCTCATAGTTATAGTCACCCTATTTATTCTTTCTTTAAAACTATAAATGATGAGTTTGATGCTGGTCAGAGAAGATATACACTCGTCTTTAGGTGTTCATCGGCTAAAAGATCATGTCTTTTATTAAAATATTAATAGGCAAACCATGATAGAGAAAAAAAACTAGTGGATAAAGGAGTATACTAGCCTAGTAGTATTAATGTGTGTAGTAAAAGTGTTTATCATCTAGTAATATTAATGTGTAGTAAAAGCGTTTTTTTCTAAATGTTTAATGGTTCTGGTCTTGTGGTGAATATATGTATATATATAGATTAAAGAGTAGTCTTAGTGAGTTAGTGGGTGTCAGTTAAGTAGTTAACCGTTCTTAAAACAAGTTAACCGCTCTTAAAACAATTATTGATTTAGTGATTGCCAAGTGAACGTGAATTTACAACTATGCGTTCTCACTTGGTGCTACCTTAGAGCGGGTGGTTGCAATTCTTGAGCTTTAGACTAGTTCAAGATTGTATGTCTAGTTTCATCAAGATTGTAGTAATTAGAAGAATGAGGAGAAGATTTCCTCATGTTTGAGTGAATGCAGTCTCAAAACATGAGAAGGGATCTCAAAACTTTATTGATACAATCCCAAATGGAGAAAATAAAAGGTCTATTTACAATAAGAAGGGATCAAATGGGAAAATAAACAAAGTTTACTCGAAAAGAAATTTGTGAGCGAATTCGTCACTATCCAGACTTTAGTGAAGGAACTCCATAGAAATCTATATATGATTGAGTACATAGAAGCATTTCCTGAGAGTTCTTGTAATGGAAGACGTTAATATGTCACAAAATGGATGTCGTGCAAACAGAGAAGAATATGATAGAGAAGCTTTAACATCATGAGGACACACCCAAATTGAAAGACAAAGTAATGGTAAGAAAAGATGTTAAGACGTACAGCTCAGGATCGTATATGCACATTTTCATGTGTAGGAAATAGGTTCACTTTTATATTAAAAGATTGTAATTCTAACGATACTCTCGTTAGCCATAAGAAGTATTCTAGTACAATACCGTTTACAAGTACGAGTAGAAAAATAAATATAAACAATATTTATGTACCAAACTTGATTCGAACATCCGTCTTTAGTATATACTCCAACGAGTCTTCATATAGCATTCTTGACACGAGTCTTCATCACGTTTGAATCTTCAACTACATCCCTTCACTACAACAATTAATAAACAAAATATTGATGGTTGTGGTTGAGGATCGTGTTAGACATGGGTCCCTTAAAACAGATTTTGCGTCTCTACTCAAGACAACGCGTCTGTCTCCAAGGGAACAACAACCAAAGCAGTATGTACTGCCGGAGAGTACCTCAGACCCGAGAGATCACCGAGTAAAATATGTGTTATGATGTTATGTGGAAAAAGGTTAAAGATGATGGTGTAGGAAGAACAATTTAGAAAGTGCTTATCTCTAAATTTTTATTAAACTTGTTGAAACTAAAGAAAATAAATTTCTTCTTCTTTTTCCTCTTCATCATGAGTTTAGTTATATACCCATGCATAAAACTTCACATTAATGTGAGTTTTAAGATTCACAACCAAAACTTTCATTTTGTTTATGAAATGTTTTATAAGACCAAATTAAAACTCTTATTTTATTCATAACATGTTTAGTGCCAATTAGTAAAAATTATAATTCATAATATTTATTAAAAGACTTGGTCAAAACATAAAACATCCATGTTAATCAATAAATAGCTTTATTAGCATTATGCAAAAAATTGCAACAATTTCCTACTATAATCATCAAAATTTTACTTTCTTCATTCCGACCACTCAACTTCGAACATCGACATCTAATTCATCTTAGCTTCAGTTTGGACACGGTATAGTTCGTTACAAAACGAAAACTTACACCAATTAATAAATGACTATTTATATAACAAATACATAAATATTATTATTTTGTATCTAAAATTCCAATATCATGCACATAAACAAACTATAAGGTATGTCATACATAATAGTTGTGTATGTGTCATGTGTGAGGTGGCATCTTACGATGACCTACTATAACTATCATGGATAGCTTCAATAGGTCTTAGAGGTGAAATATTATGATGTTGATCGTTGTATTATTGTGCTCTTAAAGTGTACATGGTTTAAATAATTGACACGGGGTATTATTGTCAGTATTGATCATGGTATTCATGATGTCAAGGATGCTAACAACGAGAAAGAAGAACTTGAAGTTGCATATGAAGATATAGAAAACATATATGGATTGATGTTGTCTTAAATTCTTTAAAAGATTAGCATTTATGGTATGTGAATATGAATAGATTATGATGGGGTACGTATTGCTTTGGTGCATTTGTAATATACATTCTAGTAGTGTTTTTTATGTTGATTTATGCTGTAACTATAGTGGATTGGTTTCATCTATATCTCTATAAAACTAGTCAAATATTATATATATTCAAACAAAATTAAATATTATATACGTCCCTATAAATCATAGCAAATTTAAATATCAAACAAAACTTTTCTTGCTTTTTAGTTGACTCGATTTTTATAGCATTTTCTATTACATTTTATACTAAGTTTTACAGTAATTTTACTAACTTTTATAACGTATTTTCTACTGTTTTCTGGTTGTCTATCTCGATTAAATATCTTTTTCAAACATCTTAATAGTCAAATTTTATTCATCTAGGGTCGTGTTAGATTTGTTTATAAAAGCTGCAATTTTTGTTAACCTTATAAAAAAAGTGACTCGAGTTTAGATTGTGATGATAAACCTATTTATGAAGCTAAATAATTTATTTGGTTGGCGCTATTTGACATATATAGTTTAATTAAAGTACCTTAGAGTTGTTAACAATTAGATATCGAGTCAAGTAGAAAATAGTAAAAATTGGTAATTTGATTTTTGTAAAACTCTGTAAAAATCACTATTAAAAGTAGAATCTATTGAACAACATTAACAACTATTATCAAGAATGATAAAAAATATATAAAGAATGATAAAAAATGCAGTAGAAAGATGAGTTCAAAATATGTAAAACTAAAGTTTTAAAGTTTTAATAAAGTTAAAGGTAAATTGGTTACTTTTATATTGTCTTTATAAACAATGTTAATATAAATATATGATATTTTGATTATTTTATTCATATATATGATATTTATAATTTGGTTTGGATATATATGATATTTAATTGGTTTTATAGGGATATATAAGATATTTGTTATGTTTTGTAAGGATACATATGATATTAAAATTTTAGTAGGGATATATTTAATATTTTGTAAGTTTGTAGAGATATAAATAAAAATTTGAGTTAATAACACGATTTGTTCTTGTGGGTTGCCCATATTGTAATATTGGTCCCAACTTTTGAGAAATTACAAGTTTGGTCTTAACTGTTTACCAAATCGTAACGCGATTAGTACCTGACACTAACTTCTGTTAAATTTCTCAGTTAAATGAATGTGAAAATACAAATATACACTTTAATATAATAATAATATAATATATTTAAAAACCCAACCCACCCCCATCCCCTTCGATTAGACTAGGCACACCACCGTCACACCACCACTGTGGGCGACCACCCTCTTCCTCCGCTGGAGATGAGCAACGTCCCAACCACCCGCATCACAACCACCGCTTCACAAACACCGTCACCACAACCACCGCCATCACGTGTGACATCCGGCATCCCTCCTATTCAAATCGGATCTGCTCCGGCGCCTCCACCATCACCATTATTTCAAATCGGATTTGGTCAAATGATCGGAGGGGAAGACCGAGTAAAGAAGACGATGAGGGTGGCCAATGGGGTGGATTCTGATGGATATGCGAGCTTCAACCGCCGGTGATGATGATAACGTGTGGTGGTGGCGAGCAGGTAGGGAGATGGTGGTGGTGATCACAATCGATTATCGTGGTGTAATTGGTGTTGGCGATGGAGATGGTGATTGGTTGTCGGTGGTGATGGTGTGTTGATGCGACTATGACGATGGTGGAGTAGTGGTGTGGCAAATCACCGGACATGGTGGTGGCCGGCGATCAATGGTGTGCCTAGTCTAATCCGGCAGGGAAGGGGATTGGGTGGGGTGGGTGCCGAGTACTCTACCGTTGAGTTAGCAACCCAAATAGAAAAAAATGGTATGTAGATACAATCAGAATAAAATAAATAAATCTAAAGCATTAATCTACGAAATAAAAATAATATATAAAATGTTTATAATATATTTGGAACATAAAAATGACCAAATCAGATGAAAAAATGAAAAATAAAAAAAAATGTAAAAAATGTTGGACCATCCCCTATTTCTATGTTATCCACTTTTTCAATCAAAAATCCGAGTAGCAAAGCTAATCCCACAACCCATCATTTGAATCAACAGGTAAAAACTCAAACCTATGGGACGGAAATAAATAGAGCTGCTTATCACGAATATTATTATATTAAAGGGTATATTTGTCTTTTCACATTCATTTAACTGAGAAACTTAACAGAAGTTAGTGTTAAGAACTAATCGTGGTACGGTTTGATAAACAGTTGGGACCAAACCTATAATTTCTTAAAAGTTGGAACAAATATTGCAATATGTGCAAACCACATGGACCAATCGTGTAATTAACAATAAAAATATTTCTATAACAATAAATATATTACGTTTCTCAAAAGTCAAGTCGAGTGGCTAGTCACAAATTATATGTATATATAGTTAAAGTACTTGGATTAATCGTAAATGCTATTGTGTGTTTAGACCAGATCCAATGCATAAGTAGGATAATGAGATAAATGAGTTAACATCTGAAATAATTTGAATTTATAAAACTATAATAGAAATCTCTTTTTTGCGGTCATTTTTTTTGTTGAATTTTCTACAAACGAGTCAGTTTTTTCTTCTTCCTTTTTTTTAACTATAAGATTGAATTGGTATTTACATCATACGAGACATTACTAAAACCAAGCCCGACACGAGTTAATAGCGACAACTTATTTTTAGTTATAGTAGTTTTATAATTTGATTGTTATGCAATTTCAGGTAACAGTCATGTTCAATTTCCACGTAACAGAAAATTTTAATTGTATATTTCTTCTTCAATTCTAGAAACATGTTGCCAATGGATCACACACAAAAAATCCATTCAATAAATGTTCAGAAACACTGTTGGTAAAGGCGTATCGATGATCTGACAGTAGATATCGTTGCTAATCTTTTTATAATGGTGGTAGTGAAGGGTTGGTTGAGTTAACTAGAACCAACACGACTAAGTAAACATGTTAGTCGCTTGAGTCGTTTATCACCAGAACCTAATCATAAATCTCAAACAAGTATATATACATATCTCGAGTCACTTTGAAAATAATTAGCTGTGTAGTTTCTTGTCGGTTTGCCTTAATTTCGATCTAAAAGCAATGTTGCAAAAATCGGGATTAATCGTGGATTAATCGCTAGCGGTCAACATAGGCCAAATCGGACCTAGGCGGTCTTAATAGGCCAAAAATATGTAATTCCGGCGAAATTCCGGTGGGGTTTCGGCGAGATTCTTGCGATTTTCCGGCGAACATAAAAAATTCCGGCAAAAAATTGTAAATTTCGGCTTAAACTTGAAAATTCCGGCCAAATATGTGTATTTATATATAAAACTAAATTTTTTATTAAATTATATATGAAAATGTGTGTATTTATATAAAACTGAAAAATATATATTTAAATTCCAATCTGATTCATCCCGGTTAATCGCTAGTCGATACCCCACCGTCCAACTAGCGTATATCAATTTTTACAACACTGTCTAAAAGCAATTAACAGTTATTTAAAAACAAACTTTAATCTCTCACTTTTATTTAAATTTATTAACATACATATAGAACTACTAGATCCAAGAGAGATATATATATATATAAGTCGCTAGCTCTAAACAACTAAAACATGCATCTTCGAGTAATTTAGAACAGCTAGCACAAAACACTAGTGGTACACACACATATATATAGTGCATCAATAGTAGTTCATAACATACGTGCGGTATTCATATAATCTGATCCATTCTATCAAGTTAGCACTTGGGTATGGGAACCCCACAAGCGCTCGCGACCTTCTTGGCATTAGGAGAAGTAACATACTGCTTCAAGGATGGGTTCTTAATGTAACCGCATAGGCACGGCTTCTGCTGCTTTAACTTGGTGCAACATGCTGTAGATGGTGGGGTACCTGATGTGAATGATGAAAGACAAGGGGCTAGCTCATTTGGCGAGCATGTAACCGCGGTTGTCACCGTGGTTTGAGCCAAGATCATCACAAGAATTGCATATGCTGCAATGCATAATATTGGTGACCTCATCTTAGTTTCAATAACTAGTGAACTCACTGACTCAGTGGAGTATGTGATGGTTAGTTATGTGTTGTGGGTTTGAGTGTTATTGGATGCATGAATTTATAGGGCTAACAAAGTTCATTTTCATCAATAAATGCACCGTTGGATGGAATAGAAATATCATGGGCATAACAATAATGTTTTCATCAATCTATTTTCATAAATGTTATGTATGTCTTTTAACAAAGTAACATGTGGTTGTCCTGAAACCTAAGAAGATGATTCACAAGATTGGTAGTATTGATTGTGTCGGTTTGATATCTAGTTTCATACATATCTCGTACTTTATTACTTATAATTCATTTTAGTAGGAACTGAGGATTTTGTATATGTTTGTGATTTTAGTGTGATCAAAGATCATTTTAGTATATAATTTGATTACTTAAGACTAATTAAGATATTACGATATACATAAAGCATTCATAATAGAACTAACAATGTAACTAAAAATTCTCTTATTTTATTTGATTTTAAAAATTAAAAACTTACGAACTTTATATTTATTTTTAAAAAAACTTGTAAGAGCTTAATTTTATAAAGATTAAAAACTTACAAACTTGATATTAAAGATTAAAAACTTACAAACTTTATATTTTAAAATTTACAAATTTAATATTAAAGATTAAAAACTTACAACTTGAAAAAAAAGTTACAACTCCTAACATTATATTTATTTATCTAACAAAAACACAATTAAAATAAAACAAACAATATAAGAGTTTAATCTTCGCTCCCGGAGCCCGAACTAGTACGTGAGTATTCATCAAACGCGGCTACGTCGTGAGTCATTCCAAGTGTCAAACCACCTTCTACCTCATCCTTGTATATCTCGGTTTCGTATTCTAGTTCGCCTTCGAGTGACGTTTTATCTTGAATTCTTTCGCCGCATCCAAATAATCTTTCAAACAAATTTACATATCGACCGTGGGAGGAGTGGGTCTTGTTCTCCGTATAGATATAATTTTGCTACTAATAGAATAAGCATATTCCGAAGCTATCATAGATTCTTAGACGTTAGTAAATCTCAGGACATGACGGCTAGGATCGGAAATTGATTTTCCTTACCTTTCCACCAAGCTAACACATCATAGTTCTAAAAATCTTGTGCATTAAAACCAGATAAAAAGTCCATACCATCATACCTCATGTGTTTGCTACTCGGGGCGTTACCGTGTTGTCGTTTAGTGTTTTCATCTAGTAAAGTATTATACGGATCATAAATTGGATCACTTGAACTTCCTGTAAACGCCACGTTTCTCATTGTATCACGAATGTTTGATGATGTACCATATTTAATGGCATAAACATCAAACATATTAGATAATTTTTGATTAAAAAAGTTTTTACTGTTTGATTATAATTTGGGTGTTATCCAATAAATATAAATCATAAGTTATTTTTTCCAATAAAGCTCAACCCCTTCTTTGTTTAAGCAAGAGTTTAACATGGCGGAATATGTAATAACCGTAGGCATTTCCTTAAAATATTTTTTTAGTTTTTTTTTCATTAGTGGTATCATATTAGAAAAAGGTGGCCCTTTAAACGATAATTCACTTAATTTTGAAGTTAATAAATATATTTGGTTAAATATTAAAGTACTTGTGGGATAATAAACTTCCAATAAGTAAGTTATTATGGTTTTAAAAATATGAATCATTATAGTTATTTTCTCGATAGAAGCACAACTGGATAGAGGAAATGATGTAGCCAAACCGTGGTTCAGAAGAATATTATGAAATGCTATTAGGCTATATTTTGTTCAATAACCTTCTTAAACATGTTACAAGTTTAATTTCATATTGTAATTATGTCCCAATTCGGACCTAAACATTTGGAATTTGTTTCCTTACATAATTTTTGATAGCGAGTATATCTTTTATTGGAGCTAAAAATATCACGTAACATTTCTAAAAGCGTCTTTGATTGGTTCGGTCATTTTTAAACCGTCTTGAACATTTAAATTTATAATGTGTGCAACACATCTACTATGGAAAAAAAACACCGTTACAAATCGATTTATATTTTAATTTTAATTGTTTGACCACACGTGTTTTATATGACGTGTTATCAAAAAGTATTGAAAAAAGTTTAGTTTCTAAGTGAATAAGTTAGTCATCTTTATGTAGTGGTAGTGAAGGGTTGGTTGAGTAACCAGAACTAACCCAACTATGTAAATAAGGTAGTCATCTTGATTCGTTTATGACTATAACCTAATCATATCTTAGCCCAAGTATATATATCTCGATTCACTTACTTTGAAAATGGCTAGCTGTTGTCGGTTTGTCTTCTATATCGATCTAATAGAATTTAAATAGTTTTTTAAAAAATAAAAAGAAAAATACTTTAATCTCTTAGTTTATTTAACTATATTAACATACATATAAAGCCAATACATCCAAAAGAGACGTATATAAGCAATTAGCTCTAAACAACTAAAACATGCATATTAAAGTCGTTTATAAAAGCTAGCATAAAAACATTAGTGGTACGTACACACATATATAGTGTGCATCAATAGTACTCTATAACATACGCGCGGTATTCATATAATCTGATCCATTGTATTAGTTAACACTTCGGTATGGGAACTCCGCAAGTGGCGGAGACCTTCTTGGCATTAGGAGAAGTGACATATTGCTTTAAGGTTGGGTCCTTAATATAACCGCATAGGCATGGCTTCTGCTCCTTTAACTTGGCGCAACACGATGCAGATGGCGGGGTGCCTGATGTGAATGCTGAAAGACACGGGGCTAGTTGGTTTACCGAGCATGTAACCGCGGTTGTCATCCTGGTTTGAGCCAAGATCATCACAAGAATTGCATATGCTGCAATGCATAACATTGGTGACCTCATCTTAAGCTCAATAACTAGTGGACTCACTGACTCAGTGGAGTGATGGTTAGTTATATGTTGTGGGTTTATGCGTTGTTGGGTGCATGAATTTATAGGTAAAAACCCCTTACAGTCTTCACAATAGAATAGGTAAAATATCCTTTATATTTTTATATTTGAGGATATTTTAATACAAACATCTAAATCACTACTATAACTCATTTCTTAAATTACTAGTATCTTTAAAATTTAATAACAAAATATATGGTTTGAATAATGATTTCTTATATATACCAACTCAACAATTCATCTTTTATTATTCATGAGTCGAAGAGAGAGAAAGAGAGAATAGTAAGAATTGATTAGAACATATTATTTAATTGAATTAAAAATAAAGATGAGAAATTAGATGTTGAGTCTTTTTAAAAATTTTATACGAGTATAAGAGATGAGATTCTTTTCGTAAAAGAAGAATTTCATATATACCCCCTATAAAATTTTAAAATATTATATGATTTAGATAAAATTTAAAATATCATATATAAATATAAAAAGAGATCCCAAATATCATATACCCTTAAATAACTTTTCAATTAGCATATATACCTAAACTAACATTAAAAATATCATATATATATATATATATATATATATATATATATATATATATATATATATATATATATATATATATATATATATTATTTTTTAACAAGAAGTAAACAAACATTCGTTTAAAAGTCTCCAAAAATCAAAGAAATTTTAAGTTGCATCAATTTTCTTAATCCAGATAATCCAAACGAAAGAAGACGTCAAAATGTCTCAAAAACCAAGTCTATGCACGTCTCACTATAGTAGAATACCTTTACGTTTCTTCTCTTCCAAATTACCCAAATAAAAACCAAAATAATAGTATGAATTGAACAATTGTAGCTTCTATCCTTTTCAATAATTTTTGAACGACAATTGTATCTTTTTAATATTTTTTGAATGACAGTAGTATGATTATGTTTCAAAGTATATGTGTTATTTTAATCTGGTTCATCTATATATTTTCTAGCTGCGCTCAAATGCATCTTTATACTATAACAAAACTAAATCAATTGCTTTAAACCTCTAAATTTTAAAGGCCCTTAAATTTAAAAAGAAAACGCTACATTTATCTGTTAAGCTGAAAATATATGTGATAATATAATCACAATTTGTGTTTCAAATGATAAATGAGAAGTATAACAAAATGATTGAAGGTTTATCGATGTCGACTTACAAAACTTGGTTCATCGAACTCGACCTACGAAACTTGGTTAATCAAAAGTTTATCGACTATTCATGGTTAACGGGTCTTTTTTGTTTAACAGTTCTAAATTCTCTTTTGCAATTAATCACCTAACTAATATTATCTGATCTTGATTTATTCTTAATTGATTTAGTCTAGTATTGTTCTTTCTCCGATTTAATGTATTGTTGTCACTGTTGATTTAATCTACATTTCCAATTGATTCTTTTCTCTACTTTAATGTATTGTTGTTTGTTTTTTATTTAATCCACTGTAAGTTTTTTTCTGCCAAACTATAAACAAATTTGTTTATGTTGTCGATCGGAGGCTAAGGTCTTTAAAAATAACATATAGATCGTAGATACCAAAATTTTATTTCATTTTAGGTCTCTAGAAATATTAAACCGGCTCTAGTTGGGACCACGTCTTCAAACGTATCAAAAAAAAACTACAACTATAAAAACCTATGAAAAACCCCTGCCTCAACCCACAACATTAATCCGCGACATCTACCGGATACCAGTGCGCCAAATGACCACTGGTTTCGATCTCCTTTAATCAATGATACAGACATGAAATAATGCGTTAATATATAGGCTTCACAATTTATTGTAGAAGTCTACATAAGTAATTGACATCTCACCTAATTGATTACATATCGTACATGTCATTTATTGAATTGAAAGTAGTACTGGTTTAATCAAACTATCAAAGACTTAGGCCACAACATAATTTGTGGGCAAGAAAAATCAAAAGAAACCAATTTTGAAAGTTCATTTTGAAACCATTAATTGATATATATATATATATATAGATATATATATAATATATATATATATATAGATATATATATATATATATATATATATATAGATACATAGATATATAGACATAGATACATATATATATATACATATATACATAGATATACATATATATATACATATATATATATACATATATATATATATATACATATATATATATATACATATATATATATGTATATATATGTATATATATACATATATGTATATATATGTATATATATGTATATATATATGTATATATATATATGTATATATATATATGTATATATATATATATATATATATATATATATATATATATATATATATATATATATATATATATATATATATATATATATATCTTCAGCCAAAATGATAACTTACATGTGTGTAAACGAGTTCAGTTGATCTAGCTCAACCAAGCTCGTTTAATTTAAGAGACTCTAAGCTTGGCTAACTCAAAGCTAATTTTTAAGCTTGAGCTTGGCTAACTCAAAGCTAATTTTTAAGCTTGAGCTTGGCTCGCGTAACATATAAGAACTTAAATTTAATTTGTGGGTAACCTTTCATACTCGAACTCAACTTATTTAACTTAAAAGAACTTAAGCTTGGTTTGTGGGTAAATTTTTACAACTTAAAGCTCGACTCCTTGTTATTATTGTTATATACATATATGATTATATATAGTTGTAATTATTAAATATAATATAATATTATATATATATATATATATATATATATATATATATATATATAATTTAATTAGATTAGATAGTCAAATGACAAGAAAATGTGACCAGTGTGAATAATGCATTTTTAGACCAATAGAAACCAAACCTGTCATATGGTAGGTGTTTCATGTATATATTTTTTTTAGTGTGACCTTATTTTAGGATAATGGTAAAAAGAAAGTTTGCTAGTAAAATCCTAACAATAGTTTGAGTTTTTTTAAGAAAACGTGTAGTTAAAAATGGTTATAATTGGTATAATTACAAAAAATATTTATTAAAAAGGGTTTTTCTATTTAATTATTTTTAACTAATGTATTATAATTTTCTTTTTTATTTTTATTTCTTTACTTTTAACTCATGTACTATTCATTTTTTATATAACTTTCTTCAAACAATAAAAAGGTATATTTAAAATTACATTTTGGAAATAAAAGGTAAAAAGATAATGAAAACATACATTGGCTTTCATTTTGATTTTCAACCTATGTCTTTTATCTAAATCAAATAAAAAACAATGAAAACATTGAAAAATATTGTTTCCATATTAAACACAAAATGCTCATATAATCGATGCACTAACGGTCTCAGACTCTCAATAACAAAACATATGAAAGAAAAATATAAAAACTACTTTACCTACTTAAACATCCATTCTTCTATTTTTGGAGCGACACCTTGCTTAATTATGACAATTTATCTACAAATTTCTTAAAGGTTTTCCCCACTTTAATATACATTCTATTTCTTAGCCTTGTTGAACGAGGACGGTCGCTTTTATCTCCTTTTAGATTTGAATTAAGAAGCAACTCTCTATTCAATGATGGTTGAGTCCGACATGCTTCGTGAGAGACCAGAGAAAACTCAGATGACCACGTAGCACGATAATCTAAAATTGAGTAACATTAATTTGTGAACATATAGCAAACTATTCAAAGAAAGTTTGGCAAAACGCTCAAAATATGAGAACAATGATATTTATATATCTCCAACTTACCACATGTTCCAAGTTAACTACTTGCACATTTTTTTTGAGTTATCATCTTATATATCTCTTTCTATCGGTTAAAAGATCTTAAGGAATATGCACTAGTTTTTGACATGAAAGCTACTTGTTTGCACAATATCGGGAGTATAAACATCTCCATTAGCTTAAGAACTAGACCCCATCTGTTGTCTCACATTAAAACAATGAACCAGTCTATAGAATGTAAGTTGAACATTGGTTGTGATAGGTAAGAAACGCTCACCTTTTTAAGAACACTGTTATAAATCTCTGATACATTTTTAGTGAGCAGCTCGTATATTTTTCCACCATCATATGTAAATGCCTATTTATCAAGTGGATGCCCCTCAAGCCACTGACATGCTTGTGTGTTTATTTTTCAATTTCTTTTATAATAGAGTTGAACTTTTGAAGTTTATTCTAACTCCTAATATGATAAGCTAAAAACTTTAAGTTGTTAATTGCAAAATTAATCATTAAATTTGTTGATGAAATGCCTTAGGCAGATCTATGAATGAACATCATAATATGAGTTGCAAAATCAATATGATAAAGTTATAAAATAAAATTTAATAATCACTACCTCTGAAAACAACATGGCTTCAACAAAGGAGATCCTAGCTTTGTTAACCGCCTCTAAGATTCCAGTATGATATTCGAATATTAGACATATCCTTTTACTTTCATGTGTTCTTGACATGAGAAAGAAATCAGTTTGCAACTAGCGTCAGATTCATTTTAAACAATAGCAAATGTAAACGGCAATATCCGATTGTTACCAATCAACTCCCATTGCAAATATATTTTCTTTATACTTACCATACAAATGTGTGATATAAATGTTAATCACATGTCGACGATGCTTAAATCCTTTTATACAAGGAGCAAATGCCCAAAATACAAGTCCGGATTCTACTTAATCTACACTAGTTTTTCTCAAAACACCTCATTGAATGATGGTCCCTGGATTGAGCATTTGTAGTACCTCTAGAAACTTATATAAATAATAAAAAAAAAAGATCCATCCTAATCCCCAATGCCTGTTTAATTATCTTTTTTTCTCCTACACACCTTCTTGTATGAACAAGTTGTCACCCCCGGGGGTGTGATTCACCCTATGCCGTGTAAACTTATCAAGATCCTTTTATTATTTTATTCAAAAAATTATTTTTAGTGGTTCATTGGTAACTAAAGTTCATTTGTAAATAATATCACAATATTATTTTTGTAAAGCCCGTTCCCGGGAAGCCTCAAAGTTGGTTAATCATAGCATAAAATCAGTTTAATAACAAAACATTGCAGCGAAAATAATTAGACATTCATTTAAAACTTAGAAACCATATCGTACCCATACATTTGTCCTTTAATTACAAACAAAACATATTACTTTTTCTTAAATTACAATAAAGATTTTATAGACAGGAATGTCATCCATAACTCCCCAAGTAGCTCCGTGGTGCCATCCTCAGCATCAGCACTTACCTGTCAACTATTATGCATAAAAGTCAGCTTCGCTGAACGAGTTCTAGTTTTAAATAATATAAGAAAATATAAGCTTTATCCTTCATATAATGACCATGCATACAACATAGTACATAACACTACATGCATCATAATAAGCATGTTCATTATCTTTCATTCTTTCACTATCTTTCATTATCTCACTTTCATCATAAACGAGATTGCACAAAGCAAGAGCTCCATGTTGATCGACAACAAATGCCGATCCCTGTCGGTACACATTTTTCATGGTAGCTAACCCCCGACAGTTGATCCACACTGCAAGACACATAGCCCGCTCATGAATACAGATCCATCATCATACATCAGACTCACCTAAGTGAAGTCTATCATAGTGATTGCAAGACTTTACATCATCAAACGGGCCCGGGGGTAATATTCATTAAGTTTCACTTTTCATTAATATCATATTCCTCTTTAATATATATAATACTTAACTTATTAAGTACACAACATGCCAAGTACTAGTCACTATAAAACATAACCAGCCCTCCGCGGTACAGCGGGGGTTCAGGGGCGGCAGCCCCTGACAGCGGGGTCCTAGGGGCGGCAGCCCCTAGTGGGGTCCAAGGGGCCACGCCCCTGGCTGGGGCCGGGCTGCCAGGTCAGCGCGAAAAAAATTTATATTTAAATATTTATATAGCACATTTACTTATAGAAAAATTGTCCTTCCTGTTAAAACCCCTTAAAATCTTGGTCATTTGAAAACGTATATTTAGTATGCATAATAGCCCCTAAAACATGGAAAAACTTATAAATAGGGGATCTAGAACTCACCTGGATACCGAGACCAACTTCAAAACTAAGCTTACAAGGCTAGGATCACTCTACACAGCCTGCAGATAAGCTGACAATTAAAGGGGTTAATTTCTATCTAAATTCGCTGCTAATTTCGCTGCAAGATCAGCAATTTCGCAGTTAGATTTGCCAACAGTTTCGCTGCCACCTACGCTGGCAGTTTCGCTGGCAGTATCGCTGCCAGTTTCACTGCCAGTTTCTCCCAACTTTCGTTGGATAACCATGTCTACGAAACTACCTGCGAAACTATAGTTTCGCAGGAAGTCCTCATAGTTTCGCTGTTTGAATATGCAAATTCGCTGGATGCATATACAGTTTTGCAGATCGCATAAAAATTACGAGCCAGCCCGTTTTTAAACCTAAATCATAACTTTTTACGTCCAATATCTTAGTTTATCATCCATGAGTCTAAATCTAAGCTTTATACATGTTTTTATACGTAAAAATGTGACCTTTATGCGATTCTTTGCAACTTTTCAAAACCCAAAACCCTAGAATCCGGGTTTGATCTACATAAGGGTTTAGAGGTCGATTCTTACATGGATTTGTTGCTTCTTTCTTAGGTCTTGACGCTCCAACACCCATATCTTCAATCTCTTAACCTTTAAAGCTTCAAATCTTGAGTTTTCTTCACTTTCTCTCTCTACTTTCTCTCTCTACGAATTTTGGGAGGTAGGGTTCAAAGTAAGGTGGGTGGTGGCTGGTTAGGTGGGTAAAATGGCTGGTTATGGGCCTCTAATCAATTAGTCTCTTGCCCATAAGCCTCATTAGCCCATAAGCCCTTTCTTTCCTTTATTAAATACTCACCAATTAAACCTATTATCCTCGGCGACTCGTTTTGACTTTTCGGGGTGTTACAATTTTGTAAATAAAATCAAACTTAAAAACTGAATCATACTTTGATGCATAACATCATTTTACAAAGATCATGTTTGTATTTACAAGCCACATGATTTCAAGACATTATTTTTGTAACATGTTATTCACTAGAAATAACATTTAATATTAGCGATGCTAGCGAATAACATTTATTGGACCCAAATTATTTTTATAATCAAGCATTAACATAATAATTTAAGATTAACCATACTAGTTTTATAGGATGAAATACACATCAACATCTTTTGTTGTACAGTGGTAACAGTTTGTTATCAAGTCACCCATGGGGCCGTCAATTCCTAGGGAGTCATAATCATTTGGGCACCAAACCATTACCAGTCATACTTATGTATAGTATCCTTTGAAGGTCCTACCCATCACATGTGCATCATTTCTGCAGGATCGGGTTTTGTCACTTAAACACTTAGTTTTTCTCTCAATACTCACTTGTAACACACTCTGATCAAATGAAGTAGAATCTCTTCTAAGAGTTGATAATAATATACTAAGTAGCAAAGAACACAAAGAAATAATTTTCGAGGCACTTGCATATATTACTTCTTACCTTTTGTCACCAACTAAAGTTGGCAACTGTACTAACTGATAAAGGTAAACAGTGGAATAAAGTATGGTCAACTACATGGCTTTTAAGAAAACGCTATGCAGTATCTCAGAGGTCTGCAGCGGAGTGTCAGAGAGACCATACTTATGTCCACTGGTTCATAGTAGTGTCTTCCGAAGGTTAGTTGGCTTCGGAAAAACAAGTTCTTCTGAATCCACTTATACTTCGGAAGAGGCTACTTCTTTTGAGGCTTGAGGACTTCTTCATATCTTCATATTTCGGAAGTAGACTTCTTATCTTTTCTTCTAAGTCTTGAACTTCGGAAGTGAATACTTTGTCTTCAGAAGTTGGAGTTTTCCTTAAGAAGATGATCTTGCACTTTGTCTTCGGAAGAACTCCATTTCCTTCGGAAGTTCCACACTTAGCTTCGGAAGTCCTTTATTAGTTGCACCCAAAAATAGTCTAAGTGATTTGGTTTTAGTTGCACCAGCCTTTCTAGATCCAACAAACTCCCCCTAGGATGATGCTACCAAAACCTCACTTATTTCTGCTTCTCAAAACCTTCAGCACTATGGATAGAAGATGTTTGTTTGTTTCCTTGTTCTTCCCTGAAGTGGTGCTGAGAAGTTTGTACAAGTCATTAGTGGATAGGAGATCCAGTCTATCACTCTGAATGACATGTACCCTTTGTTATGCCCCCTGAAGAGAGTTAGTATACGGGAGTTACAGGCATACTCCCATATAACTATGGATTCAAGTTCAGGACCCTCAACCATTTGAAGAAAGGCTTTGCCTTTGGTTGCTAATCCTTTCCTTTTCTCCTCCTCTCTCAGTTTCAACTCTTCTTCAATCTTGGTCCTAGCAGTTAGCTTGGCCAGATGAAGACTACTCAGATGATTTCTGATATGGGTAGCTATCTCAGAGTTGGAGGTGTTGGAGAGTGGCTTCTTTGCTAACTCAACAATATCAAATCTGCTTAAATGTAGTAGAGATGAAGCATTTAGCCTATTTAGCTCTTCACTCTCTCTCTCTCTCAACAACAAAGTTGTGAGAAGAGTCTACGAACCTCCCCTGGATGATCCTCTTTCTAGGCACAAGGGGTTGACTTGGTACCTTGTCCCCTTTCTTTGTATCTAGCAGAGTCACTAGCCTTCTCCTTAGCTTCTTCTCTACTTCATTTAGTGAATCTGAGTTGAGGCCAAAGAGCTTTGCAGCTTGGTCCAATGTTCCTCTAGGCAGATCAAGAAATTTATCTCTAGTGAGGGAACATGAGGATCCATCAACATAAGTCAGTTTGACAGACTCCTCCTCACAAGAGATATCGCTCAGGGTTGTACAATTGATGAGCTTTGTCTTGATTGTCTTGAACTCCTCTAAGGAAAGATGTTTGGAAGGTTAAGGGGATGGTTTGGGAGGTTGTTGGGTAGGTTATGGTGTTTGGGTTCTGGCAAGTGTTTTGGGTTGGAGGATGGGTAGTTTAGGTGGTTGAGGTGAGGAAGTTGGTAAGGTTGATGGTGTAGGTTCAGGGGTGTAAGGCTCAGAGGTTGGTTCAGTCTTGATGGGGAATGGAAAAATAATTGATTCAGGTTATGGTTGGGTTTGAGGTTGAGGTTGAGTGGTTGGTTTTAAGATCATCCCATGTCCCCTTCTGTACATCTCCTTCCTCTTCCCCAAGCGAATATCAGCCTTTATGTCACTAACATATCGCTGGAGAGTCTTTTCAGACATAGGACCCACCTGCCTGCCAGAGAAGCCATGAGCCCAGAGATAGTCTTTCATCCAGGCCTTTTCACCTATCTTTCTGGTAGCAGCGAGTCATGCTTCCTCTTCCTTCTTCTTCTTTAACCTCAGCTTCTCCTTAGCAGCTTTCTTTTTCTCCTTCTCCATTTGATCTTGCTCTTTGTTGAAGAGCCATAAGCGTATCATTGTTATGTGGAGATAGTTCTTCTAGAGAGAAACCCCTGGAGGTTAGGAAAGTTATCCTTTCCCTCCTAAGCTGCTGATCAACTTCTGTTTTCTCTTTCTCCCTTTCTTCCTCTAAGGCCAACCTTGCTAATTCTTCCTTTTGCTAAATTTGCAGCAAAGTTGCCTTTTCTAACTCAACTAACTCCTCTAATAGTAGCAGGAGTACATCTTCATTCACAGCTCCTAATTTGACAAGTCTGTCAATGATTTCCACTTTTCTTCTGTTGTTGACAGCTTCCTGGTTGGCTGCAACTACTTTGCTACTAGCAGCTAGCAACTTCTCAGTTGGAAGTCTACCTTTTCTCTTGAGCTTCTCTAACGTTGCTTCCTCCTGAAGCTCTTCCTCAGTCATCTTCCTATTTCCTTTGACATCTTCGGAAGTGCTAGACTTTGGGGGTTTTTGGATGGAAGATTCAGGTTGAGTGGTGGTAATGGGAGCTAGAGTCAATGATGATGTTTGAGTTAGGGGTTGGGTGAGAAAACCTCAGATGCAAATTCTAGGATTGCATCTGTGACTATTAGATAATCGGATAAAGAGAATAGTCTTTCCGTAGCTACAATCTCAACTTCGGAAGATTGAAGTTGTTCTTCCGAGGCTTTGACTTGTGCTTCGAAAGTCTGTGAGAATGCACTCTCTGTCCCAACTATCTCAGTTGTTGGGCCATCAGTCATTGTTTCCCCTTCGAAATTAATCTCAGGTTCTACTTGGACCTTAGGTTGACCAACTCCCTCAATAGTAGTAGAAGGTGCATTTAACCTCTGAACCTCTTGAACTCCAAAGTAAATCACAGACAAGTCAGGACTTGGTTGTTCAATAAAAGATTCCATCAGGAACTTGTTGAAGAACCTGTTGAGATCTTGGAGCATCTTTTGGTCCATCTGAATTACAACTGGAGGAGGCTCAGGAAAAACTGAAGCTTGTTAAATGGGGTATCTTACACTTAAGGAAGTGAGAGCTTGACTCTATGGTTCCTTTTGTCTTTGTCTTTGTCCCTGAACACTCTCCTCCTTTTTGGTAGCATCATCTTGAGAACTTGATGATCTAGAGGAAGAGGTCAATGAGACCTGAATTGGTACATGCCTAACATACCTCTCAATCTGTTTCTCGGCTAGTTTGGCCTTGAGATATTCAATCTCAAGTTGCTGAGTGTCAGACCTATCTTCTAAAGTCCTAACCTTAGATTCAAGGTTTGAGACTTTAGAAAGTAGGTCTTGAATAGTGAGTTGCATTCTTCCCTCATCTTCTTTTGAAGAATCATGGGGAGATGAGGTAACATACCTAATATGTTCATCCTCACCACCAGATGTGGTTTCTTGGCACCCTGTATTCCCTTGCTCAATGATGTCTCTTTCAGAGTAATCAAAGGGCATGGTTGCCTCAATCTCAGTGATGTTACCACTGTCCTGAAGGTCCATTGAGGCTCCTTCAGTAGTGACAGTTGAATCTACATGAGTCCCCTCCACATCAGTGGGACTCACCTCAGTAAAGGCTTGTTGATGGGGGCTAGAGATAAGAGGTCTCTCTAGGCTCTGTTGATCCCTGAGAGGGTGTTGTGGATCAACTTCATTGCCCTGAAGAGACATAATCTTTTCATCCGTTCTTATTAATAGGCCAGTAAAGGATAAAGAGGTTAAGCCTAATGACCCGGGACCTTGGTCAATGTCTAATGGCATTGAGCCTATGGTGGGGCTGTCCCTTTTTGGCTGCTCAGGGGAGTATAAAGACTCACCCTGAGGGTTTTCAGCTTGGGTTTCTGGCTCATGGGTTTGAGAATGAAGAGACTCAATACCCATATTGAGGTCAATTGTGAAGGATGGTGAGACCTCAGACTGAGTGGGAGGCCATTGTTCCATTCTAGTCTTTTTGGATTGAACCAGAGGAGCTTGTTCAATCAGAGTAGATTGAACAAGGGTTCATTTTGGGCGTCTTTGGTATGTGATAGTGATGGGGTGAGAAGGTAGATTTGGCAGTGTGAGGGTAGTTGCTGGTGTGGGTTCATCACCTGTGGGGTTAACAGGGATGTCACTAGGAGCCATTCGCTCAGTCATACCTGGAAGAAGTGCAGTATATCTTCTGGTGAAATTGGTGGACACTCTCTTCAAAGTCTTGAAGATGGTCGGTCTCATTTGAGGGACGGTCAGAGCAGCTGCATAGACAAGCTGACTCTGGTCTAACTCACAGTTGATTATGTGCTGAATGAACCTGGGATACATGAAGAATGTGTCACGTTGGAGGTTTCTCATAAGATTAGTCAGCACAAACCTTGAATAATTAAAGCGGAGGCTTCTCACGAATCCATGAACGAGGGATTTGATCCCATCCCCCAGATTTGTTTGACAAGCAATGTAGAACAACATGCAGCAGGAACTTCCGGTTATAAGAGAAGTTAAACTTGTAGACTGTAGACCTGCTTACATCTCCACCATATCCATTTGGATATAGGTATTGTCCAAATCTGTCTTGGGAAACTCTATAGGAGCGCTCTCATCATGAAGCTCTAGATGCTCCCTGATGAGTTGTTCGGAAATGACTAACTCCTTGCCACATATGCTCGACCTTATTACCCAAACCCCATTTAGGGTTTCAATCTGACCATTGGCCCAAAATTCAGCCATGTGATTTGACTAGACGGTAGGGTTAATAGTCAGAGCGGTGTAATAAGACGATTGGGTAAGAAAGAAAATGATATCAGAGAAGTCAGCATCCCTCGAAGAATCAAGGAGTGCGACTTGGTTGTGCTGAGGGTTCAGTGCCATTTGAGAAAGTTGTAGGAAGATGAGTTTGGAATTAGGTGAATTGGAGACGACGAAAACTTTTAGGGTGGTAAACTTGGTAAAAAGATGAAAGTGATTAGTCGGGGTTATTTAAATGGGTGAAATGACGGTTTAGGGGGTTTGGATTAGGTGACGGGATGTTTCAGTGGATGATGTGACAGAGCGGTAAGGTTTAGTCCATTTAAATGGGTTCTTTCGGTGTGTGTGTTCTGTTATTGGTGTATGTATGGGTGATCATGCATGCTTGTATGTATTTATGTATGTGTAGGGTATTGTGTGTGTAAGTGTTATACAAGATAATTATACATATGTAGGTTATGTGTAAATTTGCTGTTAATATGGATGAGAATCATAGGTCCTAATTATATATATGTATATATAGTATTATAGGTGGGTGTTAAATATATAAGTATATTATGTGGTATATAAATTCATAAATATATTATCATAAGTGTGTTGCATATGGACTGTTTTGCTTTAAGATGTGTGGGTCATGTATTATCAAACGTATGAGTCTTATTATAAAAAGCATTAAACAATATAGAGAGAGTACTTTCATGTATGATCCGAAATATACGTGAATAATTGAGCTTTATGCTTGTGCGATTTTGTGTATGTTTGTTCTTGTTTGGGATGGGGGAAATGTCGTTGGCTTGCATTGTAACCGAGTCGGGAACCCGAAACCATATAGTTCAAGAGTTAATATTTTATATTAATCAGATTTTAAATTTGCATGTAGGTTATTCGAAAACTTACTCATCTGTGCTTGCACTTACTGATTTGTTGTGCATTCAAGACAAGTTTACAAAAACATTCTTTCATTAGATCAGTATTACTGTATTATCACATGTTTACTAGTGTTGTACCAACCTAAGTTCTCATTTTAAAATCGTTAATTTATGTACTTTAATGAGGTAGTTCCTAGTAGATCTACAAGGTTTGACGAATCCCACCCGGGCTAGTTGCGCTAGCACGACTACATTTGTCAGCTTCAATTGCGAACTTCATACACTATGTAAATTGATATGTAGACTAGCTATCTACTGATATTACTTTGCTTATTAGATCTGTTAGTTTTGACTTATTGTTGTTTACCAAAACCTGTGAACTCACCAACCCTATGTTGACACTGTACCATGTGTCTTTCAGATTCTTAAGGCGTGCATGACTAGGAGTATTTCATCATTGCATCCATTATTGGTTGATTTATAAAACAGTTAAACATGATTTTTGCAAATTTACATTTAATTGGGTTGCCCGTGTTTTGTAAATTTTTAACTGACTTCCTTTTCGTAAATATTTTCGTGAATTTTATTTTTATAACTATGTTTTGGTTTTATATGATAACATTAATGCTTAGTCTTGTAATTATTATGTCGTTTGATGTAACTATCAGTTGAGATCCCGGTATGTTAAGTACCTAACGGCAAAACCCCGCTGGTGGAAATTAGGGGTGTGACATCATACCAACATACGAGGGTTCTACATTTCCTCCTGTATAAAGCTTCATATGGTGTTGCACCAATACTAGCTTGACAACTATCATTGTACAAAAACTCCATTAGTGGTAAGTGGTTATCCCAACTTCCACTTAAATCGATCATGCATGCATGTAACATATCTTTCAATGTTTGAATCGTTCTTTCACTCTGACCATCAGTTCGTGGATAGTAAGTTGTACTAAGGTCTAGTTTTGTTCTAATGCTTTGTAAAAGCTTTTCTAGAATTAGGAAGTGAAACAGCTACCTTTATCTGATACTATGGATATGGGCACTCCATGTAATGACACGATTTCATCTACGAATAGCTTAGCCAACTTATTTATCAAATACTTTTCTTTCATTGGAAGGAAATGGGCGGATTTTGTTAGTCTATTACCGATAACCCATATCGTATCATTTTCACTACTGCTTCATGGAAGTTTTGTGATGAAATCAATTGCTTTCATTTCTCATTTCCAGACTACTAGTTCTAACTGTTGTAGCAAGCCAAAAGGCTTCTGGTGTTCACCTTTAAACTTGGGAACAAGTCAAGCATTTGGCAATGTATAAGGCAATTTCATTCTTCATGCCAATCCACCAGTAATGACCTTTTAAATTCTTCATGCCAATCCACAAGCTTTAACTTGGGAACAAGCTCAACCCTAGCCAAGGGCTTTTCTCATTGGACCCCGTTTTCACGGGCTGACGCCTTCGAACCCCCGTTATTCAACATATACTTTGAGTCTGGATTTTAGTAGTATTATAGAAGCGAAGTCCAACTTATCAATTAATTCAACTTTTAAAGTATGGATATTAATAGAAGGTTACTCCTTTAGAAGGTGTTGAATTTCTTGACACTTAAGCCTACATCTAGTTTCATATGCTTCTGTGTAATCTTGTTATGCAAACAAATATGCGGATCATCATACTTTATGATTGTAAAAGATCTACTACGTTTATATTTACTTGCACGAAGTTTACATTTGCAACTTCATCTTATAAACTATATGGTTGGTCGTGATGCAACAACCTTAAATGTTAATATGTCTTGATATTGTATACCTTGACAGGTTTAATAAATTCTTTCTTGTCATTAAAAGGATATTTCCTAAGGGTAGGATTCCTGAGAAAATCAATAGTTATGTGAAAACCAAAGAAAACCACGAAAACCAACGACATAATCATAATTTTTTGTTATTTTAATTGTTAAAAGGTTACTTAAGCTTTTGTTACATATATGTTGAACATAAATACGAGAATGAAGAGTTCTATGTATACGTAACACATGTCGAATGAAAAACGTTTACGTATATGTAACCTATATGTGACGTACATGTAAAACCATGCTACGGTTTTTCATTTGATCCATTCCCTAATTTATATATACGCATACACAAATATAAAGGATAGTAATAGAAAATTGGTAAATTATGTGGACGTTTTCATTGGTTTTTCTCTAGCTTTCACATAATATTGTGGTTTTCTTAGGATCCCTTCTCTATTTTCCAATTTATAAAGGAACTCATTTTTATTGTTCACAAAAGAATATTTTCTAATTCCTAATCCATATTCTTCTAACTCATCATTCATATCACTTTAAATTTAATCTTTTTCATCCACATCATCATTGTTCACAATAGTAATTTGAGACATTGTATGAAAATCCTCATTTTAAATCACGCATGGTATTGTATTAACTTGATTCATTCTTAATGACATTACAAGAACTTGAAGTTGATAGAAATCATATGATCATATTGTATTAACTTGATTAACAATGCAAAATTATGATTAAAATCAAACCTTATTGGAATACAAATAAAGACGGAATTGTTTATGTGTTGGAGTCATGATGACGATGTGAAGGTCGGGATGAGTTTAGACAGACTTGAACAAGATTAGTATGATTAAAATCATCACTTCAACATAAGAAAACTAGATCAGAATGCTATTAACCTGTGTTCCCGAGTTCATTTAACAAGAGAAAAGAAAGGAACCGGAAGGAAAGATAAAAAATGTTGTGTTCCAGAGTTTTTTTAACGAAAGAAATGGAAGGAAAGTAAGAAAGTTGTGTTCCCGAGTTCATTTAATGAGAAAAAAGAAAAGAAAAGAAAGGAAACGAAGTTAAAATGAATCCTTCCAAATTGAAAGGAAATGGAGAGAAAAGAAAAGAAAGGGAAATGAAGAAAAAAAAAAGAAAGGAAAGGAATAGAAAAGAAAATATTATTTTTTTATCTCGTTAAGTAAACTCGGGAACATAGCGTTAAAGCCGAAATCAGAATGTATGCAAAATACATAAATTAATTATATTTTGGTTTTCTTTAAAACTACAACATTGACACATAATGGAGGAAATAGTTTATTGACTATATACGGATGACTGATGACGATGGAAATGATATTTTTTATAGATTTGTATCGAATCATTACAACTTTATATATTCTTTCCATATAAATGTCATCAAATACTTATGACGATTTATGTTACATTCATTGTAACGTTTGATGCAATTTAAATCTTGTTTCAAATGGTTTCTAGGATGTATACATTATTGACAACACTCTAGCCAAGAAAAATTTGATGAAATAATAGGTATATTTAGCCTCTTTGTTTTTATACGTTAGTTTAAAAAATGATAAAATTAAGCCATGGAAAAAGAAACTTATATTGTTATATCATCATCGCTATTATTTTTTTATAAAGTGTTTATTAAGTGGTTGCCTCTCTTACTGCTTTTATCATAGTCACCTCGACGTTATCGGGGGAAGACCTAGGATATAGCCCAAGGGTTGGTCGCACCTGTTGAATTAAACAAATGAAGAAGAAGAAGAAGAAGAAGAAGAAAGAAAGAAAGAAAGAAAGAAACTTGTTCTACACATATGATTAAATAAAGTTTTGAACAAACACTAAAATTTTTTGACATCAACTCTCATGAAATTTTAAAACGAGCCCCACAAAATAGTAACGCTGACATCAAGAAAAATAATAATTTCAATTTTAATTTTAATGAAAAACACCTACTTTAATCTAAATAACGAAGATATAAAACACCCATTACCCATATTTACTTATTATCCAATAGTTCATTTGTCCAATTTAAAAAGTTTAAATAATTAATTTGGAAAACTCATTACAAAACAAAGTCGTTTAATCATGATGTATGGGGAAAAAAAAGGTGAAAAAAATCCTAAACTAAAAAACATAAGAAAACAAGACATGGAGGCTGGAAGAAGACCTTAGGCTGAAGGCATCGATTACAGACCACATACCATAAACCTTCAAAATCATCATCAAAATTAATTGCATTTACGAGTTCATGTATTGCCATAAATAATCGATGCCAATTCTAGGTAATTTTAACCTTTTTCTTTATGTGGTTCATCAGATTATCATTTTGCATAATTGTATTCTTATCTCTTTGTTTTGGTCGAATAGTTTAATTATTAGTTGATAGACTAATTGTATTAAAACTTGTATGAAAACATTCACAATCCATCTCTCATTCACATCCTCATAATTAAACAAAAAATCATTATTCTATTTGTTTATTAAATAATATTTTTTTTATTTCCTTATCATATTCTATTCTCTCTTGCTATCATTTCAAAAATATTAAAAATTTTATGTGAGTTGTAACGTGTTATGGGGAAACACAGTACAACCCCCATAAATTTTCTTTCTTCTTTACTTACCATCTCCTATAATATAAAGGATCCACTTACGTAAAAATGGGGAACGAGCTGTTAATGCTCTTAATTTGTATTTTAGGATTTGTTGGTAGATTAAATTTGAGTATAGACCGAAATATCATTAGCAAAGTTGAAGCTACATCTTCGGAAAAGACTTTTGAATTTATTGATTTGGATAATCTTCCTTTGGACCCAGTTCTTTTTAGTTCAATTAGTAAGACGAAAATAGAGGACATAGTTAGGTAAAGGAACTTGTCAATCAAGAGGTTATAATTTTCCACAAACAATGTGTGGAGCTAAGACAATACGTTTTCACTGATTATGTATATTGTGTGTGTTTATATTTGTTTAAAGAGTACTTTGAAAAAGCTTATTTAGTCTTGTACAATTGACGGTTGAAACAAATAAACACATTTTATTTGCGTTGGTGTATTTTTTTAATAAAATTAGCTCTTTTATCACTCGTCATGACAGCAAATATTGAGACTTGAGAGATATTTTTCAACTATGAAGTACATGAAAGGGTGTGAAACATATTTTCACAAAATATGTTTAAAAAATGTATTTATATTTGTGTTTTTTTTTCTCATATTAAATGATAATTATTGTAAATAATTCAAACTATTACACGTTTAAAATATAAATGTAGTTATTTTAATAATTTATTAATACATATTAAATATAGAGTAATAATTTTAATTCATGTGTTATAACTTTTAAATTTTCATTATAATTTTATTTCATCAATAGATATAAATACTTAAAAATAAAATATTTATAAAACTAATGATTCTAATATGTTTTATTTATTCAACCCATGTAATACATGGGCTCTAACCTAGTTAGATATAACCAACTATGTTTCAAATCTAATATTTGACATAAGCCCAATTACATTTCACACCCAATTCCAATCCGCTTCATCACTTCCGACTACCACACTTATGTAAGCTTATTGAGTATTTGAGAGTTTTATTGTTTTATATAATTACTTCTGTTGTTTAAATGATTATTTGATTAGGGATTAAGAAATGAAATGGTTGTTCTAACCTAGTAAATTGTAGCTTGTGATAATTTATCTTAGAAATTTTAGATGAAATATATGTATATGTATTGACCGATCAATCCACCTATCATTTATAACACTTTTACAACTTAAAACCAGAGTGAACAATGTTAAAAAGGGATCTTGAATCCCATAAAATAGACATGAGCAATAGATGTAAGATACTAAGATTATAGCATCAAGATCAAGCTGAACCACAAAGATTGTATTAGATTTAATTTGTAACAAATTCTAGTTGGCGTAGACTCGAGTTTAACACAACAACTCAGGTTTAATTTGAGTTACACCTAAGGTTCATAAACACACATTTAAGGTACATAAAACGCATAAAAGTTTAACTCAGGTACATACACTATGTTGCCGCTGTATATATCGATCTCATGTTCGCACTAAAAACAAAGTAAAATTCAACTACCTCACCATGAGTTTGAGGATCCTAACCGTGTATAGGCCCAACTACCAGCTAAAAAAAACTATCATAAACACGTCAGGTTTATTACCGAAAATGTGACTTCGTACTCAAACCAATAGTGAAATTACATGAATGGTTGTCCGTCAGTAATAGAATGAAAAGAAAACCCTAAAAGCTCAAACCAATGGAGAGAATCGGATCTAAACGACAACCATCAAATGTTCAAACTCAACTCATTGTACAGTTTGAAAACTTTTATAGTATATGGGGAGAAAAATGAAACGGGTTACTGTTGCGTTTAGTAGTCACCCATGCCTGAAGGCATTGCTGGTGTTTCCTTCTCTTCTTTCGGAAGCTCAACGACCACAGCTTCGGTTGTGGTTAATAAAGATGACACACTATAAACAGCAGTAAAAAAGTCAGTTTTTGCACGTAGAGAAAGGTAGTTATATGAAAGGGCGTAAAGGTAAATTTACCTTGCAGCGTCTACTAATGCTGTCCGGATAACTTTGAGGGGGTCAATGATCCCTTCCTTGACCATGTCTACATATTGACCTGTTTGCAAAGTGATAATTAACAACAGTAAGCATCAAAGATGGTTTTGAGTAATCATACGAATGACGAATGCTAACATGACACATCCAACACAGTTAAACAAGTTAGGGTTAGTAGTGTAAAAAGACCTTTAGCAGCATCATATCCAAGGTCAGGGTTATCCTGCTCCAATAGCTTTCCAACAATAACGGCGCCTTCGACTCCAGCATTGGTAGCAATTGTATGCACAGGTGCCTGCAGATAGAAAACCAAAATAAAAATAAAGGTCGGAAAATAATAATAATAATGTGGTTTTTTTGGAGTACAATACAAGAACATAATAGAGTTAGAATAAGTGAGCGAAAATTATAACACAGACAAAAGAAATATCAAAATAACAAGCAAAATAGTGATTCTTAATAAAAGCATGAAAATAATATATACCTTGAGAGCATTCTGAATTATTTGAACACCGATCTTCTGATCAAAATTGGCTGTCTGAAGATTATCAAGCTCCTTGGAAGCATATAGAAGAGCCACACCACCACCTGGACATAGATAATTTACAAATTTAGAAACAAAGGAACGATGAAAAACATAGTGTGCATAATTAACATAGAACCTAGAATAACTGGTAGTACCCATCATCTATTTTCTTCTTTGTCAGCTAATATTTATAGTGACATTAATCTATTTTTTCTCTTTCTAGGATAAAGTTTATGCTTGTCCATACTTAAGAGATAGAAATATTTTTTATTAGGATTTAGGGTTCTTCATGAGACTTGTTAAAATCAACTCTTTCTGCAGTATTCATTTTTGTATTCAGTCTTATCCAAATAACTTGGACAACCTTTCTGCTCAGTTTTATTACATTTTTAAACAAGATTGATGAGGTCTAATACATTATACACTTTACTGCTTTAAGAGGTCTAATACATTTTTACTACATAATAAGTTACCTGGTACGATTCCTTCCTCAACTGCAGCCTTTGTGGCATTTAAAGCATCAGTAACCCTATCCTTCTTTTCACCAACCTCAGCTTCACTAGCTCCTCCAATCTGATGAATACATGATATGTTTTTTTATTCTCATATTCGAAAAAAGTTGGTGATATAAAGATCAAGTATATGTATATTAAAACAAAAGTTGAACCTTTAAAACAGCAACACCACCAGAAAGCTTTGCCAATCTCTCTTGAAGTTTCTCCTTATCATAATCCGAAGTGCTTAATTCAATTGATGATCTCAACTGTAACAACAAAACAATATACATGTAAGGCGTATGTTTATTTGTTTATATCATGACACAATTGAAACATGGGTCAAAGCCTATGGGCTGAACTGCTAAAGTACAAACCTGCTCACATCTTTCTTCAATGGCTTTCTTATCACCAGCCCCATCAAGGATAACTGTATCATCCTTTGATATTGTAACCTAAATTTATCATATTTTTCAGAAATTAGCATATATGAAATACTCCATTTGTCAGTAGTGGTAGGAAAAAATTAATTTACCCTTTTGCAAGTCCCTAGCATTTCTGGTGACATTTTTTCAAGGTTCATGCCAAGTTCATCAGTTATGACCTAAGACAAATTTGTGAACAAAAATTATTAGTTATGAATCAGGAGACAAGAAACAGGATCAGTTAAAATTACAGGATAATCATAAATGAGAATAAAGGTTGGGTACAAAAATCCACCTCTCCTCCAGTAAGAGTTGCAAGGTCTTGCAAATTTGACTTGCGGTTTTCTCCAAATCCAGGGGCTTTGATGGCACAAACCTACAGAAAGAATACAGTTTAGTAGGTTGAGACGATAATGCTAAACAAAGAAAGTAATATGGTATGATCAGAGGTGGCAAAATAGGTGGATAGGAAAGGTAATCTTTGTAGGGGTCAAAACAGGCGGTCAGGTTCCCCCAAACCACTTTTTGTCCAAACATAAATTTTTATGCATAATCGTGTGTCAAATACGACTGCAAAATTATGTTATTCGAATCAACTCGTTCATTAGTAAACAAGTCAAACTTTCTGCCTGTAGATATGATCTGATCACTAACTGAGGAAACAGATAATACCTTAATACCAGCACGAAGTTTGTTAAGAATGAGAGTGGCTAAGGCCTCACTTTCAATATCTTCAGCTACAATTAGAAGTGATCTTTGGTTCTGAAATACATAAAAATAGTAAACAAGTGGTAAAAAAATCACTAACAAGTAGTTTTTTCTGCTATTACATAAATTTATTACCTTCAAAGCCAGTTCTAGAACTTTAACAATAGCATTTAAGCTAGAGATTTTCTTCTCATGTATTAAAATTAAAGGATCGTCTAATTCCTGTATAAATGATAAAACCATCAAGAAAAAGTTATACCCAGTAGCAGATTATACAGAAAGTATTTCAAAGAATTTTAATTAAGGATTTTAAGAAGTTTTAATGCTTACACATTTTTGGTTCTTTGTGTTAGTGATGAAGTAAGGTGATATATAGCCTCTATCCAACTTCATTCCCTCAACCACTTCCAATTCATTGTAAAGTGTTTTACCATCCTGCAACAAAACAAAATTACATTCAAAGTCATGATACAAGTTAGCAATTGAATAAACATGAGAATGCAATTCATACACGCCAAAATGCAACTTACTCCCATATCTTTGTTATCATATCTTAAAATTGTTTGTTTCCAATCCAATTTACACAATTACACCAAAACGCAACTTTATCCCATATCGTTGTTATCGTATGCAAAAAGAAATGCTTTATATCTTTGTTATTGTATGTAAAGATGTTTTTATCTTTTATCTAATGTTTGTAATATACTTCCAATTTGTTTACTGTAGTTTGTAAGTAACCTTTTTATAACACATAAGATGATGACGAATCACCAACTTCATGATGACATGTACTTGTACCACATCATCATATTATCTGCTATGGAAGGTTACTTGCACACAATGACAAAGAGAATTACGTTGCATCCTAGGGTGATAACAGCAAATAGAAAACTCAGATTAGTTAAACCTTAAGAGATATATGGCACAAATAAGCCACAAAAACAAAGGCAACAGAAGTATAACAGAAAACAAATGACTTAAAAATTACAGATTTAAAGAGTTTACACCACTAGATATCTAGAAAACTTCCATAAGCATAATACTATATCATTTAAATTAATAACAACAAGACCTTTATAAGGCACTTACAGATATGGTAATAACACCCTCTTTGCCAACTTTCTCCATAGCCTTGGCAATAAGCTCACCAATTTCTCGTTCACCATTTGCTGATATTGTACCAACCTTTATATACCAAAGATATAAAATCGCACATAGTTAATAGGACACTTTATTTACATAATGTTTAAAAAATTTAATTTTCAGATCAATATAAAAACAAACCAACCTGTGCTATTTCTTCAGAGGTACTGATCATCCTAGCTCTACTCTTCAAGTTTGTGACAACTGAATCAACAGCCATGGTGATTCCACGTCTAAGATCCATGGCATTCATTCCAGCTGCAACTGACTTGCAGCCTTCAGAATAAATTGCCCGGGTGAGAACTGTTGCGCAAGTGGTCCCTGAAAGATTACAAATTATGTCGTGTTGGTCAGATTCATAAACAATGGATAAGCTTTCATTTATAAAAAAGAGATAAATAAAACTCACCGTCACCAGCAACATCATTGGTGGCATTAGCAACCTGCTTCACAAGGCTGGCACCAACATTCTTCACCCTGTCTTTAAACTCAATACTTTTTGCTACAGTGACACCATCCTTAGTCACCTTGGGAGCTCCATAACTTTGTTCTATGACCACATTTCGTCCCTTTAAAAAGACAACATCGAAAATAAACTTTCATAAGCTGCATTAAAATGAATAACGATTTAAAGCATACAACATAATCAAATCCCATTATAGCAAAAAAAAAAACAAAACAAAATAACAATGTACAATATAGCTGCAATCTTCCTACTGAAGTAGTAACAGAACTAGATTAATCTATGCAAACTACAAACCTACATGGAACTACCAAATAAAAAAGGAAGCTCTTGTACAAATTATTATTCCTATCTCAGCTAATGACACGACATGAAGATTTTTGGATGTGATATTGCAATCAAAATCAAATAATCAACCGGTTGTAATGGCTCATGTTAGGATGTAGGTTTGCAATTAGAAATTGTAATGTGTGACAATTTTGCAAACCTGACTATTAAAAGTTTATAACTAACAAATATACTGACCAAAAATGACACCAATGTGAAAAAAAAAAAAAAAAAACAATCTTTAATCAAATCTGCAGTAGAAGTCCCTATATTTCTGCTGAATAAAGATAACAAAAAATCAGAAGGCCAATATTGTTATCCAGACACCAAGAAAACGATAATTGCAACAGAATTTCATATCAAAATATAAACTTCCTCTTAACTTTTAACATATACAAGAAGATTCAAGTGTTTAAATTCACATATTCACACAAAACAGCAACAAGTAAACCTCTAAACGTGCAATAATCAAAAAACTTCAATTATGCCGTGAAATATCCACCTTATAAATAACAATAAAATGTACAAAACACAAGAATTGCAAACAAAAAAGGATCATAAGAAAGAACCTTGGGACCCATTGTAACTTTAACGGCATCAGCAAGCTCTTCAACACCCCTAAGCATCAAAGCCCTAGCATCCACCCCAAATTTAATATCCTTCGCAGCATAGTTCCGATTCCATCTCAAACTAGAGTTGATCTGCACCACAAAACCGCAACACATCAACCAAATCTCCACACAATACCACCAAAACCTTACAATCACACATTACATACCTGCTGAGCATTGTTTCTCGCGATCCTGAACATCAACAAACAACAACAACGTTAATCCAATTGATAAGTTTTCTTGCTGTTGAACAGAATGTTGGTGAGTAACTGACCTTGATTTGGAGGCGATGTTGGCGGCGAGACGATACATGACGGAGTAACGGCGGGTTGACGGCGGTGGTGGAGATAACTGAAGGAGAAGATGTAGAGTGTGAGATGGTGGAGACTGCAGAGAGAGTAATAATATAATGGATGAAGAGAAGGATCCAGAAGAAATTGAGATTCGATTTAGGGTTTAGGGTTTTTCGGAGACCCACAAGACTTGAATTAGCCGGTTTCTACCTTTTTGTCTCGGGTTGGTTTTAGGATCCGATGGGTCAAGACTATTGGGCCTGCCCGGTACAAATAATGGTCTCGTCTAGAGGCGCGTGTCTAAATCGGGTCGTGATTTAGAAACTAGATTTGGTGAATCATGTTGGATTTGTCGGTTTGAAATCGGTTTGAGATCCTTTCCGTTGAAATGGAATGGATACAATCCAATGTTATAGTTTCAGTTTGTTGTTGTTTTCTCTCTTGGAAACGGGTTTCTAATCCGATTAGGTTTGATCAAATCCGTTTTTTACTACCTCAACTTGATTTGAACTGATTTTAAAATTGATTTAGTTTGGTCCAAACCCGGTTTTATGAACCTCTAGTGTTATCATCTAAGCTTTTTTAATTATTTCGTGGACTATATGATTTCATGATTTAGATGTATTAAGCATTTAAATTCTAAGTTAAATAGATAATTTTGAAAAAATGTTAATTAATTGTTGTAACATGTCATGGTTTAGATTTATTTATTTAAAATTAAAATAAAGATACATAACTATAATTTTCTACATAAAATATAGACTTATGAATTAATAATATAACGTTAAATTATATCAAACAACACAACAAAGTTCAGACGTATACAAACATCTAATTAAATCTGAACATAACATGATATAAACAAAAATATTAAACGTATGAGACACCTTGTAAAAATTAATAGGTTGTGAAAGAATGCTTTTAGTTTCAAACCAAATGAATGTTCAATTATTCATCTAGATGTGCATACATTGCCCTAACATCATCACATTAAACAATTGTGCCGAGCAGTAAAGTTCAAGTCCATGTCATGGCGAGAACATAAGCAATCCCACGATATTTGGCAGCCTCAATCCTCGAGAAAGAGGCGACATGGTATTGTATTAAAATACCAGCAACTCAACGGACAGTGATTTGGAATGGGGATGAGGCTCAACTTGTGCTCACAATGTTAACGCCTAGAGTGAGTGTGTCAATGGTGAGGTCAAGGTAGATCGAGGAGATAAGGCTGATGTGGCCATTCCTCGTTAGGGAACACCGCGCCCTTGCTAGACTTTGGATCAATGCAGACATGGGACTGTTTGATTTGCAGGTTTCGGTCAGAAGGGGCTGACCGAGTAAGAAGGTGTTCCAAAACTGACCGGGTAAGAGAAAAAATATGTATGGGTCAATGGTGTCAGACCGGATCAGAAGCGAAATAGTAAGAATCAAACACGTTGACCGGCCTTAATAACCTGAACTGATCAATGAGTCAGATATTTTGAATGGGTTATAAGCAAATAACTAGTCCCATGGGCACATAGCCCTGGTAGCCATCACTAGTGCAACCATCGGGTACATTCTAGCGACCTCTATGCGGCCCATTGGGCCTCAATCATCTTCAACGTATATTTTTCTGGAATATTCATATATTCACTAAATATACATATACATTTTAGGAAAGAAAACGAACAAAAACGAAAAAAAAAACCAAACAAATCAAAAGCTAGGGTTTCATTCGACCACAACATTCAAAATTCTATGCAAAATCAACAAAGTCTTGAAGAATTCTTGAAGAAATGAGGCCTACATGTTGTCATACATTCGTAGCCTTCATTCTCAAATTCCTCATCTTCTTCCAAACATTCATCGGAATCTCGATCATCGTTTACTCTGCGTACATGTTGAATCAGTGGGAAAAACGCTTACCGATTCCTCCATCTCCACCGGCACCAGGTTTACCTCCAGCTCCATCGCCGGATTCATCTGATTCCGTTTTCTCCGTTTTCAACACCGTTAAGGTTTCCGATGAAGTGATTCACTTGAATTTTGATGGCACGATCACCGGTTTCTATGACGGGATGCAGCTCGAATCCAGTTCTATTCCTGCCCCTTGGTAAATGTTAATATTCAATTTTGTTATGTTTTTTTATTATAAACCTAGGAATGAAGAAATTGGAGGTTGATGCGTGAACAATTGTTGTAGAGTTTCAATAAGTTTTATTTCGATTAAGTTGTATGAATTGATGGATTATGATAGAGAAAATGTTTGAAGAATATTATTGGCAGGTTCATATACGCGTTTATGGGATTGGGCATTGTTCTGTGTTGCATCTCCTGCATAGGTCATATTGCAGCTGAAGCTATCCATGGGTGTTGCCTTTGTTTTGTATCCTTTTTATTTCGTTATTCTCTGTCAGTTACATATTAAAACATTTCCGATAATCTTATGGTTGGATTTGATATTATGCATCCATATGTTTTTCAGTAAATTTGTATCTATATATGTAAATGATACCTTGTAATATAGGCAGAACTGGGTATTGTTTAATAGGATGTTTATGTCTTGCATTTTACTCATTTGGTTGATTCAAATTTCTTAGTTACTTCCTTAGCTTGAAAATTTGGCAGTACACCATACTGAAAATAGTGTTGATCCTGCTTGAGGTGGCTTTAGTTGCATTCATTGCTCTTGATCATCGTTGGGAAAAGGTGTGATACTATATAAAGAAGTTATATTATGTTGGTCTTTAGAGTTTTCGCCTAAGTAACGACATGTGATGATTTTTAGGATCTACCGGAGGACCCAACCGGAAGCATTGATAGCTTTCGGGAATTCATTGAAGCCAATGTTGATATTTGTAAATGGGTCGGCATTACTATAATTGCAATTCAGGTAAGATGTTCTTTGAGATTTTTTATTGAGGTATAACTTTATACACTTACTAAATATATTCATTTTAGTTGCCACTTTGTCACCATTTTTACTTGGTGCCTTAATGATGCAACTTACAAACATACAAACTTAGCCAGTAATATCCTGCTCATTAAAGCCTTAACGATGCAACTGTGTGCTTTTAATGCATTTGATTTGTCATTTCAACTCTTAAAATACAGTCTCACGGCATCCAATATTATTTAATCTGAAGGTGAAAAAGAAAACACATTAAAAGTGTTCTAAAAATCCTTGTTTCACGTAACTTAAGGACCACATAGGCATTTAGCCCTAGCCTAAGAGTTTTTCCCATTGCTCTGTTAACAACTAATTATTGAAGTACGTGGGGGTTAGTTTATTTTCCTCAACTTGTATATGTCAATAAACTTTTCTAACTAGGAGGGTTATTTTCACGACTAACAGTTTAGAAAAGTAATTGTATTAAATAAGGCATTACAAAAAAAATATTTAATTCTTATTCCTTGCATACTTGGATAATCTAGAGTCTAGAAATTTTTTTATATTTTCTATATTCAGATGAATCTTTTATCCTCTTGCTTTATTTTTGCTTACACGATTAACTATTAGCAGCTCACTCAACCAGCTAGCTCAGCTTTTAGAACACTTCCAGTTGAATTATCTTATACATTTGGTGTTTTAACCATAGATTATTCACCCTAAGATTAAATGCTTAGAGTTTTCATGTGTTGTTTTCTACTTTGTTCCTCTAATTTCTTATTTACATATATTATTTCATCTAGATGTGTCGTACGTCTAATTTGTTTGGTTTTCTCAATATACCCAAGCTTGTTTATTTGTTTGTATGATGTGTTGTGTCAGTACAATACAGTTTGATTAACATGTAACTTGATGATGCATCTTGTATAGCTTTATATACTTTGATGATGTTTCCTTGTGAAGTTATACTTTTTTTTATGTTGGTTTATATGTAATCTATGTACCGTCAATCTAATTATTAACCATGTAAAAATCAGAACCCTAAGCAGACAAACTTAACCATGAACCAGGACACAACTTGCATAACATGTTTATGTAAACAGGTCAAACAGTTTGGTGGGTTAAGTGGTTAGTAAACAGGCTGGTGGGTTGAATTTATAACCTTTTTCTCAATGCGTATAATTTTAGACAATTTGTCTGGTTGGCCCGTTTACCAACAACCCTATCATGAACCGTTAATAAAACGGGTTAAGCGGGTTTAACTGTTTATGACGAAACCCATTTATACACAACTCTAACCTAATTATATTTGGGTTGTGTCCGGAATTGCCAACCCTAAGTGGATGTAAAGTGCCTTCAGTAAATGCCAAACTTATGAAGTAAGATCATGTTCCCATTTGTGATTTACAACAATTTTGTAGATCATTACCGTTATGTCTTTATATGATGGTTGATTTGTTTTTCAGGTTCTATGTCTACTTCTTGCTGTACTGTTGGGAATGATGGTATCTTCACAGAAGAAGGATGATGATATTGAGGAAGGTTCCGGAAGAGGGAAAGCATGGGAGCCCCTGCTAAACTCACATCCAAGTCAAGCATCAGGGTCAACTAGCGCTGATGGTAAATCATTTCATTCTGATCTCTGGAGCTCACGGATAAGAGAAAAGGTATTTCCCTGATTCCATATACATGGCTGTTTTATTCACAAAAACTATGGGGTCTATAGTTTCTCTGTTTGTGTTTTGTTCTTTCTTTATCATTATTGTTTATATATGTTTATTTATTTTCTACTCTGCTGCAAACAAATGTGTGGCTCTCTGAAGTGATGTTATGTTGGTCACCAATAAGGGATGCTAAATTTTCATTTGATGAAATTGTATAGTATTTGGAAAAGGTACATGTAAGTTAGAGGTGTCAACATGAGTGAGTCAAGTGGGTTGGGTCACAGGACAAAATAGGTTCGGCTGTTCGAGTCAAGGGGGTAATTGTTTGATGTGGGTCAAAGCAGGCCAGGCTTTCTCACAAACATTTTCTACTTTTTAATAAATTGATTATTGTGCAAAATATGATCAATAAAACTAGTTTATCAAACTAACAGTAGTGTAGTCTTTTTAATTAAGGTGTTTAGGAGATTGTTATACAACATCAGACTACTTTAAATCTATTTGATATGTATATGTATATATATATGTATACATATATGTATATGTATATATATATGTATACATATATGTATATGTATATATATATGTATACATATATGTATATGTATATATATGTATACATATATGTATATGTATATATATATGTATACATATATGTATATGTATATAAACAAATTTTAAATAAAATAGGAAACCACTTTATCTTTTGGTGTGGATTTACATTGTTAGCAAAATGAAGCCTAAAAATAAGCAAAATATGAGCCTGGAGTGTTAAATGAATCCTAAATGAGATTTTCAAAGAGAAATAAAATGGTCCAAACTGGGTTTAAATAAGCGCACCTAGGCGCGAGGCTCATGGGTGTATAAGAAGTGCACTTGAGGCGCAGGAAAAAAGCTCTTGAGGCGCAGGCACGACTCACGAGGCGCCTCATGTACATGGGAGGATTTTGTGCATTAACCATGAGGATGCGCATATAGCTTTTTAGGTTGTATATATAGGTTATTTATATATTTAATCATATATAAAGCTTATTTATAGCTAAAATTTGGTACGAGGTGCTAGAAACCTATGAGAAATAAAAAAAAATCTTATATAAATACATCACGCCTCGCGTATGAAAAGTGACGCACATATTTGTAGCACCTTGGCCTGGTTATTTAGGCGATTTTCAGTCTGAATGGTTAGCGAACCAGCCGTGCAAGTTTCATAAATTCTGAGTTGTCTTTTTGATAAAACTCTCATCTCCTTAATATAACAAAGATACAATTACATATTCTGTCAATATGGTTGTGCTCATTTTGCATGTTTAGTTGAAAACTTTCTGCACAGTAATATTTAAGAAACAATCTGATCCCTGTCGAGGATTATTTGTCTTTTTACACCCCATCTCTTCAACCTTTTGGAGAGAATTTCGACAAAATCTCTTAGCTGATCAAAAAAATCAAAACTACCGTATACATGTGAAAACTCGCAAATAAAATGGAATTGGTACACATTCTGTTTTGTTTCATATGCAGTTTATCTTGCAACCCTTACCATTCTGTTCATGTTGTTTGGATTGCAGTACGGATTGGGTGGCAGTCAATCAAATCAGAGTGCATAAGCAATGAGAATTTGATCGCGAGTTCTACACAAGGCACGATATTTGTTTTTGTATGATGTTTGTGCAATTTCTTAGTACAGATTGAAACGCGAGCGGTATGATCATTTTCCAGCCATGTATCAGGCATCACCACCACCTTGAGTTTGACATCTACCTTGTACCATAAGCATTCATAGATGTATGTTGTGCGGTGATGAACCTTTGATGTATATGTGTTTTGTTGTATGGTGTTACGGTTCACATTAACATAGTGTAGAACCTGTGTGTGTGTTTTGTGCTATTGTAATGGTTAAACTTTGAAGTAATTGATTGAATTTTAGTATATAAACTTCTGCGTGGTCTTTTGGTATTTGGGCTGGTTTGTTTTTCACACGCGTATATAGAGGGACGTTGTGGGCAACCTCCTGTAGGACTCTAGCCTTGTAGGGTAAGGATGTGTAAACTCGACAATTGACCCATGCATGCGGGGATCTCATGCGTCGGGTTTGCTCTTTATACAGAGATGCTTATTTCGAAATGAATAATGTATGAGAATCTGGAGAACGTATAACGCATTTGTATCTATTGTTTTGAATGTGATATAAAAGTATTTATGTAACTATTTATGTTTCTTGCTTCTACTACTTTTGATTATTTTTTATGCATTAAGTACAAGTGTATTATATAGTTTTCATGGTTCTTAACATATTATTGATTTAAAATTATCATCAATGGCGTTGAATGATTGTGTGTTTTAATACACAAAATGGCGAAGCAATGTCTGTTAAGACTATACTAAGTAAGCACAAGTCCAATAGACATTCTAATCATTAGACATGATTCATTGTGTTATTCAAATTATATCCTGTTAATACGACTCACTTGACATTGCTAGAAGCATTCACAAGTCTCGTTTATAACTCTCAACTCTATCCTTCTCCCTTAGGAAGACACATTTACTTACTCTCACGTCAAAGCCAAATCATAAGGATGAAAATGATAAATTCTCAAGATCATAAACTTGTGCTTTATGTTTTCAAGACGCTCGGGTTAAGTCCACTCTTCACCTGCCAATCGCTGCAAACAAGAAATATGTTTACGGGTCAAATCAACCCGAGCCACACAATTCATTCCATATATGAAAATGATTCCTTTAACCCAAGTAACTTGTAAATAGAAACCAACAAGAAAAATTTTGGTGATGCTTGCAATTCTTTTATTCACCACTAATCATTGTACACTTTATAGAAGAATATTTACCTTTAGTGTGTCTATCCTTGTTTGTTTGTTTTCTGGATGGAATTTAAAAGCTTTTGTTTGTTTTGTCAATGAAGGGTGTAACTCCACATGTGGATAGAAATGGAGAGGTAGTAGTTGAGATGTTGCATCTACTCTTGTAAAAGCTGGGTCATGTTAAACGTATCTCACATCTATATTTTTACTAAATGCATCTTAGCTTATTGTCGCATCAGTCATTTAATATTTTTAATCTTGAATACAGACATATAACATGTCTAGTATATACATACAGTTTGAATACGAATGTATATGAAGATGAATATGGATGTATACAAGTTGAAGACATGGACTATACAAGTTGAGTACGAACGTATAGTCCTTCATTTAAAAAATAAAAAATAATAGTCAATTAAATCAATAAGAGGTAAATTAAGTAGTAGGGTGTACACTTTATATATTACTATGAGGCTGATTGGGTTTAAAAACCAAAAGAGGGCATTTTTCAACATACATTTTTTATTTTTTTTAAATTAAAATTTTGGGAAATTAGGATATAAAATCATTTTTTTAAATTGTAGTTCACCTTAATATGAATATTCTTAAAGTTCTAATTCAATAATTGCCGACTTCAAACTTTTTACACCAAATTAATGTATTATTTGCACAATGATTTATTATATTTAGATCACTTTATTTATAAATTTAAACCAAGTTTTTTTTAAAGTAAAATTTTATATTCTTTTCTAATGCAAGTTCTACATTACTTTAATCTCAAATGCTTTGAGTTATAGTTTGATTTTGGTGTAACTTTTAATTCTAGTGGGTTGTAGTTTTGTGCTTACTTTTGTTTCAATTTTAGCTTTGTTGCAGTTTAAGCAATTCATATAATCCATACAAACACAACGAAAAATTTAACTCTTCAAAAAGTTAAGATCTTTATGAAAATACGTGAAAAAAACATTTCTAAAATTACAGATTGATGACACTAAAATCATAAATAAACAACATCGTTCCTAATTATATTGTAATTTAGGAATTTATTAAGGTTAGCAAGCAAAGATGCTAACATTTAATGTGAAAACAATATCCTCTTAACCACCTACCCAAATCAAGAAAAAAGATTCCACATGATTTGAAATCAAAGAATTTGCAAATGTCACACATCATAGTGTAAGTGATTGTTTAACAACTTCTGAATGATTAAGTGTTCAATCAATAAAAGCTTTGAACCATTAAGTGTTGAACCATTAAGAGGTCTGAACCATTAAGAGCTTGTATATCGTTTAACTATTCAAATACAAATGTCTGACCAATTCAGATAAGAGGTCTTAACCATTCAGCATTAAACCTCTTAACCATTCAGCACTAGTATAATGCTTAACCATTCAGAGGCAAGAACCATTCAGACATTTGCTCGCGAAACAAACAGTCTGAACCATTAAGTGTTGAACCATTCAGACAGCTGAACCATTAAGATGCTGAATAAGAGCCTGCCAAACAACGGCTGAGAATGTTAGGTTAGAAACTGTTACAAGGTATGAGACTTGTTTCGGTTGTATGGACAATTGATGTGAGGTTTATAAGTCAAAAGAGTTCTATTACTCATTAGACTAGCCTTTTGAGTTGAGTTCTCGGGTTTGATCCTTAAAATAGCATCAGAGCCAAACTTAGTGGTGGCAGCTAGCCTAGAGTCTAAAGGAGCCACTGGTGATCCACGAGGATATTGGCCCTTAAGGAGGGTCGAATATTATAGATTGAAATTGTTACAAGGTATGAGGCTGTCCCCGTTAGACTAATTTTTAGGTCTAGTTCTCTCGTTTAGTCTGTAACGAAGAATTATCGATTTCGTTTTGCATTGATGTCAATCTCTATGTTTGAATTTAGATAATGTATCCTTGATTGATCAAAGTGAACGTATCACATTATATTGAAATATAACAATTATAAGAGTATTTCAAAGTCTCATCCATAAGTGAAGGCAAGAATATTCATCATTGTCTAAGATAACAACCCCTAATTAATACTATGGAGGGTCTCATTCTTTCCATAATTTAATTTGGATTGTGATGGAGTACCAATATTCTCGTATTAAATTACGAAGTTGCACATTACACATAATAGTTGTCGTTGGATATGCGAGATGATTAATTGAATAACTGGCGATAAAAAGTAAAATAGATACAACTATTTGGATTAGAGATATGTTGTTTTACTTTGTATGTCACGGAGTTGTCTTATTATCATTGTATGGTTGAATTGTACAACATAGTACTACATACCATGTTATACGACACAATCCTAGAATATAAACGAGACATGCATAAGGTGGGATAACAAACGAGCTCAAGTAATTATAAATTGATCTTTACCACATATATGTGTGTTGTGACATGTTATTGTACGGTTATATAGCATCTAATTTATCATCTTGGCGAGTTAAAACAATCATTATTGCTTAATCAAGTCAAAGATTTTCTTTAGGTCAAGCAAAAGTAACAGAGCAATGGTGTCATTCTAAATAAAAAATAAAAATAATATATTATTATAGATCTTATTTAGATCTTCAACATCCCCATCTAACCATAATAATATGACATGATGTGAAGGACCATGAGTACATACAAGCATGTGGTGTACCATTCATCCATCACTCTCTCAAAACCATTGGGGCATATGACTAATATTTGTGTGAACTAGGAATTTGTAGGGCTACATTGATGCATGTATACAACTATAGATGACACTGTTTGTTGGTTTGTTAGGCCTTAGATTTTAAAGTTGCGTAGATGCTTTCATAGGTGAAAACAAGTCAAATCGCGTATAAATTACTCTGGGTTAACTCACTAAAAACTTAAATCAAGTCCAACCTAAACGAGTTCAAGTCTAAATTAGAGTTGATTCAATAAACGAGTTCAAGCTTATAAATAAAGCTTGATTAGGCTAGTGGCCTAAACAAACCTATTTTTTTATATAAATGTAATATTTAGAATTTAATTTAATATTTTTTATATATTTATCATTATTTTTTCTTTCTGCTCCGCTCACAATCACTTTTAAAAATATTACAAAAGTAATAAGGTTGTACCGTGTTTACTTAAATATGAAGAATCACGGTACAATGTCCATGAATTTTCTCTCTTTCACTCACAACCAATCCTCATAATATAGGGACACACTCACAATAAAAGGGAGAAACCTACTATGAATGCTCTTATGTCATATTTCAAATTTATATTTATAAGTATATATGATGATATATGTATATTAATTAGTATATGTATATAATAACTAAATAATTAATAGTTAACAAAAGAGTTTAGCCTAACCCGAGCTTTAGCCTAAAAGATTACACACAAGTGGAGCTCAAGCTTTAGATATAGAACATGAAACAAACGATCTTAAACTTGAGCTCTAATATGTTTGAACAAATCAGTCTCATGCTTAGGCAAGCTCGAGCTCGTATTAAACCTAGTGTTGTCCCTTGTATGGCACCTAAAGATCAAAATCACATGTTAAAAAGGAGATCCTGAACCCTTGGCAAAAGAATGACTAATCATGTGGTATAATTGAGAACAAGAGCCAATAACATAAGTACCAATTTTTGGAAACTTTTTAAGACATTATAATAATGTTTAATGTTACACAAACAATTGTGTTACAATTTCATTACCAAAGCCAAAATAACACCTTAACAAGCTCTACTAGTCAACTCCAACACAAACTCTTGCACCAATTCCTCTAACAACTTCCCTTCTATTTCCTTTCTTGTATCATCAATTTCCCTTCTCAACCCCTCTTCCCACCCCCTTCCCACCACCTCTCTCATCACCTCCCTCTCCACCACCATACGACCGTCGTTCACATCATCCCAATCACAGCTTTTCACCCGCGATATCCATTCCTTCATTTGACGCCACACACAGTCCACCAAGACCATTGATGACATCGTCATGTCATCTAGGGTGCTATGGGCCCCAGTGTAGGGCCCACGGCTAGCGATATCTATCAAAGCTTCGTTGACACAGTCAAACACAAGTTTTGTGAGTGTTCTGTGATGTCTTAACTTAGTTTGGCTAATTATCGGCTCTTTTTCACTTAGGTTCATGTACTTGTCCCTTAAAGATGGGTCTAGTGGGCTTTCGGGTGAGTGCCATTTGCCTAAAAATGAGTTTGACCGAGTTTTATTGAGACCCGCTACTGATAATAAGGTTTGAACATAGAACAAACATTCTTGCTCTTCTTCCTCGGGATTTAGAGGGGTGGATGAAGCTTTACTGGAGTAACGTGTGAGCGACCCCACAGAATCATCCCATGATAAAGTTCGAGATATGGATCCAATGGGGGGAGATTTATCAATCAAGTTGTATTTCATAGGCTCTACTCCTGTTGATACAATAAAAAAACATTAATCTGTGTGAAGATAACAGGACATTGTTAGACCATACAAATAAGGAAAATTTTGTGATGAGAGAAAAAGATGGCAACCTATAAATGGGTCCAATTGGGTCAGGTTTTATATCTAACGTGTTAAATAGGTTAAAGGAAAAGAAAAATGTCAAATAGGTCGAACATGACAAACTGGATGAAAGTCATTCAAAGGGTAATCAAATTTATAACCCTACTAAATCGCATCGTTAATAGAGATTATTTTTGTAATAATACTGTAACTTTCTTTTATCATATTTAGCACATACATATAAAAATGGCATGTTTTGACTAGTTACCCAACCCACCTGACCTATTAGCCACCTCTCGTAGGAACAAAAAGTGAGTTGTTTATGAGGATTACCATGTTCACGAGGCTTGGAATCGCGATGACAGTTTGTTCTATGGTCATCTTCTTCAAATTGTGGTTCCAAAACTGAAATGGGGCTTGGTTGGTCCTGATTGTCAATGTGGTTTCCGGAAAATTCAGATTTTGTGCGCAAAAATCCCACCTGCAATAAGTTATAAATCCATCAAAAGGTATGTATCGGAGACAAATGTGCTATGGTTTTATACATCTTGTATGTATAAGAAAACAAAGAGTTAGAAGTACAACACATATCAAACTTTGAAAACAGTCATATACTATGATTAAAAAAAAGCACAAAAAAATGAACCATTGAAGAAAAAGAAATACCTCGGGTAAACTTATGCTTTTTCTCAGAACAGAACAAGATGCTTCTTTAATAACCATGTCACTAGTGCATTGAGATCTTTCATTAGCGACATTTTTGGGGGAAAATCTAGTAAATTGAGGTGCATCATTAGGCTGGCGGGACATCTCTTTAGATTTTTTATTTCTAGTAAAGAATAAACTTGAAACTCGCTCCGTGAACGATGATGATTTAACCAGCTTAGTCTTCAGCACGTCTTCAGTATCACCTGCCCTGCCTTTCAAGGAACCTGAAACTTCTACACCAAGTCTAGCTGGAACAGAATTTGATCTTATAAGATTTCTTGAACTTTTATCAGGATCTTCAGCTTTGTTCAGATCCCTAACTTCATGATCTTCATCGGGTTTTACTGATTTCTTTAAATCAGAAAGAGCAAGCATATCACCCAATGTACTTGAGCTTCTTTGCATTTGTCGTTGTTCTTGAACATTCTTATTTGACACCATCGCCCATCTTTCAGAAAGACGTTTCTTAGCTTCCCTACAAACAGATGACTCATGAGAGAAGCATGTGCGGCTGGAGGAGGCACAATAATGACTATTAAACCGATTGATATAATCCCACGAGTGTCTAGAAGCCGGTGAAACAACTTCAGAATCACTAAGATCCCCCGTTGCATAATCAACCTCTGATTTACAATATGAACTATCATCACCATTATATCCATTTGAAAAAACAGAAGAGATCATGGTTTCATCTCTTTTAAGCCCACTTAAATTATCAGACATCTCATTTGCAATCTCTTCTGGATCCCCATCAAATACGTCATCACGTAATGTTGATGAAGAAGGTGACGAAGAAACAGCTTTGAGGTTATGAGGTTTCAAAGAGCTAGGTTTCAGTACCACAATGCGAGTTGGCTGGGAAGGGTTATCATCAATTTTGCAACATTTAGGAGAAAATAAAATATCAGAACCGTTTTTATCACAAACAGGTTTTTCATTGTTCACCAACTTAGACGGCTTAAGAATTGTTATACGTCTAGAGTCTGGAGGTGGTGGGGGCGACTGCAAATTGTATTGGTTTTGTGGGAATAAAGAATTAGGTTCTTGTAAAAACTTGAGAAACATATCTTTATTGGAACTTAAAACTTCTAAAGCATCTTGAAATTGCTTTGATTGGCGAAGTTTATCATCAGTTGATAAACGTTTTGCTTCCATAAATTTCTCCCGAACAAAAGCCATCTTTTGTTTTTCACTACATCTTCCCTTTTGTAGTGAATCATTTTCACACATCTCATAAACATCTTTGTATTCTCCTCTCTCTATGTGCTGACTGATCTCATGTTTTAATTCTGTATCAATAAACCCATGTTCTTGCTGCAAGAATTCCAGGGATCCTGATCGGCTCCTGTGTGAAGCTGAACCAAGTTGATGCTGGTGGGGGACGGACTCGAGCCCCATAAGTTTGGCAACCAAATTAGATGGACTTTGCTTGCAATCATCTTCCTTCGACATCTCTTGTGCAATAAGCATCTTTATGGGTGTTACATTTGAATTTCTTTTTAATGGTGATTTTCTCAAGTCTGATACAACCTGCATGCGCATATATTAATTGGGTAAGACTGGAATCAAGTCTTGGTACAGCAGATATTTTATGAAAAAAGTGATCAATATTACAAAATCTATTTATGAAAAAAGTGATCAATATTACAAATTCTACAATGATATAATTACATATAGCAATTACCACTCTATCATCCTTCTGATCATCAACTAAACTTGTTCTCGTCACATCTGTTTGCCTCCTAGAGAACGAAGAACCTGTTCCATGTCACGTTTGTCATAATACCAACCGATGAGCCAATAGATAACACCCATATAAAAAATAGTCATATTCAGAAGTAAAATAAGACGTTAGAGGACATATTATATCTCTAATGACACAAGACTCATGTTCATAATAACCTCCTTTTCTAGGAATGAACATATTGTAAATTCAAGAAAATAATCGTATGCGCGTGTTTAGATATCTCATAATCAGTTATCTCATGAAAAGAGAGTTAAGAAAATCACCATCATGGTGTGGCTTCTCCGTAAGTAGCTTGTTCCCTCTCACACCATTATTTAAATCAAACAAGTTCACCATTCTTCCCAAGCATCCCGGAACCGGTTTCTCAGGTTTCCGATTTTTCCCATTTTGAATCCAATTCATTTTTACACCTGTGAAAAGCACACATTCACATCAACCATGAAATCAACGACAAATATTATTCTTGAAAAGAGTTACAGTGAGATTTAACTTTTCCCATAAATGAATGAGGTAAAATATCTCTATGTAACAGAAAATTAAATTAATGTTATTCCAAACTGAAACATTTTTTTGACAATCAAATCAATCAACAACAGTAAGTTTAGAGGATACGATGATGTTAAATCAAAGTCATTTTGCCATCAGTTACTAAGAACTAAAAGAAAAATCTTAACAGATATCCCAGATTGAAGTACAAAATGAAAACTTCAAAACACCAACCTTCTGATAGCATAAATCACTAATCAATTCAGTAGGTTGGAGGTGATAGAGTAAAGAGAAGCCTTGACAAAATCAAAGAAAAAGAAAGATAATAACAGGGACAACACCACTACACACATTACAAAACTTCAGCATATTCACATGAAGTTTCACATCAAGCAGTCACCTCTTGCAAAAGAAACCAACAAAAAAAAAATAATAATAATAATAAAAATAATAAAAAACCAAACTACAATTCACACAACCAAACAGACAAAACAAAAACACCCCACACGCTGAAATCGACATCATTATCTAATCAAAAAGACGAATCACAAAAGCCCTAATTTTTCAATTTCACTTCAATTCACCTTAAAACCTACAACATCCACCATCATTTCAAAAAATAAAAAGCTGCAGTCACAGAAGAAATTAAGAGAATCTGATTCTGTTTTTCAGTCGAAAAGCTGAATGGAACCACAGAGGAAAAAAACAACCAAAAAGGAGGTTAAAAGTAGAGCCACCGTGAGATCAGTACCTTATACTGCAAGTGTCGCCGATGGCTAAACGGAATCTTACATTCCGGTGGAAGATTCGCCGGAGATTCCTTGATCCGTCGTTGTACAGATCACTACACAGTGTTGCCGGTGAGAGAGAAGAAAATGTGAATAAAACCAGATATGTTGATGAAAAGAAATGCACAATAAATAAATATAAGTTTTCATGTTTCTGTAAAGTCCTTGTACTTTTTATTGTTTTCAAATAACAACTTAACAATATTTTGTTTTATGTGAGGACATGTCTCTATAGTTTTTATTTTGTTTGAATAACTAGTCGGATCACGTGATCATCTTCATTACTTGAGTGTATAATTCAAGACCATCATAAGAAAGAAACTCGTCATAAATGAGAGAAAACATTCTTGTCCAACCTGAACCACTTTTTTATATCATATGTGGATTTGAACCAATGATCTCTTCTTATTTTAGTGAAGTATTAAGTAGCTTAACTCAACCATTTTAGCTAAAAATCATTAGTCATGTCTCTATACTAATAATTAAATTGAGAAGGTACATATGCTACTCTCCTATGCATTCTTAACTTTTTTTTATGTTTTTCTCTTCTATTAATAATAAAAGTTTCTGTTTTTATTATTATTTTTTTTTTTGTTTTTTGTCTCCTTCCTCTATTAAATAATAATGATTTCTGTAATTGTTTAAATGTTTTTTATATTAAAAAATTATTTGTTCATATTTTTATGAATATACTTCTTTCATTATATTTATACAATATTTTTAAAGAATAACCATACAAGGTTTTAGAATTTGAATTAAAAACTATGTAAATAAGTAATAAGCCAGTTCTCATTTATACTACTCGTGTAATACATGAGATTATAACATAGTATTATTTATAGTAGGTTTCATAGTGTAATGAAATTAATAAAAAAAGAATTGAAACAAAATGAATTATTTTTTCTGTTAAGGTTGATTTAGTTGTTTCATTTATGGTTCATAAATGAGTTATGACTTTTTTATCCGAGGGGTCATTAGAAGTAGATATTTATCACACTGGTTATGATATTGAAGTAAGATATGCTTTTATCACATCTTGTATAGATCCTACTACTCAAGTGGAATTTTGGTTGGATGTGGTTGTTTGTTTAAATTAGTTATATTTTTAGTTAATCAGTTCTCTCGAGCAAGTTGTTTTTAACAAATAGTGTGATGAAATTTATAGAAAAGGTTGAACTAAAACGAGTTACTTTTTTTTCTGTTAAGGTTAGTTAAGTTGTTTTCATATATGGTGTGTTATAGCATTTTAAGCCATGAGTTTAGCTGTAAGCAAATATTTTTATTATATGAGATAGAGGATAGAGGTAAGATCTATATTCATCTCATTTTTTCTGGACCCTATTATGAAATATATATTTGTTGAATTTGTTTGTTTCTTTAATTGAGTTTTATTTTTTACTTTATAGTTTTCAATGCTTAAGTTAGTTATTTCTAGCCAAACAATGAGATGAAATTGATAGAAAAAGTTGTGTCACGAAACATGATAACATTCAATATTAATTAGAAATAAACTCTAACTAATTCCAAATACAAGGGGGTACAATCAAGAATCTCATAGTTTCTAACATCGAAACACAAATTGATACAAATAGGATAAATACCCTTGACAGAAGACAAAGATGACAAATATAAAAACCATACATCGATGATGCATTCCCCTAGATTGATGAGTTAGACGAAGAACGTATCGAAAAGAGCGAAGATGATGACCATCGGATCATATCGTTGAGATGATAATTAAAGAAAGAAACGAAGAGAGAGATCATAAACTTACACTCCTCGTATCAGAAACAATCTATACAGTGGATCTTAAGATCCATGTATTCCTTAGTTTTTCAAACAAGTATTGGGGCACAATAATAATCCATCAGCCATTCTGGTGATCCAAAAAAATAATCCAACAAGCTACTACAAGCCTAACAATGGGTGTGTGGGGCAATGTTCAACCTAGACGTGAATCGAACAATCACACATTATTTTTCCTAACTAAACCATTCAAGTTTTAATATCATTTCAACCTTGAATATTTTGTTTAAAGTGAGATTTGAACCCATGACCTCCTCATATTTACATGTCTTGGATACCTTATCTTAAGCAGTTGGGTTAAAAATCATTGGTCCTATATTTTTAACTAGTGGGGTTTTTTTGAGTTTTTACGAAGGCTTGGTTATTAATAAAATTTATATTAAAACTTGGGTAAAGGTAAACACGTCATAACGGTTTAGATCATAAAAAACATGTAGAAAAAATACTTGAGTTATTTTTGATAAAATTTATATCGAAACATACAATGAGAACTTATAGAGACGTTATGTTGGTGTAGGAAAATTAAAAATATATTATAATTAACCCATGTAGTTTTAAATAGAATTTATATCAAAAAGTACATAGAAATAAACATCTTGCGATGATATATTTCTAATTTATAAAAACATTATATTTTAAAAGTAATAAAGAAAACAAAATCTATCTAAAATAAAATTCATATAATAAAAACCTATAAAAGAACTCCTACTTAGAGCTGTTCACGAACCAAACCGAACCGAACGCAACTATGCTCGAACTCGGTTGGTTTCAAACCGAACGCTCAGTTTTGCTCGGTTTCATGTTACAATTTAATACAAAACTAAAAATTCATTCATGAGTTTCAAATTTCAAGTTCTAACCCAAATTCAACAAAGTAGCAAATAAAATCAATCTAAACTAGATAAACTAAAATCAAACTAGTATCTTCCCCAATACTTTTGATGTTCAAAGCCTCTATCATTTTGTCATTTGATCATATTATGTATCTATGGTGATAATCACCCTAGTATCTTCCCTAACGCTTCCGCAAATGTTCTTTAAGAACTAAAACATCAGAGAAAAATCTAACCTCAAGATATTACGATTAGAAACAACCGAACAAGTTTGGACTTCGGAGTTTGGAGGCGGGGATGCGTGGTCGGACTGTCGGAGACAGGGATGCGACTTGCAAGGTTGGACTATTGCACGTGGTCGGCGGTCGGCAAGGAAGTAGAAGAATATGGGGAACGGCCGGTGAAGTGGTGATGGTATTGCTAACTTGTGAAGTGATAATGTGATTAGAGAATTATAGAACTAGGGCTTTTACATTAGGGTCGTTGACTTTTTGACTAATTAATTAAAATAGTGGTAATAGGTAAATAACTAAATATATTAACGAATATATAATATATAAAAACTTAATTAAAAAATAATTCGAGGGAAACCAAGCGACTGACTAGCGAGCATACCTTTGCTCGTGCTCGGTTCATTTTCAAACCGAACCGAGCCACTTGGTTCGTTTACAACAGAGCCAAAAATCGAACGAGCAAAAATCCGAGCTTTTTACAAGCATCGAGCTATTTGAACAGCCCTGCTCCTACGTGTCGAAAGCTAGCATGGCGTGCACCAACCACATACCGGGGTCAAGCCATCTTATTCTTTTAAGTGTGTTTCAGTTATATTTAAGTAATAAAAGAGAATTTGAATTTTTTTTACTTCGTAAAAAAATTCTAATCAGAGTTAATTACACGGATCGTCCCTAAAGTAAATCTGTAATTTTTTCAAACCTTAAGACTAAATCTGTAATTTTTCCATTTCAGAAACGAAATGTGAAATTTAAGCAAACCTTAGGGACGATCCGTGTAATTTACTCTTCCAATTAATACTAATACAATTTTGAGATGTTTTTAGAGACAAAATTAAACAATCATTTTTCCCTCTTAATAATCATAAATTTTCACGTTGTTTTCTTTCAAACGTACATGCATTTTAATTTTGTTTACGAACCAAACGTAATCTTAATAACTAAAATGATAAAACATACTACAAGGTTGTGTTAATTTGATCATTGTCCTCTTTTAACGTGTTTTGATTAGCCAGTTTAATCAGTCTAGATAAACATGCTACACACCTACGACTAAGTTTGTAACATCATTTTAAATGTATATCGTTTATAATTGATTTGGTTATTTAGACACCCCATAATTATAAATCAACACCCCAAATTTCTATACGTGTTGTATAGCCCCATAAGCATCGTATAGGGGGTGGGTCGAATAGGACTATATGTGTCGTATAGCAATCTGACAGCCCCCTGAAATTTTCCTCGTACTTAGTGTCGAAATTCGTTGTACGCGTCGTATAGCTCTATATGTGTCGTATAGGGCTATGTGGCGTATAGCATGACACCCCCCTGAATTTTCCTCGTTTTTAGTGTTTTCAACCTATACGCCGCGTATGATACGCGACGTATAGGCGATTTCGATTTATTCAAGTGGGTGTCTCTTTACTAAGACTCTTTTATAACATATTGCTAGCTATGAGGTAGATGGCAATTTTAGGTATGCATAGTACACTACTAAGGCTGCTATTTGGGTGCAGTAAAATTAGGATGTTGATGCACTTTTATGATAAAGAAAATAAAAGTTCATGTGAACTTTTAATGTGAACCTTTAAGAATAAAAAGATTAAAAAAAAGAAGTTGTAACCATATATCTTTAAGTCAATTTATTTACTGCCGATTGCATATATTTTCTATACTATATCTATTCTATTTATGATATCATCACATTCGTATTTTATAGGATTTGATCTACAGTTATTTTATTAAAGTTATATATTTTACTAATGACTACATCACCTTACCATAATATTAGGTATTCTTGAGTTAAGTACACCAAAGTTATGTTACATTCGATGATGATCATGATATTATGAGTAAGCATAATAGAAGGTGACGAAGTACTAAAACATTTCAAGACATATAAATGATATTAAAAAGTAAACAAATATCTATATTGGGTCATCCCATGGAAATCCTAATTATTGTCAAGTAATGGTGGGAAGTTATTCCCAACATATAAACTTTTTGAGACTTTTATACAAATACAATTATTTTCTCTTAAACCAAAATCAAATTAACAAGCATATAAATGCTTGAAACTATAAGCATTCATTAGGAGTGTAACCGAGTCTAGTTGAGTTGATTTTGAGTTCGATTGGTTTGTCTAAATTAAGAGCATACAAGTTTGACACATTTCAAACCTTGATCATAACCATAACCAAACTCAGTAAATCGCATTCATAGCAAAACTATTAATGAGGTCAAAATAGGATGAGATGTAGACAAACATTATCTTTATTATAAAAGATTGAGAGGATATTTCCAAAAACACTTACGACACCAAAGCATAGAATAGAACCAAAGCATTTAATCAGTAGTGAACAACTAAACACAAATATCAAATAGACAATCAATATATAATAGACCACCATAAATATACTATAAGCAACAATATATAATGAACAATAAGAATCACACAATGGTAATAAGAAATCAAGCAGCACATACTTAGCAATTAATACACAATTAATACACAGTAGAAAACAAGAACCTATAATAAACAAAAATAAGCACACAATGACAATAAAGAGTCTAAGTCACAACATGCAAGTGCTAGTAAAGAGTCGTAAACATTTGAAGCTCGTTTTTAGCCTTAGTTTTTTTAAAGCTCGAGTTAGGCTCGTAATAAAATTTACAAAATTGAGTTTGGGCTTGTCTTGCTTTTTAATTTAATAACATTAAATTTATATATATAATTATTATTTTCTATATATTCATTAAAATGACTATTATCTATACATTCATATATATACACACTAGCAAATAACATAATATATAACACTAGCTTTAGTGAACCCGTGTATTACACGGGTTGAATAAATAAATATTAAATATAATAAAATTTATTAATTATTAAATAATATGTGATTTAAATTATGTATGAGTAAGTACTATAACTCTATAAGTAATAAAACAATGATATCAACTTTTTAAAATTTATTTTTATACTTTCTTTGTTTTTACTAAAAAATAAATCAAACATTTCGTTTCAAAACAAAACATATTTAAAAAAATATCATTTTTAAAATATTTCATGTTTTAAAAAAAGTATGTGTACGTTGTAGAAAATTTTCTTTTATAAAAAATTGTTTCTCTAGAAATAAACATTAATAAAAAGATCTATTTCTTAATCTTTTTAAAAATAGCTTATAATCAAAATATAAAATTAAATAATAATTAGTAATTAATTGAGTTATTTAATAGGAGAGAGGAACGGGAAAATTTTGTTAAGAGTGAATGTAGTGTTGCCATGTGGCATCTCTAGTTATCATTTTATGACATGTGGCATCCCTAGTTACCCTTTTATTAGAATAAGAAGATTTATCTTTGATATAGTACTTACATATAGACAATATATTTATTATCTAATACATGTGAGAACCCTATGAAATTACAAGAACCCTTTAACCTTAAATCTAACCATTGATCTAATATAAAATAATTTAGATTCCAATTCAATGACATAGATCATCAAAAGGCAGTTTGGTCATTTTATCCACTAATCAAAAAGCATCTTTTAACAAGAATGTGACACATGTTCTCCCCTATTTCCTCCTAATTCATTTTTTCCTATTTAAAATTTTTACCCCTTTTATTTTTATAGCCTTTATAATTTTTTCATACATTATTAATTTTTTATGAAAATAACATCATTAAACTCGTCTCATTATTCTCTTTAATTCTAATATAGTCTCGATATTTAGAAAAAAAAATCTGCACGTTACATATTACATTGAATTACATCATTTTCGTATGCAGAACCTAAACAACATTAAACCTTCAATTACATCGTGATTTTAAAAACAAAACAACATTAAACCCATGTTATAAGTTACAACGTTAATTCCCATGTAATGTTGCAAATGACAGTAGATCATATAATCTTGCATTACTCTACCAAATATTTACACCCGATATTACACCACTCCAACTAACAATTTTTTGTAAAGTATTTTTCAACTTGTTTTCATTTTTTAAAAAATGATTTATATTAGTTTACAGAATGGTTTAGATTGGAAAACATTAGTGGTGTAGTTTGTTTTATTTTTGGTTTATTTTCGTTATAATATGTAATTATAGTGTTAAGTTACAGTGTTGAAATTTTATTATAATTGTGTATTTTCATGGTTTGAGTTTGTATATTTTAACTTAATGTACAGAATGTTGAAAGAATTTGTTTCTTATATTTTTATTCTTGCTTGTTACTAGCCTTTAAATAAATTATTTTAATTGTGTGGTGAATTACACGATGTATCGTTAACAATCTATTTGCATTTACGTTACACATTTTTACATAACGTTACAACTTCTTACATTAGTGTTACACTTGTTTATATTAATGTAACATTAAGAAACAATGCTAAAACGTCCAAATAGTTGTAATACACATAATTTTACGTTGGGTTACATGGTTTACAGTGATGTAACTAAAACGCGCAAACAGTTTTCAAGCTTCCAAACAGTGCTCAAATGCCTAAACGGTTGTAATGCGCCTAATTTTTACGTTGGGTTACATTGGTTTACAGTGATGTAACTAAAACGCGCAAACAGTCTTCAAGCTTCCAAACAGTGCTCAAACGCCTAAACAGTTGTAATGCGCCTAATTTTTACGTTGGGTTACATTGGTTTACAGTGATGTAACTAAAACGTCCAAACAATCTTCAAGCTTCCAAACAGTGCTCAAACGCATAAACAGTTGTAATGCGCCTAAATGCATATAACCCCATAAAATTATGTTGTAAATGGGAGATTATTCATATAATTCGATGTTAGAAAACATAACTTTTGAGATACGAATGATGTAATTTACATAACCCAATAAAAATATATTAATGTAAATTAGTTACATTAAGTTACATGCTATTCTAGTAAAATTTAAATTGTAAGCAATTAAAGTATGATGTAACTCACTGTAACTAAGTGTTCTCCTTAATGAATTTTGTTGTAACAAGATTGTGTTTCTCATGCTTATAGATTTTGGTTTGAACACATTTTATTAGATTTTATGGTTGTTTTTCTTATATGTTTTCGAAGTAAAACATTGTAAAGAGTTACAATATGATATAATTTATTGTATGTATTTCTTTACGTAATCTAGTTACATGGTTTAGTATTGTAATGTAGTTACAATATGATGCAATTTATTATATGTATTTATTTACAACATGCTTTAGATTACAGTAGTGCAATACAATAATTTAATATAACAACTTGTTACTGTAATACCATGAATCAGATATATTGTATTGTAAAATTGTATTCTTTGTTTTTGCAGTGAGGTAATTCTATTCTTTTGTTTTTATAGCTATGTAATTTACAAGTTTTAGGTTACAGTAGTGTAAAATTATAAGTGATGCTTTTGTTACAGGTTGCTACATGCAGTAGAACATTGTAATCAGATGTAACTATGTACAAGTGGAACTTTTTTTGCAATAGTGTAACAGAATTAATATAACAATCTAATTTTTTTTATAGATTTAAGTATGTTTTTATGTTTGATTTTATGTTTTTTGCGTTGTTACTTTATTGTAACACTATGTTTTTTATTGTAATCCTGAAACTTTGATAGTACTTTAAGTTTATGCAATGTGTTTTTCGTACGAATAGGGATGGTAACGATGATACATTCAGCCAAAATTTATTTAGAGTTTTGATTTGAATTTGAAAATAGATTTGAATCCATTTTATGAGGTTCTATTTTTGTTGGATTTTATATATGTATTTTGACGTAATGCATTGTAAGTAATTACAAAATGATGTAATTTACTGTAAGTATTTTTTTCTGTAAAAAGTTTTCAAAATTTTTCGAAACTATATTGGAATTAAAGAAGAAAATGAAACGGGTTTAATGGTGTAATTTAAATAGAAAAACTAACAATGTATAAAAAGTTATATAAGTTTTAAAAATAAAGGGGGTAAACTTTTAAAAATAAGTAGATAGAATCTTTTGAAAATAGATAGTGATACTTGTCAACACCAAATTAAAAGCTGACTTTTGTCATATGAGTGAAATGTCAAAAATATCCTTCTATACTAAAAAAGGAACATGGACACTTGTCATCATCTTATGGTTTGTAAATATAATCAATGGCTTACAAAGAGTTAATGAGTTCTTACAATTAGTATGGGTTATTAATAGAACCAAACCCTATATATGTATATATGTATATATATATATATATATATATATATATATATATATGTATATATATATGTATATATATATATGTATGTATATATATATATGTATATATATATATGTATGTATATATATATATATATATAAACATAGGGTATGGTTCACTTAAGAATAATTCTAATCTAAAAACTTAAGAACTTCTTGTTTTTAATTTTTAATGACTATAATTTTTTCATATTTATTAGTTTTGTAAGAAAATTACACCTTTAAATCACAATTTTTTGTCTTTAGTTTAAGTATAATATTGCTATATCAAAAAAAAATTATACGTCAGTACTACATATATGTAGTATTACGATCCAATAAAAATATAACATGATGTATTGCACATGTGTAGTTTAATATACTACATATATGCAACACATATGTAATACATGGGTATTATATACAAATAAAATATAAAAATAATGCTTGATATAATGATGTAATCAAAAAATAATAATATTGTATGAAAAAGTTATAGACACTTAAGGAAAAAATAAGATTAGATCTCAAATTTCAATCTAAAACTAGTTTTCACATCATCGTTTCATTTCTATCTGCAGGACCGTTTAAGGGTTGTTCACTTACAACACAATACACAATGAGAAGAGAGTTTAGAACACTTAACATATCAAATAGGAAACTAGTAACTTATAAGTTTGATACTAAGAACACAAGTAAATATGAGACAAAACAAGAAGCAAAACAACACAAGTATTGGTTTTCAAGAATATTGTATATTGCTTTCAAGTTCTTTACAAGTATTACAAAGCATGAAAGAAAGTTATAAGGACATGAGATACTTTATACTACATCCTACAGCCGGTCATACTTAGAAGACCAGCTGGAAACATTTGAACTAGACAACAAAATCAAATGTAGAGTCAAAAGGCAGATTGCCTTTTGACTAGTGATGTCACACCCCAACCTTGACGGCGGAAACGTCGAGATGTGAGGATTAAGATTGTTCACAGCCACATAACGCTATTATTAAATCCAAATATATTATACATAAGTTTCAAAGTTACAATACAAGCATAAGTCTTAATAATGAAATAAGTTTCAACATGAAATAACAAACATAATCATTTTGTTTATTAACTAGGTCCAAGTCCTAGAATATGCCAGCAACATAAGTTCACTTCAAAACTTGGGGGTTTTCCTGAAACATGATAAAAATAAAAGGTCAACTATAAATAGTTGGTGAGTTTCCAAGGTTTTCATACATAATATGAAAATGGTTACAAGTAGCAATTCATGTCATAGGTTATAAGCTAGTAAGGTTATAGAACACATATCGTTACAACCAAACCTCGACTTGATTACAAGTATAAAAGATTGGCTAAGTGTATTTGGTTCCCTAGTGCACAAGCATACGGCCCCTAGGAGTCGGCAATACCTCGACTTTAGCACCAAATAGGCTTGTCAGGCCCAAAGATCTAAGACGTCGCCAGGCTAGCAATAGTTAATGATTGTAAACAAACTATGTATCTCATATAAACACTTACAATACACAAATAACCATGACCAAATAATAAGTAGAATTGCATGTGCATTACAAGTCTCAAATGTGTATAAGTGTATCATGTATAAGTATCATGTTTCACCCCAAAATAGTGTGAAATAAAGTAAAAAGGGGACAAGGAAAACTCACATGGATATATGCATTACAAGATGTTATACAAAGTCAAAAGATAATCCAAGGTATCCATCACAAGGCACCTAACATGTATGTTACAAGTTAAGGTTAACAATAAGATTAACGTTTTAATGCTAACTAGGGTTTCAATTGGGATTTGGGGGTTTAAATGATAATGACTCGTTTATGTTTGGTTTAATAATGTTGAAATCGATCAATTGAATATAAGCATTATAGTGAATGATTCATTGATTAAATTTATTGAATTATCATGATGTGTGGAAAAGAAATAATTAATTTAATAATTATTTATAAATTTGATAAAAGGTACTTAATTAAATAAAAATTATTTAAAATCGTTTTATTTAGTTTGAACTTCTAAACGGTTTATTATAAAAATCTTACAACTCATATAATATATCGTTTTACAAGTTTCAAGAGTTTACGTAATGGTATAACCTATAAACTAGTTATTCTATAATATGGTTAAAAGAATAGATAAGCTACTAAATATTTAAATGATTATCCAAATAACTAATTAAATAATCATTCCTCTAACATATTGATTTATTAGATATAATTAAAATCATAATCAATCAATAATTAAAGATAATGTAAAGACTAGAGAAAACTTAGTGATTTTAACTATTTAAAGTTTATTTTTATAAAATAAATTAATTATAACATTGTTTTTAATATTTCATATAAAAATTATTAAGATGTTTAAAGAAATAATTTACAGAAATAATTAGATAATCTTTTTAATAACCAAAGTTTATAAACTGATTTTTTTTATAATTTATAAAAGAAATTATATGTCCTAATCATTTAAAAGAAGAAAAGAAAGAAGTAAAAAAAAAAAATTAAAGAAAAGTGGGCTGAGGGTCCCCGGGTTCGAACCCGGGACCTCAAGTCCACAATGCACGCAACTTACCAGTGAACCAAGGCATACAGCCGCGAATAGGTTTGGTTTTGATTTGTTTTAAATACAACTAATAGGTTTCCCCCATTCCCTTAGAACCCTAGAAACGTTTTCGACCAAATTGAACCCCAATACATTGTTGTTAGGGTCGATTATCATGGGGCTTTGCTTCCCCATATGATTTCGAGCATAAAGATGTGTAAATCTTACATGATTTGAGTTCGATTTGATGAAGATGGTGATATGAATAACCGCGACCGCGAAGATGCAGATTCAATATGTAAACGTTGATGTTATTCAAATTAACTTTGCAGATAGCTTTTAGGGTTGAAGTTAATCAAAAGCCCTCTATCAGTTCGCTTTAATAGAGTTCCAAACGTAGATCCCCGTTGAGTTGCAGATCGCGAATCGTATGCTGCTCGTTGGTGCTAGAATAGTGTTTTCCAGGTGAAATTGAATGTGGCAAACGATTAGGAATAGGTATATGTTCGATTAGGTTGAATTAATTGTGTTATTATTGTACTTTAAGGTTCGAACGGCTATGTGGTTAAGAATGCTTCGGTTATACGTTCGAATCGAGCTTGTAACTGTTGTTTAAACGAAATTAATGGTGCATTCAAGTTCGAAGTTGCAACTAGAAAGATTGGGGAACGGTTTGGGATCGAATTTGTAGGGTTTCGGGGGTATTTGAGGTCGCCGGAGCCGCGCCGGAGGTTTGCCGGCCGGTGGCCGGAAATACGGGGTTAAGGGGCGGTGGTTTGGGTAATTTGATGAAATTACAGTTTCGGTCCCTGAGGTTTCTATGAGTTATTATTTGAGTTTTAAAGTTGTGTATTAGTTATAAACAATTTACACTTTAAACCCTGAAGTTTAAAATGGTATTATTTTATGCTGAAACTAGTTAAGTACAAGTTTTAAATTAATAAGACTTATATTATTTTTATTTATTTAAAGGGTAACGCTTATTATGATCATTATTATTAATCTTGTTGTTATTATTATTATTGTTATTAATATTAGTATCACTAATATTATTATTACATTATTATAATAATATTAATAATGATTATTTTATTCAAGATTATCACCACTTTAAATTTTTATAATAATAAGCAAACATTATATCACTTATAATGTTATTATTATTATATTAATTTATTAATCACCAAATTAATTATTAAGCATATTAAGCCCTCAAAGTTTCAAATTTGACATTAAAGCCCCTTTTAGAATTTAACAAAATTAACTTCCAAGTTAACAAAATTACGAGATGTCACAGTCTCCCCAACTTAAAAGAATTTCGTCCCGAAATTAAAAATGAACTTAAATGAAACAAAGGAATTGTAATGAAAGGTGAGTGTTCAACGAACTGTGATTGACGTTTGATTACAGGTGAAACGCCCCACTTTATGGAATCTTACAAGATTCTTAACATAATAAACGCGAGACGTTTTGAGATGAGACGTTGGAAAACATGACAAGTTACCGTGGTTTCTTGGATTTATAAGTCACAACTTCTAGGATATAATCCCATGGTAAAGCGATGTATCGAAATCAATAAAAGACCACAATTGTAAGTAATGTTAACCGTCAGGATTTAAGAATCCCAAACGTCACTATATGAAACGATCTTAACGCATATCTTATGAATATGTATCTCTCCTTTGTCCAATCATCGGTCTAAGAATAATACGATATACGATGATTTTGGAATAAGTTCACGACGATGGTTAGAAACATTATTAAAAGCAGAAAATGAATCGGTCATCCAAAATAACGATCGATGTTTTAACGCCATACCACGGTATACGACTATTTGAGATAGATACAAGTCAATTTCTCGACCCATTATCCCACATGAGTTGATATGCAATTAACCGATCGGTCTATAATGCACCAATTGTCATCATGACAACTAAGATAAGAGACACTTAGTGAATGAAAAGTTAAACAGGAGATCCATAGGATCACGAATGTTAGGTCTTGTCTTATGTGAAGGTAAGATACTTGGATACATACCAAGTTACGTCTTTTCCTTTATACCAAACCCATGACTACAAGCTACGAAGGTTTATGAACCTTTATATCCGCGTCACAATGCAAGTAATAACGAGTCTCGTTGATCGAAATCGAGATAGTGTGTTAATGATTTTCAATGGTTAAGGATTCAAAAGCAATTCAAGAAATGACGCAAACGATAAGACATGCATTTGTAACCATGTTTTGCAAGGTAACAAATTTCCAAATATAGATTGCATACGTAATTCATCAAACCCATAAGTATAGTCGAGAACATTCGTATGACTAGAAAGACATAATCACCAGTTGATAATGTCTTTATTTAGTAGAAAGATTATTTAAGAAGACTACCATCACACAATCATGTGTTGATGATATCTCAAAATGAAAGTTGATAAGTAGGGAATAAATGGTTCGATATAGCTAGATCAAATCAAAACATAAGGATAAAGGGAAAGAAATCAATTTAAATGCTCCAAACTCGGAATCAAAATTAACCTAGAGTAATCAGGTCTCCTTTCAAGTTCAGAAATCATGCTTTGGCTTGATAGGTCCAAACACTGACATTGGTTCACCCTTCAAGTTACTACATGTTTCTTGTCACTTGATTAAAACCGTGGTAAGTTGGAGATCAAGAAATGAGAATAGTCATCAAGGTGCGGTTTTCACTCCTAACTTGATGGTGTATTCCCAAGGTATGACCGCTAACTTACCAATTAAAAAGTTCGATCCCAACTCCTTGTTGAGGATCCACAGAAATAAGACGAGATAACTCACCATTAAGGTAAGGGAAGTCACTCCTATCTTAACAGTGAAGTTTTACAAAAACAAAATATAACAAGATGAACTTCTTCATCAAAATCCAGAATTCACCCCTACTTTGATAAAGTCGTCTCATTTGAACAAATACAATTCATAAAGATGATATTATCATCAAGGTATGGAATTCACGCCTATCTTGATGATTGAATTTCATCATAGCAAGAAAACAATCGAAGATTGACATTTGTCACCAAAGTACGGGTTTCAATCCTATTTTGGTGAGATCATGTCATTTGTGAAATGTCATTCAAAGAAAATAATTGAGGTCAATCCTCGGGATAAAGAAATCACTCCAATCCAGAGGATGAAATTTTATAAATCATAATTGGAAACCATTTATCGAAACGAATAGAGAATCATCAAAGTAAGAGAATCACCCCTGTTTTGATGAGTTAGGATTTAGGAAATACAAGTGTTCTTAGTCATAGGTTGACTTGCAACTCTTGCATCTCCCACGGTGCAGACGGTAAGGAGTTTGACTTAACAGCGAAAAGAAAAAGAATGTCAATTAGAAATTCAGAAAATTTCAAGTTACATTAATGTAACAAAAGGGAAATCATGCTTACAAAGTTTAAGGTCAAAGTTCGAGGTAACAGAATTAGTTATGATGGTGTTCAAATCTTGAATGGTTTAAATCAGGAAGACTAAATCTATGACAAGAGTGATTCAACACCACGACGAGATGTGAACATTCGATTCTCAATTGAAAGAAATACATGAACTCCTCAAGTCATGAGGTCAACCATAACCTTATTAAGGACATGCGTACTTATAAGTGATCACCCATCTCAAGGGTTTCGAGTCAAGTAAATGGATTCAATGATCGAGTCAAATCACCATTTACACTTTGCCTAGACAAAGTATCTCGAGACATAGGAATTCCACCTATAGCATTGCATGTTCTTAGTTAGGGGACACATCCTTAAGGAGACTTGAGAACCATAAGTAGCGGTTTAAAGTTTTTGATGACCATTCGATTTAGATTCCCAATATCTTTGGGTATATTAAGATTTATGTTCACGTTGGTCAAGATATAGAAATAGTTACATGAAACGCTCGACGTGTAACGATGTTTAAACGTAAAAGTTGAAATGTCGGTTAAGTTCAATATTAACACGAACATTATGTATGATGAGAATAAAGTGATACCAGTTCAAGGAGTCAAAGATTTTAAGATACGAAAAGGATGGTTCCATTTGGTAACGCATTACCATTTGGAATCGTTGACACGTCAAGGTAAATTGACCCATTTGCCATAGAGACTTGTGTATGTTGACCATAGTTTATCACTCATCCCAGAAATCCCCAGGTAAGCATAACTGGTCTCACAATGAGATTTATACGATATGCTTGCCTTAGCCCGAAGGCCTTTTGCCAGGAAATCCAGAATACAGGTGTCTATGTGTCACACAAATTTCTTTGGTTTATGAAATCAAAACCTTGATGAGATTTTCATAGATTAGACATAGAGTCTAAGGAATTGAACCCAGATGATAAGTGTAGATTCCACGTGTCGTTAAGAATGGGTTTAGGAAGTTCATTTGTCGGGGAGAGTCAAAGAGTCAAGGTTAAGTTTAGGGAGACAAATAACTAAGTTTAAGCATACATAAGGCAATCCTATGCTAAGGCATCAAGTTGCACAAAAGGCATAGCATTATGTAGCATGCAAACAACATGTAAGCACAAATGTATAAGGTTCTTTCTATGAGGTTCATGCAACTATAGTCTAGGTCACCATTTCTAATAACCTAAATCCCTATAGTTATGGGCTCTGATACCAATCTGTCACACCCCAACCTTGACGGCGGAAACGTCGAGATGTGAGGATTAAGATTGTTCACAGCCACATAACGCTATTATTAAATCCAAATATATTATACATAAGTTTCAAAGTTACAATACAAGCATAAGTCTTAATAATGAAATAAGTTTCAACATGAAATAACAAACATAATCATTTTGTTTATTAACTAGGTCCAAGTCCTAGAATATGCCAGCAACATAAGTTCACTTCAAAACTTGGGGGTTTTCCTGAAACATGATAAAAATAAAAGGTCAACTATAAATAGTTGGTGAGTTTCCAAGGTTTTCATACATAATATGAAAATGGTTACAAGTAGCAATTCATGTCATAGGTTATAAGCTAGTAAGGTTATAGAACACATATCGTTACAACCAAACCTCGACTTGATTACAAGTATAAAAGATTGGCTAAGTGTATTTGGTTCCCTAGTGCACAAGCGTACGGCCCCTAGGAGTCGGCAATACCTCGACTTTAGCACCAAATAGGCTTGTCAGGCCCAAAGATCTAAGACGTCGCCAGGCTAGCAATAGTTAATGATTGTAAACAAACTATGTATCTCATATAAACACTTACAATACACAAATAACCATGACCAAATAATAAGTAGAATTGCATGTGCATTACAAGTCTCAAATGTGTATAAGTGTATCATGTATAAGTATCATGTTTCACCCCAAAATAGTGTGAAATAAAGTAAAAAGGGGACAAGGAAAACTCACATGGATATATGCATTACAAGATGTTATACAAAGTCAAAAGATAATCCAAGGTATCCATCACAAGGCACCTAACATGTATGTTACAAGTTAAGGTTAACAATAAGATTAACGTTTTAATGCTAACTAGGGTTTCAATTGGGATTTGGGGGTTTAAATGATAATGACTCGTTTATGTTTGGTTTAATAATGTTGAAATCGATCAATTGAATATAAGCATTATAGTGAATGATTCATTGATTAAATTTATTGAATTATCATGATGTGTGGAAAAGAAATAATTAATTTAATAATTATTTATAAATTTGATAAAAGGTACTTAATTAAATAAAAATTATTTAAAATCGTTTTATTTAGTTTGAACTTCTAAACGGTTTATTATAAAAATCTTACAACTCATATAATATATCGTTTTACAAGTTTCAAGAGTTTACGTAATGGTATAACCTATAAACTAGTTATTCTATAATATGGTTAAAAGAATAGATAAGCTACTAAATATTTAAATGATTATCCAAATAACTAATTAAATAATCATTCCTCTAACATACTGATTTATTAGATATAATTAAAATCATAATCAATCAATAATTAAAGATAATGTAAAGACTAGAGAAAACTTAGTGATTTTAACTATTTAAAGTTTATTTTTATAAAATAAATTAATTATAACATTGTTTTTAATATTTCATATAAAAATTATTAAGATGTTTAAAGAAATAATTTACAGAAATAATTAGATAATCTTTTTAATAACCAAAGTTTATAAACTGATTTTTTTTATAATTTATAAAAGAAATTATATGTCCTAATCATTTAAAAGAAGAAAAGAAAGAAGTAAAAAAAAAAATTAAAGAAAAGTGGGCTGAGGGTCCCCGGGTTCGAACCCGGGACCTCAAGTCCACAATGCACGCAACTTACCAGTGAACCAAGGCATACAGCCGCGAATAGGTTTGGTTTTGATTTGTTTTAAATACAACTAATAGGTTTCCCCCATTCCCTTAGAACCCTAGAAACGTTTTCGACCAAATTGAACCCCAATACATTGTTGTTAGGGTCGATTATCATGGGGCTTTGCTTCCCCATATGATTTCGAGCATAAAGATGTGTAAATCTTACATGATTTGAGTTCGATTTGATGAAGATGGTGATATGAATAACCGCGACCGCGAAGATGCAGATTCAATATGTAAACGTTGATATTATTCAAATTAACTTTGCAGATAGCTTTTAGGGTTGAAGTTAATCAAAAGCCCTCTATCAGTTCGCTTTAATAGAGTTCCAAACGTAGATCCCCGTTGAGTTGCAGATCGCGAATCGTATGCTGCTCGTTGGTGCTAGAATAGTGTTTTCCAGGTGAAATTGAATGTGGCAAACGATTAGGAATAGGTATATGTTCGATTAGGTTGAATTAATTGTGTTATTATTGTACTTTAAGGTTCGAACGGCTATGTGGTTAAGAATGCTTCGGTTATACGTTCGAATCGAGCTTGTAACTGTTGTTTAAACGAAATTAATGGTGCATTCAAGTTCGAAGTTGCAACTAGAAAGATTGGGGAACGGTTTGGGATCGAATTTGTAGGGTTTCGGGGGTATTTGAGGTCGCCGGAGCCGCGCCGGAGGTTTGCCGGCCGGTGGCCGGAAATACGGGGTTAAGGGGCGGTGGTTTGGGTAATTTGATGAAATTACAGTTTCGGTCCCTGAGGTTTCTATGAGTTATTATTTGAGTTTTAAAGTTGTGTATTAGTTATAAACAATTTACACTTTAAACCCTGAAGTTTAAAATGGTATTATTTTATGCTGAAACTAGTTAAGTACAAGTTTTAAATTAATAAGACTTATATTATTTTTATTTATTTTAAAGGGTAACGCTTATTATGATCATTATTATTAATCTTGTTGTTATTATTATTATTGTTATTAATATTAGTATCACTAATATTATTATTACATTATTATAATAATATTAATAATGATTATTTTATTCAAGATTATCACCACTTTAAATTTTTATAATAATAAGCAAACATTATATCACTTATAATGTTATTATTATTATATTAATTTATTAATCACCAAATTAATTATTAAGCATATTAAGCCCTCAAAGTTTCAAATTTGACATTAAAGCCCCTTTTAGAATTTAACAAAATTAACTTCCAAGTTAACAAAATTACGAGATGTCACAAGTGACTATGACATGCCATAGATCACATCCTAATATATTACAAAAAGGATAAAAGTACATAAAGTAGAAAGCACAGACTCAAAACCTCAATGTACAGTTACCAAAAGTATAGACCTTTTCACCAACTTATGTAAGTTGATGACTTAACAGAGTTGCAGCGGAAAGGTGGTCCAGCTTTATGGTAAAGTATATTAGATAAAACATGTGTTCAAAAGTCTTTAAAATAAATCTGTCTTCACTTTGAAGCTTCGGAAGACTTCACTTTTGGCTTCAGAAGATGTTGGTCTTGGCTTCGGAAGATTTTACACTTAGAATATTTCTAGTGCATGGTGTAAAACTTTCGAAACATTTCTACTCTGTACTTTAGTGCATGCATGCAGAAAAGACTTTGAATGTTTTAGATGCATCAGCCTTATATGAAACCTTACACTATCATACAACCACTATCGTATCTACACAGTTATGGATTCAAGAAATTATTTCAATTGAGTCACTATCTATAAATGCTCCATATGTAGAAGCGAAAATATAAATTGTCGGGTCAATTCGGGTCGGGTCGGGTCAGGTTGGTCATATAATTATAAAAAGATACAATAATAAAAGAACATAATCATTAAAGTCTAAAAAACATAGATAGTCTTTACAGATTGAAATAAAATATCCTATAATTGTTCTTTACAAGGCTTTATTTTTTGAAACTGTAGCATTACATACTCGACATAAGCTTATTGAAAGTACTTTTTTTAATATAACGAATGCAAGAATCATTCATGTATCTATCACCCATCTGTTTACGCAACTCTCTTTTCACATGCTTCATTGAAGAACTTTTTCAAAAAACTAACCCACTAATTATCGATAATTTCTTGAATGATGAGTCGTGAGTCTTGTCTTCGGATCGATAAAACATTTCTTCTACCTCTTGAGTTTTCAATGCAATTTGCAAATCCTTTTTTAGGTTTTCTGGGAGTGAGCTAATTTAATTTAATTTTTTTGAACGGCCAACGAATAATTTTTAAGCCCGGTCCCGGTTAAACCCATTGACGAAAGGCCACCCACGTCCGCGAACACAGACAGTGCTGGTGACTTGGCTCGCCCATCATTTCAAGAGAAGCCCACCACCCAAAGACCCACTGTGTTAAAACGCTTGGGCCACTTGGAGCATATTGCCCTTAGTGAGACTCCAACCCATGACCTCCACTTTGAAAAGTCATAGGGTGCCTCCTCCTAAACCACTTGATCTAGGACTCATTGACAATTTATTTTAACTCATGGGTTTATGGGTATTCAATGGAAGTGAACTTATTTAGTTAGTAATTAATTAACTCATAGGCTTTTTTATTTTCTTTCAAGTTTTAGGCTTATACGTATCTTTTTATAACTAATGGAGTCATTGTTTAAAAACGCAATGCTGTCACTCGAAAACTTGTATATACATCTTCATATACACACGAAAATTCACCGAATTCCTGTAACTCCGGTCCGTTCAAGCTAAATCCGCCCATGTTAATCTACATACATAATAATGTTTGTGTATGATGGTAATAACACAATTACAATCAAACAAGGTGTATAAAACTTGAGCTAACTACATGTAAGTAAGATGCAGATTGATTCGTACTTTTAGTAGCTTAATTAGAACATGCTTGACTCGTTAACACATCTAGTGATGATTATCAGACATTCATATTTTTACATCTATATAATAATTTATAAATAAAATTAAGATAATGTCAAGTATTTGTTCCTTTCTTTAAAGGGTATAAACTGTATAAAAGGACCCTGCTTGTATTTGTTCATTCATGGCAGGATATCATGCATAGACTTTGGTGTGATGGTATCTTTGTCATAAAATGTTTGGTTTGCATGGTCAACGCTTAAAATAGGGAACAATGTTATTTATTATTGTTGAAATTAAGGCCCCAAAATATGTGGTTTATGAGTGTGTAATAGATTTATTATTATGGTCTTAGACTTTGAGCTGTTAATCATATTTTTGTAAATACAATAATAAATATATGTTCTTGTCTTTATGTTTGTGGCATTTGATATAGAATTAAATAAGTTTGTAAGGTTTAATCTTTTATCTTGTATTAGATAAATTTCTCACTTTCTCAAGAACTACATAACCCGCAATATAACTTAAAGATCAAAGGCGACTCAATTATTTTAGGGTGTTAAAACGATGCAAAATTCTAGGGCCATAGTTTAGTTTTAATCTTTTTTTTTAACTATATGATAATGCATGATTGTATTACATATTAAGCTTGTGAGAAGTTGGCATAGCTGACATACTTGTTTAATTGGTTCTTAAAGCTTCTATCTTTCAAATTGTCTTGCATCTCAATCTAGTTGGCGTTTGTAAGCTTATTGATTTCAAAATCTCCCAACGCCTAATATTCCAGATCATAGTTAATTGTTAGTAGTTTAACAGTAGCCTATTTGGCAGAGGTCCTGCCTCTTAAAATAGATGTTTGAATTAAAAGCTAGGCATTTTGTAAAATTATATGGAGTAGGAGTATGATAGATTTGCCGTTAAAAATATTAATGGTTAGTCAA